>VYZV01023151.1:47107-143141 GCA_013401275.1 Pandion haliaetus
GCGGGGCGCGGGCGGAGCGGAGCGGAGCGCGGCGGAGGCGGAGCGGGGCCGCGCCATGAGCACGCAGGCGCGGGGCCAGGGCGGTCGCAGAGCGGCAGATCCCGACGGCGAGATGCCGGCCACCGAGAAGGACCTGGCGGAGGACGCGCCCTGGAAGCGGATCCAGCAGAACACCTTCACCCGCTGGTGCAACGAGCACCTGCGCTGCGTCAACAAGCGCATCGGCAACCTGCAGCACGACCTGAGCGACGGGCTGCGCCTCATCGCCCTCCTGGAGGTGCTCAGCCAGAAGCGCATGTACCGCAAGTACCACCAGCGGCCCACCTTCCGCCAGATGCAGCTGGAGAACGTCTCGGTGGCGCTCGAGTTCCTGGAGCGGGAGAGCATCAAGCTGGTCTCCATCGGTGAGTGCATCCCCAACGGGTGGTTTTTTTGTTGGTTTTTTTTTTTTTTCTCGTTTTATTGTGGTTTTGGTTGTGTGTGTGGTGGTGTTTTGGGGTTTTGTTTGTTTGTTTGTTTTTCCTGCGCCGGGCCTTTGCCTCGCCGAGCGTGGACGGGCTCGGGGCACTGGGCGGCCGTGGGGTGCTGCCGGCCGGGCTCCCCGGGGCTGGGGGGTCGGAAGCTGAGGGATTGCTGCTTTTTCTTTCTGTTTTCGGAGAGTAAGCTTTGGGGGTGCGGCGTAGTGTTGGTCTAAAGCTGTGTGTGCCGTGGGGCTGCCCCGCAGCCTGGCCGTCGGGGCTGGCAATGCCCTCCTGTGCTCCTGAGATGCTCTCTTAGTCACTACTTCACAGGTGAGGCTTTGCTTTCAGGTCTTTTTCTGAAGAAGCCCAGTGCCGGAGCATGTTCATCCCCATGCAGCCCGTTTCCCCAGGCGCTGACCCCTCCGACAGCCCCGGCAGGAGATGCAGCTGGGCCGATGCTCACCCCAACCTGTGGCCAGCCGGGGGTCCCTGGGCTCTGGCAGGGTGCTGGAGCCTGGCCCCTGTGGGGTGAGCTGGGGGGAGGTACACGCTACCATAGGGTGTAGAGGAGCGTGAGGAGACTTTCCTTGCTCACTAGAGCCCAGTAGATGATGCCAGCGTTCAGGTTAGCGTGGATGCTTGCCTAAGCGCGGTTGCAGCTTTTGAACAGGGCTGCGCTTTCTCCTTAATCTTTCAGCTGTGGTAGGTCGTGGGTGGAAAATGTACAAGGGCCTCTGCTAGCTCTGGGAGATAGGTGGTTTGAGCTAATGCCTGCCCTGGCTGGCACTGGGATGGACTGTCCATGCCATACTGGAGGGTGCAATTGCTAGGTAACTGGTGGGCTGCTCAGGAAATTAAAGCTGTTGGCATGCATGTCAAATTGCAGATGATCCCTCAGGAATGCCTGTGGTGACTGTTTTGGGAATAGCTCAGGTGTGGCTGCAGTGCAGTCTGTAAAGCAATAATTTGAATGCCTGAGAGATCTCTGGGAAGGAATGTGAATGCTTTTCTAGCTCTTTGCCAGATAACTCTAATTACTGCCTCCTGATGACTCTGGCCTCGGTGAATTGCACAGCTGAATTTGGGTGAGTGCAGCTCTGCTCAGTTGCCTAAAACTCTTGGCCAGGGTGAAAGCTGTTTCCCTTCAGAGGCTTTAGCTACAATAGCAAGAAAATACCCACTTCTCCAGTTTGGGAGAGACCTGGCCCTCTCTGGAAACCTGTGACTGGGTGGAGTAGTTGGGTACCCTGTTATTCCCCAGTATTAATGTGTAAAAGCAGCTTTGGACAAATGAGGACTGCTGGGTCCCAAATGGCTGATTATCCTCTTGGGGGGAAAACAGCTATCGTACTTGCAGCTGGGAACGGAGCTGGTGCTAATTATTTACTCAGAGATGCACTCCCTTTGCACACAGTGGGGTTTGAGTTGCAGCTGCTGACTCCTGGGCTGAGCTTGCTTTTGCTAACGTTGGAGCTCACCTTTCCTCCTCAGCCACTGAAATACCTCCTTACCAGCCACAACACTAAAGCCAGGCCAGTGCTCCCCTCCTATTGTATTGTTTGCCCTAGAAAAACGTTGCTGCTCCAGCTGCCTTCCTATTTGTCTGTGGGACTTCCCGAGGGCTGTGGGTTTGGGAGATCAAGGTTAGTCCAGTCAGGCCTGGCTTCCAGTCACTTCCTTTCTAGAAATGCTGCTGCAGCAGCACAGCTCCCTTACAGGATTAGACTGAGCTGCAGGGTGGCTGTAGTAATTCAAGACATGTCTAACTGCTTTGCAGTTTACTTGCATTGTGTTGGCTGTTTAAAAAAAAACAAACAAACAAAAAAAAAACACCCAAAAAAACCCCCAAAACCATAAAAAACCCAAACCCCTGAAAAAACTTGAAGCTTTGGGAGAATAGAATGGCTATGGCTGCTAGTGCCTTTGCCGTATCCCAGCCTCTGCGTGAAGGGGTATACAGCTCCATCTGAGCTGTGCCACCAGACCTAGAGCCAAGCGGTAGCACAGGGGCCCTGCTGTACAGTCCTGGATAAACTGAGCCACTCTTGAAAAAACATCCTGCGCTCGCTTTCCAAAAAAGACACTCAAAGCAAGCCTTGCAGTGTTCTGCTCGGTTGAAGGGGCTGAAGCCCACACCACCTCTCCTGCAGGCGCAGTGTCGGCTGGGATCGCTACCTGTCCCTACCGTGTTTCTCCTTGCAGGTTCTGAAGAACTTGGGGCTTGCTTTTTATTTCTAGCTTTTAGTCTCCTTTTGTGTTGCTGAACAAAACCAGGGCCGTTACAGGACCTGGAGCTATGTACCACTAAAGGCTTTTAGGTGGAGAACTTTTATGACCAGGTTGGTCTTTAGGGCCTGGGGTGTTTAGGGCCAGCTCTGAGCCAAATCAGCTGGCAAAACCTGACAGCTGCAGCTGCTGGATTTCTGGCATTAATAATGCCATCAGATCTCTGTTAAGTGGATGCAGTGCCTGTTCCAGTTATTATTTAACTTCCAGGAATGTTTTGGAAGCCATGTATTATGGCTCAGCTACTGCTGCTGTACTACAACCACACTTTTAAACTTTTTCAGTAGCAGGCTTTTGGCATTTGATTTTTGTCCATTTAAATAAGTCTGCCTTTACATAGAGAAATCAGTTAGATTTATAGTGTTTGACCACAACCCTTTCTGGATGCAGTTAGGAGTCTGACCTCTCCTGCTGCTGTTACCCCTTGTTTGGTCTCTGGTCAGTCTTTTGGTAGTTTCAGGATGATTTTCTTCTAGGCATGAAGTACCTTCACCTCAGGGCAGATTTGACTGCATTTGTGGTCTACTAGAAAAATGGCCATAAAGCACATAGGTGCTTTGTGCCATCTGGCAAAGATGGGATTGAAAGCTCTGAAAAAGGTGAGGGCAGGTGACTTCAGAGAGTCTTCTGCTAAACATGAGGTAGCTGCTGTGCTACTCAAGTGTTAACAAGTGTTTAAGTCTAGCTTTTTTTTTTTGTCTGCTAGACTGAGATAATTGCAGATTCCTGGGTGCTGAGTGGTGTGTGGAGTGACAGGCACTAGGGAGTAGGATGCCAGGAATGCAGAGCACAAGGGCTTTGCTCTTGGCCGAAGGAGCTGATCGACTCCACAGATTACTTTGTATGGGAGCCGCATTGTGCCTTGCTAAAAGTGGTAGCAAGTGGCAGAGAAGGCAGGGGGTTGAAGCTAATTTGGCACTGAGCTTGGCCCTAGAAACCCTGATACCGGGCAATAGGAGTCAACTGATTTAGCTTAGAAACAGAGGAGTTCAGTGTCCGAAGTCTGGCAGGCGGTTTCAGGCTGTGACCTGCCAAGCTGCACCCAAGCTTGCGGCCAGCAGGTTCTAGGTGTGTGCTCCAGTGCTGTTCGGTGCCTCTTGACAGTGTCTTCGTGGGCAGTGCTCGCCTGGCAGCCCCGTGTTGCTGGCAGAGGCAGGATGGGTGCTGAGTGGCTGGCTGGCTTGTCTGGTAAAACTGCAGTCTTAGACTGCCACAGTCAGATTGATCAAACTGAAAAACGTGGTTTCTTTGCTGGGTTGTGCTTTCACCAGGTAAGTGAGCTGATCTGGGTTGCCTCGCAATTGCAGGATGTCGAGTGATGGTGCAATTAAATGGACGGGCAGGGGCAGCGGCAGCTGGGCCTGCGTGGCAGCTCTGCTGCTATGGCACTGGGATCCAGTGACAGCCTCAGCTACAGTTGTGTGGTTGGTTTTCAGGTTTGTCTTTGTGGTGGTCCTGAGTCCCACTGCAGTGCCTGGCACGAGTTGAGCCATGCCAGGAGGAAGATGGGTGAGGAGAGGATGGGGTTACAATCATGGTCTGTTGGTAATTGCCTCATGGAGCCTTTGGTGGTCTTGGGGTGTCCCAACTGCAGGAGTACTTCTGGAAGGGCTGTCTGTCTCTGACCGAGCCCAACCTGTGTATCGGGTAGGTTTTTTGTTAATGTCCAAGTACTTGTCGCATGCACTGTGCTCTATAGCACAGACCTCCAGCATGCTCTAACTCGACCTGTGAGTCTCAGTACCTCATGGAGATCTTGTTTTAGGAAAATAGTTGAAAACCAACTTTCTTCCCTGGGCTGTTGATACACTGAAGGGTGACAAAGCAAATCTTGAATTTCCAGAGGAAAATGCATCTCTTCTAAAACTTGGTAAATGTGTTATCCTGTAATGCCCAGAGCTAGGTGCTTGAAAACTGAAAAAAGGAAAATGTTTTTTCAGCCTGTATACATTTTTAGGGTCTGTCTCTGTCTCACTCCAGGTGCTATTAACACATCATAAGGAGGTAGTCAAAATACACTTGCATTTTGTCTGCTGCTTACCTGTGACTTCCCTGGAGGCTGTTTTCTGGAAAATATCCAGTGTGTCTTGGAAGCAGGTTTCTGCTTCTTGGAAATGTGATACTTAATCCTTCCCCTTGAAAACTATTTTTGATAGACTGGCAGTGGGCCTCACTGCTGGAGACTGGATGGAGGTGGCTTCATTTTCTGAGGGTGGCTGGTCTCCTCGGGGCCTTCTGTTTCAATAGTTGGACTGCTGGTCTAAGGAAAAAGGGACTTTGCATGAGCTATTTGCTCCAAGATATAGGAAACTTTAAGGTAGCTTACACAGACTGTTCTTGCATTCTTTTACATATGAGCGGAAACTTGTAAAGTGATTAAACTTCAGGAAAATTACTTGGGACCAGCGAGACTAATGTGCTAAACAGCTTTTTCATTTAAGGCACTCAGTGCTATGCCAGGTAGTCAAGAAGGACTGAAGTCTTAATATTCTCTTCATATTCTAATGCCGCGTCCTGTATTGACTTAGCTGGGGATGTTTAAATGGGTCAGGATAACTCTTTTCCTAGTCTACAACTGTAACCTAAGAACATGGTTAGTTTTGTGTGTGGCCGTGCTTCTGTGTTGCCAGTATTGTTCAGTGTCTGCTCCAAGCGATGGGATGTAAAACAATGATCTCTGAATCTCCCAAGCTGCAGAGGAATTCTGTTTTCTCTCTGCCCTCAGAAGCAAGACTTTGATGTGCAGCTAGTTCAGGACCTGAACAAGGGCCTGCCAAGTTTAGACCACTAATACATGCTAAGCAAGCACACTAGAGCAAAACAGCGTGCTGCAGGTGATGCTGGTGTGAACAGACTTCTGCTGTACTGTGACACTTGCCAGGCTTCTGCCACCGGCATCAGGTGGACCTGCCCGTGGACCTGTGTTCCTTTACTGCCTGCCATGGTATGCAGCTCACAAATATGGCACCTGACCTGTAAGTCATTGCAATAACGAAGGTGTGAAGCTCAGAGACCTGGGGTTCGGCTCTGTTAGCGCTTGGTATCAGTGTGCCTGAAGAGCCTGTCCCAGTGGCTGTTGCTTACAAAGCATCAAGCCTGACTTTGGCTCTTGGTGAGGTAGCCAGGCTTTCTTTAGAGAAACCTGTAGGTTCGTGTGAGATTTTCTTGCTTTTTGTGGGTGTACTCTGATAGTACTGTGGGTCCTGTTCCAGAGCACCCTGCCAGGGGGAGGAGGAGTCATCTCAGTGCAGGTGCACCAAGGTAGTGGCAGGCATATGTGGAAGTAGGTGAGGATGTGTTGCTGCAATCTGCTTGGATTTGGCAAGAAAAACAGAATCAGGAGTTCCAAGCGTGCCTATGCTGGAGGAAGGAAATGCTGTGTTGCTGAGTGTTAGCTGTTGGGGGAAGAATCAGAAACACAATACATGTAGAAAAGGCTAAGGGAAGGCACTATCCATCCTTGTAAGGAGATCTGAGCAGTCTTAGCTACAGCCTTTGCCATATGGCATGCTCACAAGGCTTAGTCTGTTGCAGGCTGAATTTATGCTAACAGTGGGGGAACAGATATGTGCCTTCAGTTGTGTTTGGAGAAATAAGAGTAGCAGTTTTGATTAAATACTGTGTCTGTGAAACCTGTGCTAGCTGCTCCTGTATCTTTTCTTGATTGCTGTGGTAGTGCCTGTGTGTAGAGGTGGATACTCACCCACTCCTCTTGCAACTGCCGACTGGGTGGGGTGAGCAGAGCTACCTGTGCTCTTCTGGGGACTTGACCTTGGGTTCAGAGTTGAGTCAACTGAGATCTGAGGTTCTCTCTTCAATGGGCTAAGCGAGCTCTGCCTGTTGATTTGGATTAATGCAATGAAGCTTGAGTGAGGTTTTTCCCTAGGCCTTGCTTCTGGAGACTTGGTGCAGATGTGTGTGTGGGGTTTGTTTTTTTGGTTTTTTTATTGGTTTTTTTTTTTTTTCCCCCACAAGGCAAAAGGTTCTGTAGATTGCACTCCTGTCTATTTGTGTTCCTCCTGAGGGAGGATCAGTGCTCTGTAATCTAATAGGGAAAACGCTTTCTTCCAGGTCATCATTAGGAGATAAGTCCTACTTCCTGCACCCAAAAGCCTTGCAGTGAGTGTATGTTCTGTCATAACCAGATGGTTCTCTGGGCTCTGATGTGGTCTCTAACCGGTCTGTGAGCCTTTCTCAGCTTTCTGTCCCTCCTGCAACTAACCTTGAGTTTTGGAGGTATCTACATAATATCTGGTACATCATAGTGAGGATTGGATCTGCTGTGGTGCACTTTGCATTCAAGTAATGGATTGCAATTCCTTGTGTAAATACTACTCGGCTGTAAGCAGTTGAAGTCCAACATCCATAGTGAGATGCATGCAATGTCTAGTTCCTACCGTGTATGGCAACTGTAATACGACCACTGCAAGAATAAACTGGATTTTATTGTGTTAGCGAAAACAAGCTAGGCAACTTCAAACAACAGCCAGATGAAGCTTTGCCCAAGTTCCTGGGGAAGCAAGGGATTGCCTTGCACATCCTCCCTTGTGCTAAGTAAGTAACAGAGCAGATAGTGCCCTGGAGCTGCTTGGGGGTGGGCAGAGGATAGAGCAGCTGAATCCTGTCTCCCTTGGTGTGATGGGTGGGGGTTGTATGGATCTCCTGCTGATACTGCCCTTGGAAGAAAGCAGCCATGGCTCTCTAATAAACCCTCTGAGAAGAGTGGCCACACATACAGCTGCACTGTCTGGTTGCTAATGGAATGTTTCCTCTGAGTCAGATAGATGATGGTCCTCTGCTGTTCCTTACAACTCGCAAAAATAAGACAGCTAATCTAATGCGAAGGAACCAATAAATACTGAAGGCAATCTCTAGCTTTAAAGCATAAATTCAGCTGATATGTCAGAATTGTTTTCTCTGTGTCAGTGAAATATAGCAAGTCTTACTGATCAGGCTGGTAAGCTGGTAGTGGCAGAACTTTGAACATCCAGGCTGGGATCTTTCTTGCAAAGGGACAAGCTGTTTTCATCTAACAGCAGCAGCAGGTTGCATGAACTCTCCTGCCAATGTTACCCAGTAATAGCACAAAAATGGCTGTGGGCTACAATGACATCATGGGCTGTGGCTCCTTCTCCCTTGCTTCAGGGCATGCCGTAAATCATGATGCGTTTATTTGTAAGAGCATCGAATCACTCCAGCATGAGCTGGCCGGGCAGCATGGCAGCACAGCTTCCAAATGCAGGGCCCTCAGAGGGCCAGGTGGGCACAGACAGACAGACTGCCACGCTGACACCCACCCACCCAGCCCGCCTGCTGTGAGGGAAAAGTTGGGCAAGGGCTGCGGCAGCAGCATGTCCCGGCATCGCCCAGGTGCACGCTGGCAGGCGGTGCATTGCTGTAGATGGTGCTCGCATGGCATGGGTGCTGTGCTGAGCAACCAGCCAGAGGCCGTGAGCCACCCTCTGCTCTTGCCACACTGCTGGGATGCTCTTGCTGTCTTCTGCAAGCCTGGGTGGGGTGCAAGCGTTTGGAACGGTGGCCACAAGGCCCTCTGTGCCGCTGCTGTGCTGTGGAGCTGTAACTGAAAGCGGTGGAGCCACCCTTCCTGCTAGCCCATGGCTGGTGCGTTTCCCACCCGCTTTTTTCGCTGAAATCTTGGGGGCACTTCAGACTGTCTGCCTGTGAGATGAGCTCTGGGCTGAGCTGTTAAATGCTGCTCTGAAACACCCAGCTCCTGTGCCTTGCATAGGTGCTGCAAGCATGTCTGAACCTGGGGGCTGCTCCAGCCTGACCTGGGGTGGGATGCTGGCGGCTGGCTTTCCTCCATGCTCCCAGCCCACAGCAATTTCAGGCTACCCTGGGCGCTTGCGGCTGCCTACTGGTTTTGATTAGTCTGTGGCCGCTCTTGTGAGGAGACAATGTACGTGTCTGTATTTCTGAGCCTATATTAAAGGGCATTGTCGTGGTTGGTGGGCCTAAAACGAGCCGTAGGTGGTAACTGGTGAGCTATGTTGTGTAAACAAGCTTTGAAAGGTCTCCTCTGGAGCCCTGCAGCAGAAGGCACAGTGTACGGAGCTGCTTTGAGCAAACCACCCATGATATGTGCATCTGAAGGTTATTCAAACACAGAAGAGGAAATACTGTTCCCCTTGGCTAGATACTAATGTGCTCTATCTGTGCTTCCTTTAATTGGTATAATTAACTGGTTTACATTCCCTTTTCTCACAACAACCTTGCAGTAGTAGGTGCAGCATGGTTTTAGTGGACTTCCCACAGGCAAATACTGGCAAGCCAGGACTCTGAGCTAGTTTAGGTCACTAGGCTAAAACACTGACAAGTACATCTTGGAGGTGACCTTTACCTTTGTGCAGATCCTCCCTTTATTACAAGGTGAGTGGTAGCAGCAGGTTCCTCTGGGCTCAGATCACAGGAGCAAAGAGCCTGAGCTGAGGGGTATGTGCAGGGTCCTGCATTTATCTCTGATGCATCTCCCTGGCTGGGCACTTGCAAATACACCTTGTATCTGTCATGGTGAGACACAAATCTTTGATTAACCTGACTGGTTTTGATCCTCGCTACAGAACTGGGAACACTGGCTTGCTAAACAAAATTGGTGTCAAACTGTCATCTTGATGGTGCAAGATACCAAGTGTTACTTCATCTCTAGCTAGACAGTGAATTTCAGCGGGGTTTCCTTCTCTCTGCAAGGCTCAGAGTAATTCTGCTTGTTGGTCTCCCAAATAATCCAAAGCCCAGGCACCTTTGAGCCTGCTCCAACACCTGGATGCTTCTGCAGAGTGGCTGTTGGCTGGTGTCGCTGCTAGTTGTGGTGGCCCTCTGAGCAGTTGCCACTTGCTCAGACATAGCTTGTTATCAAATTCCCATGTGAGGGAAGAGTTGGTGTCTGAGCAGACTTGACATACTGGCTGTGGGAAGACTTAGGATGCTAATCATGGTGTTTCAGCTTTGTTGCAGCTGTTGATTAACAGTGTGGCTGCCTGCAAATATCTGATAGCTTATGTAACTGCTTGAACAAGATCAATGATCTAATTAAAAGTCAAATAGAAACAGCTTTAGTTGTCCCTGAGGATTATTTCTTTTGGTAACTCTTTTAGGCTTGTGGTAAAATGCCACTATGAAGAAATAGAAAAACTAGGCTGGTGGCTGCTAGGAAAATTTGTGGTGACTCTGTCAAGAGAGTGGTGACTTTCAGTGCCACAGCCTGAGCTCAGCAGTGCTGGACACCGTGGCTGTCAGATGTCAGGACAAAGACATGGGTGCTTTTAAACTGGGACCATGAGACCCTGTGTGGTGGTGCCATCTTAATGTTCTCTTAATCCTTTGTGGTATGTAGCTCTGTGGTGTCTAGTGCTGGGTGAAGTGAGTTTGACACTCTTAACAGGATTCAGCATGTGTGCTGGACAACTGCTACATCAAATACAGATGGCCAAAGGGAGGAGGGTGACTCTTACCATAAACCCAGTACAGCTGCTATTGGAGAAGACCCTGGCTGGCAGAGGTTGGCTGTGTTAATAAATCAGCTCCTGTGCTAATAGTACTTCCCTCACCTAACCTGAGTAGTGAGCAAGAATTGCCAGCTCAGTAAAATCAGCAAAGACCATGCAAGATGTCTACTTGAGGGGCCCCAAAATCAGGCTGCTGAGGAGTGCCTACAGATCCCTGTGGCCCTGGGCTGCAGCGTGCCCCAGGGCTCCCCAGAGCTGTGCAGAAGCAGGAGTGGCTCACAGGTAGCCAGTTTTTTGTTTGTTTTTTTTTGCATCCAAAAAAGTTAGAAAAGCCTGAGATAGTCTTCCAGTGGTTCAGATTCTCCCCCAAAATGTAAGAGTGAAGAAGCACTAATTGTGTTCAGCTTGCTGCCCCAGTAAAGCAGGGCTGGCTCAGCCCTGCCCTTGGTGCTGTCACATGGGATGATTAGTGGCTGCTAAGTGAGCATTACTGAGCATGCTAATGACTTGCAGACATCTGCAGTTAGAGAGATAGGAGCATGTGGGACTCCTGGACAAGGGTATTGCAAAGACCTTGTCCCAGAGAATTAACCACATCACCACCGGGATCCTCACTTGAGTATATCCCAATATACTGCTTTCTGGGGGTAAACAGTTTGGAGCTACTCTGCGAGGGTCAGCTCACGGACGTGGTTTGCTCTGCCATGAAAGCACCAGGAGCAGCAGAGTCCAGTGAGGAGCTGCTAGTTGAGATCCTGGAAACGGCAGAGATGTCTGGGGTTTTCTGGACGGAAAGCTCTGCTGAACAACCCTGACTCAACCAGGGAAAGCCCCTTGAAGTTAGTGGCATAAAACCCTACTTCAACAGATCTACTTCAAATTTTGCTGTGGTTTTGTAGCCTAGCTCTGAGTTCAGTGTTTCAAACTAAAGAAGTACCTCTTCTGATATAGATAAATAACTGAAGAAAACTATGTACCTTTAACAGGTTTTTAATTGCAAGGAGGAAAACCAAAAAACAAACTGCTTCACATGAAGTGCTACAGCCATTGGTTGAAAACACTGCCTAAGGCAGAGGAAGCTTAAATATTTTAATTAACCAGCTTTATTACTTAAACATAGGCTTTAACAAGCTGTAGAATGTTTCATACTCTACCTGTAAGAAAACTAGCTCAAGCTTCTGAAGCGGTACCTGGACAGCAAAGTGTATTCAAGCTCAAATGTAGAAGCTGAAAGGAGCATCCCAGTCTTCATCTAGGAGTAGGACAAACACCTTGGGGCTTTTGTTCTGTCTGAATGGAGGTAACAGCATGTTACTAAACACTTTTTGATGATGAAATGGAGGAATTGATAACAAATGAGGTGGCCTAATGCTGTACCTAACCTGATAGGTAACTGGAAGGGGTGTGGGAGATCGAGCAGAACAGCATAGCTTGTGATGTTGCTGCAACTGTTCCAGCTCTAGCAAAATTGCCCCTAGAGCCAGGGCTTTATTTTTTTGTGTTGTGTTAAAAATGTGAAATACAATAGGCTTGCAAATGTGAACAATGTGAGACTGCAGATTAAAAATGAGATCTTGCAGCTGGTGAGAATTTTGGTAATTGCCTGTACCCTGCTCAGTCAGCATGTGTGTGGTAGAGTGCTGTCCCTGAAGATTAGGGAGAGCTGTGAGCTTGTGAAGTTTGGAAAGATGTGTGTGAAGTCTTTACTTGGAAGATTTTGACTGTGTCCAAGCTGGACTTAGAAGTCCAGCCTCTGGAGAGGAAAGGTGGTATCCCTCTGAGTGCTGGCTAGCTTGGAAACACTCTTAGCAACCAGAGCAGCTCCTGACACATTTGGATTAGGCTGATGGTGTCAAATGGTACAAGCAGCCTGGCGGGTTGGGGAGAGCAGGAGGATGGCCCCTGAGCAGAGCCCATGCATGGCACAGGACCCGGGGTGTGGGAGAATAGCACTGGGGGCTGGGGCCAGCCAGCCCATGGCAGCTGGTGAGAGCCAGGGGGGTCCCTCAGGCTAGTCAGAGCGATGCAAAAGTCACCCATACAAAGCAAAGCTCTGCTGTGCAGTGAGCGCGTTTGGGTGGGAGGAGTGGGTATGTGGTCCACACAAGTGTGTGTCACACAGCTGTGGCTAATATGTGCTCAAGCTGTACCATTAATCCCATATGGTCCTCTTTAAGGTGCTCAGAGACCACCCGTGCAGACTGTGCCTCTGCAGATTCACCACTGCACTCCTGCTCATGAAAGCTCCTCTCAAAAGAGGTCTGTCTGATAGTGGCTGCCACTGTGGGATGAATTACCTGGGCCTCAAGCCAAGTGTCTATTCCTTCTGTTAGCGGCTTGTAGCTGAAACCATATAAACACAGCGCTGTCCTGTGTGGGATGTTAAACACACAGGGCTTAAATCTTGACCATGCAGGGGTGAGCCTTGTGCTATGTGCAGATGGAAGTGTGTTTACTGCTGGGTTGCACAAGTATACAAAAATATGTTCAAATGACTTCACTGCTTTCTCCAGAAAGAAGGAGAAGCAGCTTCCTTCAAGAAGCAGCTGCGCAACACTGAATGTTTTTTATTTAAGGATTGACCTTCCCGGAAGAAAGTGGCCTTCTTCCTCCTTGGACAGGGATGATCATGGTTTCCAGTGGAGGGGAGCGTAGGTGTCGGTACGTGAAAGCTCATGAAGAATTAACATCTAGCTGGCTTACAAGAGCGTTAAGGCCTCTTTGTTGTGGTCATGGGAAAGCAACAGCGCCTGCCTGGACTGCAGGGATGGGCAGTGGATGCACGTGTTGGTAGTGACTGTGCACTGCCCCAAGCATCATCGCTTGGTGCGTGGCTGCAGAAAGCAGCCTGGCTTGTGCAGACGTATAATCCCCCTCTTAATGGGCACTCACGTGGCAATGCGGTGGCCGGAGCTTGGAGGCAGGACCACAGCTGATTTCAGGTGGTTTGCACTATCACAGCAGTGCTGAATTGCAGTGATGTGGCAAGGCATGTTCTGGTGGCAATGTGTGGGTGTAGGGCTGCTTTTGGTGCTATGTGTTTGTGTTAAGAGTGTGTACCTATGTCTGAATGTCAAAATGGCTCACATGTTGGAGGGAGACTTCCAAAGTGGCCGTTCCTATCTGCAGTGGGGGTGCAATTGTGTGTTAATCGTCTTTCCTATTGCTTCTCAGGGAAATGGTAGGACAGAGATAGCAGACCTGCTGATTAATTCTGGAATAACGTTGTCACTAAGCTACAGAGGGCTACAGAGCATCTGTAACAGGGTATCTGTGCTTAAATGCTTCAAAACAAACCCGGGTGGAGCTGTGCTCTTAGGTGCTCAGAATCAGAGACTATCAAAACTGAGACAAACCACAAATCTTTTGCATAGCTAAAGTAACTGGCAGGGTATTTTCTGATGTGTCACCAACCCCAGACCACAAAGCACACTCCAATCCTGAGCTCTTTGGTGCTGCAGTGTGGAGTGGAGATGGGTTGAGCCATGCAGGGCTGCATGAATGGGGATTTCCTTCGAACAGCCCTGTGCACAGTGAATCAGTCTGTACAGCGATTCTGGTTTCAGATGGAAAAATTGAATCTTGGTGTACGTTGTGGCCAAGGATTTCCCCAAACAGTAATCACTTCTGATAATTTCCAATGTGTTGGTTTTGGCTTCAGAAACTCTATCCATTGCAGCTTTCATGCCTGGCGTCTGCCGCGCAGAAGATGTTAGACAGCCCTATCTGAATGGGTTCATTTATCTCGGCAGGATTTTACATGCTGTTTCTTATAACTATCTTGACCTGCCCCCAGTGTGAGTAAACATGCTCTTCAGTAATGCAGAGGTCACTCTGGCATCTGGAAACCCCTGGATTACTCATTGCTCTTTGGCCTTGCGGAGGCTTTTTTTTTTTTCTCTATTTTGCAGCTGCATCTTTTGCACCTTTTCCATCTCCAGTGCATGCTGGTGCCTGAGGATGGACCTTCCTGTTGGTCTGCTTCGCAGAAGCTTGGGTAGCCTTCCTTCAGTAATGTAAGATGCAACACAGTGCTAATGACTTGTCACCTAATGCCTCTGCCAGCCCCTGGGAGGTCTTTGCAAGAACTAGCCAGGTTTTTAACCTCGATGCAACCTGAAGTGACCTGGTAAGATTCAGGATTACTTTAATCCTGCAGAGATGGTTACAGCACACTCATGCTTCAGAGACAATTCTCAGTTTTGTGGTGTTACACTTGCAGAAATAGGACTCTACAGCAGTTTTTATCACTTCACCCTGCTGATCAAGGCTTGGCGCTCTAGTTGCGTATGCACATGATGTGTTGAGGAGGCGCTTTTTTCATTTGCGTGCGTGCATGAAATAACAGCCTCCACTTTATCAGACTCTTAGACAAGTATTTCTTGCTAAGGTTAGACAATTTCACATTTGACTAAAATGTTAATGTCTTAGTGGGACTTGTTTCCTGTGAATTGGTTAGCAGTGTTGCTGACTTGGGCGTAGCAGCTTGCTCTGATGGGAAGGCGAAGCCTTGCAGTGCTGTGGCAGTAAACGTACTGACCCGTGGGGAGTAGAAATCTGGCACAGGATCATTCCCCTTTGCGCCCATCCCATGCCCAGCGGAGGGGGGTGTAGTTTGTGTCGTGTCACTTGGTTTCAAAAGCCGAGCCAAGCATTTCTCAGCAGTGTGGCAAAGGCAGGAGGACTCCTCTCTTCCCCACTCCCTCCATTTAATGGAAATCCACTTTCCTGCATGCATGTTCACTCCCCGCTGCAGGGACTTTCCTTCACAAGATATTCCCGAACGATTAATCACCACTCGGGTGGCTTGCGCTGCCCTGTCCCCGCGGCTTCCCGGTGCTTCCCGCCTCCGGCGTTTGACCCTGGGGCAGTGGGGGCGAGCGGCAGCGCGGGTGCGATCCCACGGCCCGATCCCACGCTGCCTGGCCCTTTCCGGGAGCTTTCCCAAGCCGCCCGTTGCCCCGTGGGCTCGATGCAACCGGTCTTCGCGGTGCTGCCAGCCACGCTGTCCCGGAGGATGGGGGGCTGCTGTGTCCCCCCGACGCGGTGGGGAGTACGAACACCCCCCGCGGGCTCGGGCTCCCTTTGCACGGTGAGGCACGAAGGGGTTGCAGGCCCGTTCCTGCCCTTGCCGCCCAGCTTCCGCTCGTTCCTCCCCCCGAAACGCGGAGCTTTGCGGTCGAGGCGGCGGCGCGGGGCGCTTCCACCGTCCCCGGCGGAGGCGAGCGGGAGCCGCGGTGTCCCGGCCGTTCCCGGGGCCGGCACCGGAGGGGCGGCGGGGTGAGCTCAGCAGCGGGGAATGCGCTTTGCTGGGCGCGAGGGGGGCCGCGCTCACAGGGCCCATTGTCGGGGTGGTTTTGGCAATGATGTCATGGGCTGCGGCGTGTCGCGGCAGGCCCCGCGCGCTCGGGAGGGCGGCCAGAGCCCGCTTCTCCCGCGGCAGTAGGTGGGTGCGGGGAGCCGCAGGTGGGGCGGGAGCAGGGAGCGGTCGGGTGGCTCTGGCCCCGCGGCCGCCAGGCGCTCGGCCCAGCCGGGGTTTGGGGGTCAGAGCGCGGCGGTGGCGTGCTGGCGGGCTGCCCCGCGGAGCTGGCGAGGGGCTGGCTCGCTGCGAACAAAGCAGCACTCATGGAAACTTGCTGCTGTACAAAGGCTGAACATTCAGGCTCCTTTCCCTCCCNTTGGCAGTGGGCAACTGAGTCCGAAACAGCCAGTGTGAACGGCAGCTCTCGCTCTCCTGTGTTGCATCCGTGGTCGCTGCTAATCCCGTCCCAGCACCCCAGCAGCACGCAGGCAGTGTGGAGGCCTCCTTGTGCTCGTCGTGGAGATGCTCCCCAGGAGCGCTCGCTGCAGGAGTCGCATGTGCGCTAACACCTCCTGCCTGGGGCTGTTCCTGAGCATAAGATCGCACATTTACCTCCTCGTATCCATAGCTTGGTATATGGCTCTTAAGGCAACAGAAGGCCTAGGTGTATTCAGACTGAAAGTATTAAGGAATTTGATCATAAGCCACCCGCAGTTTGACTTTTTTCCCCTCCCACCCTAACAATTCCTAATTTTGAAATTCTTGACTTCTCCTTCCAGCCCCCTTGGGTGTTTTCGGTTTCTCTTGGAGAAGCTGGGTGGGTTTTCATGTTACGCCTTTCTCTTCTGGACGCGAGATGTAAGTGGTCTCTGGGTGCCCATTAAGAAGTTGGGCAAAGCTATTTTAATCTGTATTTCACTCCTGTGAGCTCCACTGGTTTGATTCTTTTTATTCTTTTCTGTATTAAAAGTCTGTATGACTTTTTTATTTTCTTGCCAAACCTACACTGAAAGGACTGGATTTGAACTTTTTACAGTTGCCTGTTCCACCTCATGAGAGATCCTTTCCAGAGGCCCAACGTGCACCAGTAGACAGTGCAGGGCGATGGATGCAAGAATGCCTGAAGTTCTCTGACTGATCTGAAGGGTTTCAAATCCAGTTAAAGTAAAAACTATTAAAAACCTGTGACTTGTAATGTTTAATCTCTCAAATCCTAAGATGAGTCTCACAAAGGGATCTTACTTCTTTTTTTAATAACCAGACACCTAGTAGTGACAGAGGAAAGTGGTTTCTGTCCCCTTGCAAAAAACAAACAAAACGAAACAAACCCAAACAAACCCAAAACCCCCAAACAAAAAAAAACCCAACACTTTTTTTTTCCATCCTCCTGTCTGTGCCCAGGTCAGCACTCAGTTACTGTTCTTACAACCCTCCAGTGAAATGGTATTCCTTCTCTGGAAAACTCACCTTGTAAAAAGCTTAGTGGATCTGCTGTGTACATGGTGTATCACTTATACTTCCTGAAGATCCACTTCCTCAGGTAATAAATGCCCTGAGGCTCATTAGTGGAGCTGACCACTGGCTGTGTCTTAGCAGGGTGCAGGAGCTAAGCTGGGAGCGGATGAGCTGAAAAGCCCTCTGGTATTTGGGTAAGCTGGATGCCGAGGAACAGCTCTCCTGTGGGTCACAGTACTGACCGCAAACACTGCCGAGAAGCGGAGATGCGATGGGGCTGGAGCACGTTGCCGTTAGAGGCTAGCAGGTCACAGCTCGGAATCCATGAAACTGGCCAGAGTTAACTGCCTGGGTGCCAACTCTGTGCAATAGGCACAGCCTGTGCTTTTGCGGGGTAAGCTGGCTGCGCGCGGGCAGGTCATGAGCTGTGTGCCGAGCCCCGAGAAGCTGTGGGGTGGACCTGGGCTTAAGGGTCACTGGAGGAAATGGTTGCA
This sequence comes from Pandion haliaetus, assembly GCA_013401275.1. Classification (NCBI taxonomy): domain Eukaryota; kingdom Metazoa; phylum Chordata; class Aves; order Accipitriformes; family Pandionidae; genus Pandion; species Pandion haliaetus. Next base: position 64,572 of record VYZV01023151.1, read on the forward strand.
GTATGTTCTCAAAGCACAGAGGAACCTGTGTAATTGATTTAAAGACATACTATCCCTACAGAGGATGTCGCTAATGTCTTTAGCAGGCGTGGTAAGCCTATGAATGTGTACTATATGCTTCAGCAAAGAATTTCCTTAGACAGCTTGCTCAGCTCCATCTCATCCGCATACTTCTGTTTGGCATGCATGCAGTGCGGAGCAGGGCTTTGGAAGAGCTCGGTTCAATGTGGAGTTTTCACTGTTTCAGAATATTAAACCCTAATAAGTGCTTAATTTTTCTGTCCCCCAATTGGTATAGCTGTTTAACAATAAGTGAGAATAACTAGAGGTGGGAAGGTGCTCAGAAACTTCAACATACCGGGATTTAAAATTCCTACAGCCTCTACATAAATGATCCATAATTGAGGTGAACTTCGTGTGTTGTACAAAGTTCCTTCCATGTCTGGAAATAGGAAGTAAGGGCTGTTGAGATTGCTCCTTTGTTTTGTATTAAGCATCATGCATTTTGGGTTCTTCCTTCATATAATACATAAAATTGTAAACGGGGAAGACAACGAGATTGGAGAGGGTGACCACTTTTTAGAGCAGCTGGATGTAGAGATCAGTGCTGGTGGTGACAGAACTTCCACATGTGGAGATCAAAACTTCTCAGCTGACTTTGCTCAGACTGCAGACAAGCCATGTTGACTGTAGCCTCAGCCAAGAAACTTTTTTTAAAAAATAAATTCACTACTTAAAAATTGCTTTTTCAATCCTTCATTTGTTTTACTAGACTCTGCATAGTCTGTATTGCTTGCTCAATTTAGTAAGGAAGCTGTCTGCTGTGGTAGCTTATCTTGTTTCCACTAATTGTCCAACAGAAAATGACTTGCACTTCTGCTGTAGGGCAGAGTTCAAGGAGCATTGCCACAGTTCGGGTAATACTTGTGCTTAATCTGAATGCGAAGCAGGCTTGCACATAAGCAAAAGATACTAGTCACAAAGTTGTTTGTAACAGTGGATTTTTTTTTTTTTAATTTTAGACTAATTTAGCTTTGCAGAGACATGATGAAGGTCATACAGTTCAAGCCATGTACTCAGAGCAGACCTAAGTTGATCAGGTTGCTCAAGGGTGTGTCCAGTTAAATTTGAGTGTCTTGGAGGATGCAGACTTTGTGGACTCTCTGGGCTTCTCTTCCAGTATGTGGCAGCCCTCGTGGAGAAGACTTTTCCCTTTATCCTCAAAATCTGCTTGGAATTTTCCATGTTGCAACTTGGAAACCCTTTTGAGCAGAGGAGTGAGGGGACTCCCAGTCTGCAAGATCTTCTTTTGAATTTTACTTTTTTTTTTTTTTTTTTTTCTTTTTTCCCCCTTCTGGAAACAGTGCTGCTTCCAGTACAGAGCTGACTGAAATAAAGGGTGTACACTGGGCTGGGAAGAAGCCCAAGAAGGACAAGTGAAGTGGTTCTGAAAGATGCATGAGGTCGCAGGAATTTCTCTTGCAGCGCTAGCCCTTGAAATCAAGAGATGATGGATTGTAAGTCTAACTATTCTTACAGCTCTGAAGATGCCGTGCTTAGGTTAAAGGCAAAAGATGCTGAATTTACTTAGTCAGGGATATGGTGACTGAAAGGCTGTTAAGACAGCACTAAAGAGCCAACACCAAGTGAGATCTTACCAGGCTGCTGGCTGTGGTACAACACTGCAGGTAGACTTTAGGGAATCTCTGCTGAAGCAGATGAATTTGCAAGCTTCAAATCAATGCCAGCTTTCAGTTCTGGTGCTTGCTCCTGGGGCAGCTGCAAGCCAAATACAGAGGAGCAAGCTCTGCAGCATTGGCAGTTTTCCACTTGGTAGGTTGGGTTGGGAAGTTTTTTGTGGCCCAAGCCATAAAAATGGCCCACGTTTGTCCTGAGATGGTCACATTGCTGGGTCAGGCTAGTCACGCTGCTGGCTGAAGGCTAGGCACTTCAACGTCTTCCTTTGTGCTTTAAGGAGTGTGATATTAACAGTCCAAGTGTAACATATCGTATTCATATTCAGTATAGAGCAACAATTATAAATTGGCTTGAGCAGTTAAAACTTGGTTCCTTTTCAAGACTGAGACTGGTGGTGTGTACTGCCGGCCTATGGAATTGCCATAATCCATTTTTTTGGGCCAGTTGCCACTTAGTTAATAGGATAATAAAAGGGTAAGAATTACAATCTAGACTCAGAGGTGTGATGGGGGAAGCAAATGAGCTCTGGTTCAGTCTGTTTTCCTCTTCACCCTACCAGGCAGCCACTTAAATCCTAATAGCTGACTAAGAAGCAGGATACTCCTACATAAAACTTAATGTTGTAGGCTATATATAGGCTTTTTTTTTTTTTTTTAAACAGAAAAGTGAGTGCTCGCTTGTTCAATGCTGGTGTTGATTCTGCAGAACAGCTTAAGTCTGGTTGGCAGGTTTTCGCCAGCAGTCAGCGTGCAGGTCCTGTCGAGCTGCAGCCCCATGCCAGGACCTCTGGGCAGTGGGCTGACTGCAGCCTCTCCCTGCAGACAGCTTCTTCTGCCTGCGTGCGGCTGAACAAGGGCTGTGTCTTGCTTCATGGCGATTGCGATTTTGTTGACACTGGATTGCCACTGGGTACTTTTAGAGGAAGAAAGCAAGTTAGAGTGGAGTAACTGGAGTTAAAATGTGCAGTGAACAGCATAGATGGGAATGAAGGTTCCTGTTAAAGCCAAACTTGAGTGTTTTTGCTTCTTGCTGGTTCTGGACTGTGTGTCTAGCCATGATAACTTGCAGCCTGTCTAAAAGTGGTCATCTTAAGGGCACTTGCAAATTTGGAGTCTGCAGCTGAGTATCAGCAGGACTTGCATGTAACAGCCCCAAAACTCTGAGTTCTAATGAAACAAACAAACAAAAACGACCAGAAAAACCCCAGCCCCTCACCCTGTGACTGTTCTAGATGGCACTTGAAAAGTTGGTTGTCTGTTTTCCCAGCTGAGCTAAAGTCCTCTTAAGTACTGGTCTGGGGCAGGCGAGAGGTCCTGTGGCACTCCAGCTGTGGATTCCTGCTTCATGCCTGGGCTCCCATAAAATGTCCTTTGAAAGCACAAGTCAAATGGCTGTCAGCAGGTATCCCGCTCTGCTGTGGTGACATGACTCAGCTGTGCAGGAACTTTGATCTCCAAAGCACACATCTCCTACCGGGTACAGCAAACCAGTGAGCGAGTGTGCTCTGGCATACGTGTAAGTGCATCTGCAGATGTTAACGTAGGCATCGTAACGTGAATAAAGCAAATTATGCAGATGACCATGCTTTCTCCAAAAAAGGTTACATTAAATCTGTCTACAGTGGTGCTGTAAAGAATTTGTTCAGCCCTGCTAAATTATCTCGGCGGACGAGATGTGACAGCTCGCTTCCTCTGAGCCGCGGGAAAGCAGGGATCAGTGGCTGTTGCCTGCGCGGAGAGGCCTCCTTTAATCTGCGGAAACTCGCCTGGTGCCATGGAGTAAATACACACTCTCTGTTTCAGCTGAAAGCAGACAATTTGTTACCATCTACCTAATTCATCAAAGCTGAAAGCCAAATGCTGCTGCTTGCGCTGCTAGCAGTGGAGGTGCGTCCTCGAGGGGCTGGGCACTTGCACTCTGATTCTGAAGCACTGACCACAAGTGTGCATCTCTATGCTGTAAATTTACTATAAGCTCCACGTAGTTTGAAAGGCTCTGTAAAGCTTCAAAGCATAGATTCTGTGAGTAATGAGTATGCATAATAGTAGCATTCGTAGTAGGAAAGCAGTGTTGCAAGATCTGCTGTTCGTATAATCCGTTTTCCAGCCTCGGATGGCCAGAAAATGTGTCTTGAAGCAGACCAGGGAGTGGGGGAAATCCAGTGGAAAGCCAGCTGAGCTGGGGTATACGGCAGCGCCTGCAGTAATGATTGTTGGTGCTTAAGTGTCATTGGAAACACATTTTTTTTCACTGTTCCAAAACCTTGGCAGTATGACACTAGCAGTGTGCACTTGGAGCTGGTGGGGGATGCCTGTGAATTTGATTGTACTAAGAGGGTTTCAGGGTTCTCTGGGCCAGCTCTGTGCTCCTTGTGCAGGACATGTTAATGGATGGTTGTCTTCCTGGGTGCCACTTGCGTCTTAATGCCCAAGAGACCTCGAGGAGAATGCACTGAATGTTTTTAGTCAGTTAATTAAAAAGGCAGCAGTAAAGCAGAGGCTTTTCTGGGGAGGCTGAATGCTCGGGTGGAGCAGAGCTTTATACCAGCGCTTGGAAGCCAAGCCCGCTTTGGACTGGACTCTGGTTTCTTCTTCTACATGGAGGGTCCTTTTATATTGTGATAGAGATTGCGAGCCAGGGCTGAGCTGCCGGTGGGATCCCCTGTAGCTGGGAGCGGGGTGCCTGTGGGAAGGGTATGCGGGCAGCTCTGCTGAGTGCTGATAAGGTCTCCTGTCCTGCCCAGGAGTTCTTCTCCCTCCCTCTTCCCCACCCCAAATGAAAGCAGACAAGCCCTCCTACAAGCAGGCTTGGAAAAAATTACATCATGAGATCCCTATGCCTGTCAGGAAGCAGGCAGGCTGTAAGAGCTCGCTAACTTTGCTAATGAAGTGCAGTGGTGGAGATGGCACCAGCCCCGGGGAGGAAGAACCATCCCGTTTCTGAGGTGACCTTTTCCTGTCATCGGGGCAGCAGCTCCGTGCCTGGCCTCTGGACAAGGCTGATGAGATGGGATATTCTTGCCCTCAATGTTGAAGCCGTCTTGTGTAGAGGCTCTTTTTCCCCAGGTCAAGGACCACTGCCCAGCCGTGCCCTTGGTGATGGCAATGGGGTGCTGGAGGAAGCTCTGAGCACGCGGCTGGTTGCTGCAGTAACCGCAGCGCATCCACATATAGACATTATTTATGTGCTGTAAATATGAAACAGGCCATTCTTTATCTCGAGTAACGTGCGTGTAGCAGTGTGCTTGAGGTGATTCTGTCCTGCTGGCTTTCCTCCCTGGGAATGCTGGATGGCTTTCTGAAACGAGTTTACTTGTAGCGTACTAAATCATCACTGCGTCCACTCTAGTAAAAATGCCGGTGTCAGTATAAATCCGAAACTGAAGCTCGGAGGCGTTTCTGGCACAGGGATGCAGTGGCCGGCGGTATGCTCCAGCGCCACGGTGTGAGCGGGTGGTCCTGCCGCGGGGGTGCGGGATGGAGGTGCTGCAGGCACGGGGAGCGGCTGGGACGGGGGGGCTCACACCCATGGTCTGGTTTTTGCGCACTGCAGCCCTAAATTCCAGCTTGTGGAGCTCAGGTACTGTGGTGAGCCTGCCAGCAGGGCTTTGGGTCTCTCTCTTATGTAAAATGCAGCTCTTCTTTCTGCTCTGATACACCTTCTTTCAAGAAGGCTTCCCCTAACGGGTTGTAAGGGACCATCGTCCCTCCACTGACCTGTTTGCAGCTTAACTGGAAAGAGGGAGAAATGGCTAACAGCAGGGACTGCTGTCGCTAGGAGACACACTCCTTACATGATGCAGACTTTTACTTTGGAACCTGTAATTAAAACCCAGTGGGGCTTAATCACCTCATAGCTATCTATTGTATAGCTTAGACTAGATGTGAAACCGGCAGTGAGCAGTCAAGTGGCACACATTTATCATAATCCTGTAAGATTAGTCAAAACTGATGTTAAAAAAATCCAATACAAATAAAATCTGAGTAGAAACCAGACGTTGACTATTTAGAAAGGCTAAACACCATTCAAGGTCTGAAGTTACAGTATTATCTGTTCAGGACATAGCGCCCTATTGTGAAACCATGTAAATATTAACCACTTTGCCTGAGCATTGGGTTAAAGGGAACACCCTGGTGCTTTCTTCTTCTTGGTTGCTATTCTGTATAATCTGTGTCACTTGTTTTGAAAGTTGGGAGATCTGTTTGTATTAATAAGATGATACTGGATTGCTGCTGTGGTCTCTAGCTGAAGAGGACCAAGTATGGCATGCGTGGTGGATGCTGGGCATGGTAAGGCTCAGCTTGGAGGACACTACCCGTTAAGACTGAATTTGAACTGGAGAAGGCAATCAAAGCACTGAACGCTTTTCCTTTGCTAGCTAGGACTCAGTAAGATCCCTGTACAATTATTCTGGTAGCATGAAAGTGATTTTATAGTGCTGTAGTTGCCTTTACTTCAGCATCTGCTCCGGGAGCTGGAGAGGAGACAAAAGCTTCCAGGTCACTTGTAACTTCTGTTGACTAAAAAGGGGTTTCTGTAACAGTTTTCACTGAAACAGAGGAAGGAACAGAAAAATGTTCTGCTGTAATGTGCTGCTGTGAGTGAAAGGATCAGTCAGGCTGAGGGCATCCCAAAACATTGCAGCCCTGGTTTGGGTGAGCTTGGACTAACCGGAGATGTTACAAGTGTAACACAACCTGAGTAGCAACTATAAGCTCAAAGGGAGTGCATCCAATGTGTGACTCACTAAAACCAAAGTAAATTAAAAGAGCATTCACAGAACTGTAGAGGTCACTTCATAACGCCAAACTGATGCAGAAAAATACCCTGCCCCTTCAGACAGCTTCTTACAACAATCTGATCTTGCTACCCAGCAGCCTTAAACTTAGACGCATGGTGTGTCTTAAAGTAGGCCTGTGGTGTGGCCGCTGTGGTGATAAACATTTGCTAGGCTAGAGCATGCCGTGGAAAAGCCAGAGCTGGCTATTCCTTTTCTACTATCTCTGAATTTGTAGCATGAAGGGATGACTTTTTTTTTTTTGTGCAAGCAGGAGTGTGATGGTGCAAAGGATGCCTGATGGCCCTCTGCTCCCTGCTTTGCCATTTGTACCCAGGTCGTGATGTATCCCAACTTTGTTCTAATTCCAAACTCTGGCTTTGCTGGACTTCAGTACATATAGCACTTTTTTTGCTACCATTTTTAATGCAAACTATTCATGCGTCTGTGTAGGCACGTTTCTGTATATAAATGCAGTTTCCTAAATGGTGCTTCTAGGTATGCCCCGGGATATTTCACCCCCGTCGGGATGCTGTTCTTGTGAACTTCATCGCATGCTGTTCGGCCTCTTTCATACGATACAAATGCCATTAAAAATACCAGGTGGCACTTATCATCTGAGTGCAAAATACCAGAGATCTTAAAACTGCCAATTCTCCTAAGGTTAACATCGTAAAGCTTCAAGGGCAAGTCACACCACCCTCGGAGAGCACTGAGCTCTCAAGACAGCTGGAGAGCACTGAGTCATTGGACTCGACTCTTTCCTCCTGTCTAACGTGGGGCATGAAGAATGGTGTCTCTGCCTGAGCAAGTGTCTGCAGTGACCTGGGTAGCTTCTTTTGTCCTTGATTACCTGGGCATGAGTGCAGGCACAGTATTTGGAAACATGCCTCTCTCCTTTAGGGGGGAAATAATCAGTTGTGTGTCTTTTGTCTTCCAGATAGTAAAGCCATAGTTGATGGAAATTTGAAGTTGATCCTTGGCCTGATATGGACCCTTATCCTCCACTACTCCATTTCCATGCCCGTGTGGGAGGATGAAGGTGATGATGATGCAAAGAAGCAGACCCCTAAGCAGAGGCTGCTGGGCTGGATCCAGAACAAAATTCCTTACTTGCCAATCACGAACTTCAATCAAAACTGGCAAGATGGCAAAGCACTGGGGGCTCTTGTTGACAGCTGTGCTCCAGGTAAGTCCTTTGCTCTGATGGTCAGTGTTTTCCCTGCTTGCTGTCCTTGTGGCTGCTCTGCTGTTCCTACGGGAGGAGGTTTTCCCTGCTGAGCTGGAGGCAGGAATGAGGCTTTCAAGAAAACCTGAGACCAAAGAGGCCAGCTGTGGGAAGCAGCAAATTGTAAACGACTTGGCCAAGAGAAATACTGGCCTAAAGCAGAATGTGTGGTTGCATTATTGGAGGCGCCATGTCTAAGCTTTGTATTGGGTGCAAGGGACAAAGGTGCAAATGCTGGCTCCTAAATGCAAGAAAGACTTGTTCCCACAGCAAGTGCCAACAACCTTTCAACTTCAGGGCGCAGCGGGAGGCTTCATGTGTTCTCCTGAAATAGGATTGCAGAGGGAGCACATAGCAGCCAGAAGCCGCACGCTACCTGAAACTTCAGCATTCAGCTAGCTGAGGCTTTGCTACTTAAGGAGAGTAATGTGATGAAGTGTGAAAAAGGCACAGTTTCCTCACCTGCTTGTAAAACAGCCTTGCTAGTGCGATTGCTGGTGTTGATCTAATGCAATCTGGGATGCTATGGCAAGCAGTTGAAATTTTCTTTTCCAAATTTGCTGCAGGAGAGCCAGCAAAACATAAAGGATGGCTAGCTGTATTCATGCTGAATTTAGAGTGGTGTCTTACGCAGCTTAAATTTAAAGCAGTGCAGTTGTGTGGCTGACTGAAAAGCTATACATCTTTAGTTGATAGGCAAGGTGGGTGGGAGTCTTTGAACTGGCTGTTACTGCCTGTGCCATAAGGGCCTGTGGAGATGCTGGTTGTTGTCTCAGAAGCGTTTCAGTGAGCAGCACGTACTCATCTTGATTTGGCTACTTCTGCAAAACTCTGAATGCCTTTCTGTATAACAGTGTAATACAAGTGGCTGTGGAGTTTGTACTTGGTTTTTCAGCTAGGGAAGCGCCTTTGCAAATAACACCTAACAACTGAAACATGCTTGCAGGCCTGTGCCCTGACTGGGAGACCTGGGACCCGAAGAAACCCGTTGACAACGCTCGGGAAGCCATGCAGCAGGCGGATGACTGGCTGGGTGTGCCACAGGTAAGGCTGCGCAGGCCACCAAGATGCAGCCTTGTGGGAAGCAGTCCTTAGCTTTGTACTTGCAATCAGCCTGAATTTAGATTGAGGAAAGCAGGTGAAGTTGCTTGGACGCTTCCAAAAATTACAGTTTACTTGTGGGAAATTGCCTGAGAAAGGGCACGTTGTAATGAAACGCACTATTAGATTTCAGAGCTCTGGTTATAAGATTTTGTGTAGGTGTCACCACTGAAGACATCTGGTGTTGCAGCATGTAGGTGGGGTAGGGGAAAAAGCACATGTGTAGTGGTGCCTGCTTTGTTAGCCCATGGCGTGAGTTTGCTTTGCTGCGTTGAATTCCACAGAAGAAAAACTCACTGGCTTCAGAAGTCACCTGCAAAGATGACTTTCAAACAGAGAACAATGTATTTGCAAAAACTGCGTTGTTTTCACGCTAATGAAGTTGGACAAAAGTGCTGAAGTCTCTGAAGCTGTCAGAGCAACTTGTATTATGGGAGCAGGAGAAGAGACTGGTCACAAGTTTCACTTTGCAAGCACTACAGTTCAGAGCTGTGGAACACAGGATTATGAATTACTAATTTGTTCAGTTTCAATTATCGCTCTGTTGCTTTTTGGTGGGGGGAACGTAGCCACCGTTGTCTTGCCTTGCTACTGTTTAGTTTGTCATGGTCTCCTGAGAACCCATTATAGCCAAGGCACAAAAAACCCCCAGACAACATTTGGACCATAATGAGCTTCTTGACTTTCTTACCATAAGATAATAAATGATGTTGTGTGTATCAAAGGGAAAATAAATGTAAGAAATTGGAGTAGCATGCGGGAGTTTTGAAATGTAAGACTGTGTTATAGCTCTGTTTTTGTGTTGATATGCGGTAACCAAGCACTGGTACAATATACTTAATTGCGCTGTCTTTCAGGTTATTACCCCTGAAGAAATTATCCACCCTGATGTGGATGAGCACTCTGTAATGACTTACCTGTCCCAGTTCCCCAAAGCCAAGCTGAAACCAGGAGCTCCTTTAAAACCCAAACTGAATCCAAAGAAAGCAAGGGCTTATGGCAGAGGTAAGGACTTAGTGAGCTTAAGCTGCACAGAGCGTTTAACTCCTCAGAAAGCTGGGTGGGGTTTTTTGCTTATGTTGAACTCCAGCCCTACTGTAACTGACTTCAAAGTTTCACTTGTATACTCTTGGTGTGGTGCCTAGTTTCAGAAATACATGGATGTAGTCCAAAAGACACTCCTAGTTCTAACATGTAAATTCCCCAAAGTCTCTGAACCTGTTCTGCAAGCTGCCAGCCTTGCAGTCCACAGCTGGAAGAAGTAGCATGATACGGGCCTAAACCAACCTTGGTGTAGCATTTAGGCTAGTAGTATTGCTGCTGACAGTCGTTGATCTAGTAGTGAATGCTTCTTGTGATAAAGCACTCCTTCAAAGAGGAGAAACCTCTTTACATCTGTGTGGATGTATCTCTGAGCAGGATCTCTGTAGAGGCAGTCTCCAGTTTCCCAGGCTTGGCAGATGTGTATTAGGGTTGGCTAATTCTAAATAAGGTATTTGAATTGATCGGTAGGTGTGAATGCTTTGTTTGCACACATGCACAAAGGTGGGTTGGTAACCCTTCAAACATGAAATAGCACTGAGCTTTTGTTTGTAAAGACTGTGTTTGCTAATTGGAAGGACTTGTCCACAGATGTTTATGCAACTGTAGATCTACATAGGCATTCGTATTTTTAACTTACCTTTTAAATAGGTAATTCCTGTAACTTCTGATGTGGTTCTACTCTAGATTGGATTATAATCATAACTAAATGAATAACATATTTTTACCTTTAATGTGCTTGGTGTGTAGGTAAACATCACTTAGGCATTACACTTCCTTCTCTATTCCGTCTTTTTTTTTTTTTTTTTTTTTTTTTAGATCTGGTACCAGCTGTGGTCCTTCAAGACTTTTAGAATCAGTGGGTTTCAGAATTGGGTGTACAAGAGCGTAATGGAAAGAAACAAAAGTTTCCCTTTTCTTTTTTTTTCTTGGGTTTTGGTTTGTTTTTTTTTTAACCTGATTTTCTATTGAAACTTAATAGTGGAATGAGTGGACATGGACACTATCTCTGCACTGATGAGCAGTCACTATAGTCAGAAGTGGGTTTAGCACTTAACCTATTTGGGGTTTATGTCCTTCGTTGATGCCTTCCATAGCAAACCTCAATACATAGACACATTTGTCAGATCCGAAGTATTTAGACTACCTATACTCCACTTACTGTGTAAATACTGATCAGCCTGCCTCAGTCTGTCAAGTCTGGCTTTAGTCATGTTCTTATTCTTTCAAAAACTGGAATTATTTTATTGTCTACTTTTGTTCATGCAGTGCTCTGGAATCATTGTAAAGGAAATTATAAAGGGTGAGGGACTCTTCTTGAAAGCTTGGTGTTTTCCCAGACTTAATTACCAAAACAGATTCACACTAAATATAATTGACAACTCTGACTACTAACGTATGTCGGAACCAAAAGGCGACTCCAGCAGCAAGGGACTCACTGCCAAACTGGGCAGGGTCTTGTGGATAAATGAGTAACAGGTCTTCATGCTTCTAGAAAAAGGTGATTGTCAGGGGTGAGGTTGGTCAGTCTTAGCTTTTTTATTATTGTTTTTCCATGTGCTACAGTAAGTTATTCATAACCTCCCAAAGTGAATCTTAGTTGTAGCGCATCTCCCTGGACACTGTGGTGTACTCCTAGGGCGGCTGTGTGTAGACATGATGTGAAGTGAGCCTGCAGAGGTGCGATAACGCAGTTGTGTGGATCATCACTGACCCACTATGAGCACTTGTTTGCCCAGGCAAAGCAGATCTCTGAGAAGAGAATAAAATCTAGAGGATTAAATAATGTAGGCTAAGAAAGTGCTGTGACTAGTGCTGTCCTGGCTGAAGCCGTCTTCCAAGGATAAGCAATCCTTCTCGTTGTGCTTGCAGAAGGAGGGATACTTGACTCAAATACTATATCCTAATGTTTGTGTGGTGGACTGAAGATACTCAGGGCAAATTTATAGCTGTTTAAACTAGATGATAATCTAGGGGTTAGTCTGACAGAATGAATATGTCAATTGTTAACACCTTATCAGAATGCTCAGATTTCCTAGTAAAAACATGATCTTCCTTGCACTGCTCTCAAGTTATTGTTTTCTGAAGATAAACAAGTTAAGGAATTCTGTTGTTCACAACCACTTCCTTTATAATCTATCAGACGTTGCACTTTCCACTAATTGTGCTGTGGAGCAGTAGTGCCCACGGTTTTATGAATAAGCCAAGGAGTAATTCCCTTTGACAGAAAGGTGTATGTGTTTGGGCTAGTCTGGAACCAGCAACTTTGGTAAGTTCTTCCACCCACTCAGTCTGACACCACTGTGACAGGTGTCGTGACCTGGGGCTACGTACTGGGAGGTGATGAAACCCTGCTGGTAAATGCATGCTGTAGCAGGCCCTTTGCTGAGGAATAAGGAAACTGATTAAAAGTTAAGTGGTACTGAACTGCAGGATTTTCGTGGTTTGGAGAGGTCCCTGCATGCCATTTGTACGGTGTTCACTCTGGCAATGTAGTTTGAGCAGCTTTCAAAGAATAATAAATCTGAGCAGTGTCTGTATAGCTGAGTTCTGAAAATGGAATAAAGTGGGACAGTATAGGTAAGAGCAATCTTGCTTAAATAAGTCTTTCACCCTTGGTTCTAGGGTAATGCCTTTACCAAAAGGCTTCCCAAAAATGTCTCTCCTGCCTCCCTGGTTGCCCTTCCTGCGGTGCAGCACCATTGCAGCATTTAGCTGTGTGAAGCAGAGCAGCTTCTACAGAGCAGCTAAGGCACATAGCCCACTCCCTGTCAGTGTCAGCTGGGCACTCGCCAGCTGTGGGGGTGACTCTCAGTACACCGCTTAGGCAAACAGGGTAACTTGCTGTCACCTGAAACCAGATGCCAACTGGGTTCCTGACTCAGCCAGAGATCTTGAGATGAGTTGAGAGCCAATGATTCAACGAATTTTTAAAAATGCTTGTATTGTGAGAGTGTAGGGGTTATTGTGAGCGTGATGCTCTGGGCAGATGGTGAAGAGATGTCATGCAGCAGCCTGGGGAAGCTGGTGCTGGGGGCTTGTGTGGGAGGACGGGTTGGACAGCTTGTGGGTAGCCTCCAAACTACCTTTTGGGTTTTGCAGCAACAGCTGATGTGCTGCTCTGCGTCTGTCTCACAGGGATTGAGCCTCACGGGAACATGGTGAAGCAGCCTGCCATCTTCACGGTAGATACCATCAGTGCTGGGCAGGGAGACCTGATGGTCTTCATAGAGGATCCAGAAGGAAACAGGGAGGAGGTACGTATGTTAAATATTTTGTGCGGAAAAGTAAAGCCGGTCTGAACGCTGAAGTTTTTGCAGTAACCCTCATCTTTCACGGATAAGTAATCTAAAAAGAAGTTGCAAACCCGACTATCGAAAGTGCAAGCCTCAAGCTTTTCTTCAAAATTGCGTTACTGGATGAACTTGAAAAAAACGTCACTATCTGCAACTAAGCAACACAACTCCAGTGTCCAGTAGTTGCAGTGATTTAGCTTGACTGGCCAAGTACTTTCTGACATGCTTTTAGATAACACGCATCACTAAATCACTGTCTGCCCTTACTCATTCTTCAGGAATGGCTAAAGCAGCTATTTAGATGTCATGAATCATTTTGAGTTAAAATGCTGGTTTTAATGTTTATAGAAACTTCTCATCCAAGTGCTCCACTTGATCATGTTACAACATTCCAGAAGAATACAGCTGTACGTTGGACTTAATGTCTCCTCAGTTTTGGCCTGCCTTAGTAGAGCAATTAACAGCAAGGGAAAGGGTTGAGGTGGGGAGAAGGTAGCTTGCTTTGTCTCCTATAAAGACAAAACCAACGGGTTTTTTTCCATATGAGAAGAGGAGGTAGCAAGGATCCCTGCTTCTGCAGCAACGTGTCTCTGACATTGCTGACTCTGGAAATAGTTTGCGTTATGAAGTGCTACTCAGGAGAGTCTTAGGCTGGTGTGCATCAGCACAGCTCATCGATGGGTCTGTTTTCTCTCCTAGGCAAAGATAACACCAGCCAGTGACAAAAACAAGACCTATTCAGTTCAGTATGTGCCAAGGGTTACTGGACCTCACAAGGTAGGTTGTGTGTCAATAACTAGTATTCTCTTGTGCTGCTCTGCTGGTTAACATGAGCCCCTGAGGGCTGCCTGTTTACTGATAGTGGCCTAATAGCCACTCTGGGCATCCTGAAGAAAACGTAACCTGATGTAGCCTTAATTCTCTGTCTGGGCTATTGGGCTGCCCCCTTTGCAAGCGGGAAGGGGGCTTGTGTTGGGAGAAAGTGCGTGGGTGTTTCAGTATCAAGTACTACAGCTGGCTCTCCTCTCATGTGGGGCCACTTCTTGCAGCTCATGAAGCTAGTTTTGTGGGTTGTCACAGAGCTGCAGAGGAAAATACCAGATTGTTTCTATAAGGCGTTTCTTTCATGGTATTGTACACCATAGGGGTTTTGCAGAGAAGGCATCCCACCCAACTCTGTCCCCAGCTGCCTGCAGAAGCAGGTTTGCAATGGGTGATCCCATTGCTTGGCACTTGCTTGAGTGGCTGGTCCACACAGCCAGCCTGAAAAGATAAATGCAACTTCTGTTGCCACTTCATTGCTTGATGGTGATCTGCCTCATGTTGGCACATCCAGATTCAAGCATCCCCACTGGCATGGCTGACCCCGTGATCAGTAGCACTTTAAGGAGGTGGCCAGCAGTTACACTGCATGGACAGGATGAAGGTTGTGGGATGGATGGTCTCTCGCACCTCTGAGACATAGACTTGCTGTGCTAGGAACACAGGTGCTTGACCCCACGCTGGGCTATTTGGCAGTGACACTGAGCTCTGCCTCTGCCTGGTGGGTCAGAGCTGACACTGTCTGTCTCTAGGTTTCGGTCCTGTTTGCTGGGCAGCACATCTCAAAGAGCCCGTTTGAAGTGAATGTTGACAAAGCCCAGGGAGATGCGAGCAAAGTAACAGCAAAGGGACCAGGACTGGAGGCGACAGGGAACATTGCCAACAAGCCTACCTACTTTGACCTCTACACAGCCGGTAAGTGGGATGAATGAGTGCTGAAATCCTGCAGCTTCTGCAGACGTCAGGAGAACCTAAGCCTTGAAGGAATAAACAAACTGAAAAGTGGATGAGGATTTGCAGTCCCATAAAGTTCAGAGGTGAAATAATAGCCAGGCTGCTCTGGAGGCTTCAGCTGTGTATGAAACATTTGAAGCACGGAGCTGAGTTGGGGCAGGAAGGTGCTAAGCGTAACCCAGAAATTTGCCATGCACTTGCTGAATGGCAGCAGGCAAGTTCCTGGCTGGTTTCTTCCCCCAACTCATTTTAAACAGGAATGTGAAATGCCCACCTCTGAAGAATGAACTGTGAGTAAATTGTAAAGGCTTAATGTGTTCTGAATTCAGCTTTACAGAAAGAATCTGCCACAGTGCTACTTTGAGTTCGTACTTCAGTGACAAACTGGTTTCAGCCTCTGTTGTAATTATTAGAGGGCTACTATCTTCATTAGAGCATCTCCATCACGTGACTTGTTGCCTGCTATTAGGCCAATGCTGTAGCCTAGAGGAATGAGTCAATAAGATGCTACAAATGCTAATTCATTTAGAACAATGTGAAACTACTTAGGGCAGTTACTTGAAGTATTTAAACACCAGAATATGCTGAGTAGCATATTTTAAATTGCCTTCTGCCTGAGGGTGCTTAGAAATAAAATTAAATGTGGTTACAGTGAGGGGAAGTGTTACGTTCAGCCTCTAATTGGGAGAGGGAGTGGTCTGAATCATGTAAAGACATGTCTGGCCTCCAAAAGTGTCTGGAAAACTGTTGTTGCATGACAACTTGAATAAAATGTGAGAGGAGCAGGTGTCTGAACAAAAGTGAATGCGTATAGTCCGGCAGAGAAGGATCCTTGTCCAGACCAGCATGCACATTGTCCGAACTCTTAATCTAAACTGCTTCAAAGCTTGAGAGATTGATCTGACTGGTAAAGTTGTTGGCTAGTCAGTGACAGGTGCTACAGGGTGGAAGCAATAGGGTAATCAGGCTGTGTGTATGTATATTCAGTACTATAATACTGTTGCGAAACCCTGTGGCTGGAGCAGCAGAGCCCTGTCAGTTTGCTGGCTTCATGGAGATGCCACCATCCTGTCTTGCCCCCTCCCCACTTGAATGAATGGTTGCTGTCAGCAGAAGCTGAACATTTAGGCTGTGCCTAGAAATGGTAGCAGAGGACGGCTGGCTGAGCCCAGACAGTTGGCTGTGATCCTAAAAGCAGTGCATGTTGCTGTGGGGAAGCTGAGGCTTAGGTGGACTTGTTTCCTTTGCAGGTGCTGGTGTGGGTGATGTGAACGTGGAAGTGGAGGATCCTCAGGGGAGAGGCCTTGCTGAAGTTGCAGTAGAAGACAAAGGCAACCAAGTCTACCGTTGCACCTACAAACCTGTTAAAGCTGGTCCTCACGTTGTCAAAGTGACTTTTGCTGGGGAGGCAATTCCCAAAACTCCTTGCACTGTTCTCGTTGGAGAGGGTATGCTTTTTAAAAATGCACCTAAATGTAGATGGCCACTTTTCTCCTTGGGTGTGATCACAGAATATGCTTGAGTCTTGCCTTGGACATTCTCTTACCATTCAGCATTTTGAACCTGATTCAGTGGGTCACCTGGGTATTCACAGGGTGAAACAGTGCTCTCTAACAGTAATATGGCTTTTGTTGCTAGAGTTCCCTTTCTGCCTAGACCTCTGAACATTAAGCTGCCCTTTGTATTTTTTTGAGGTGTTTTATGCAGCTATGCATTGTCTTGCTATTTTCCATCTTTGTTCCTCAAATGACTATATTTACTGTTTTCCTCCTTAACTGACACCTAACTTGCTTTCTGTTCCATCCTTACGTGCTCCTACGCTTTTAGATCTCTGCTCATCTCTCCTGAGCTACCCTCCATTTGTGGAATTTTGGACTTCACTGCTAATGGCTTCGTAGTTGGTAAGAGGTGTGCAGGATGCTCCGTCATGTTTGCTTTTCGTAAGCTTCTAGCCTGCAGCTTGTCCCAGCCAAAAGGGTTTTTGGTCTTGTTGGGGTTGGGGAAGAAAGTTGCAAGCGAACTGAAGTGGTGTGTGACCCAGTCAGTGAAACTGGCTTAACCACAGGCTGCCTGACTCAGTTGTGTAAAGGCTCAGCGAGCCATTCCCACTCCACATTGGGCACGCTTCTGTATGCTCCCAGTGAGTTTTCAGAGCTATCAGACGGCATGCGATCTTTGCTTACACCGTCCAGCGTAGGATAGGGAGCGATGTTGGCTGCTGTGGGGGTGAGGGTAAAACTTGTAAGCTATTGAAACGAGTAAAAACCTAACGAGCTGCTTGGCAGACTTGTGCTCCTGCTGTAAGCACGGCGTATTTGGGGGAAATGCATGTTGGGTTTACACTGCTGGGAAGCTGTGATTCTTTGTAAATCTCTTCAAACCCTTCAGGTCTCTGGAGTTGAAGGCCACGTGATAGCTGGGATTGTGTAACAAAAACTGTTCATAAGTGTGTGTTACTTACTTATGTAGCCACTCTGCAGGCCTGGAGAAGCACTTGGAGTAAACGGGTCAAGCATAAGCTTAAGTTCAGCCATATGTAACCTACTGCCCCTACCCATGGCTGCTTTGGTCTGCAGAGGGCTGATGGCTTCGTTTCTGAAAGCATGAGCTGCGACAAGTGGTTTTGGCGTGACACCTCTTAACGAAGCACGTGCAGAACTCGACTTTGCTGGTAGAGTTATTCCAGTCATGCGCTTCTGAAAGAACAGCACAATAATACTGTTCACTGGGGCTTATCTGTAAAGGGAAACTTCACCCCATGCTGCAGTGTGCCTCTCAGTGTGAAAGGCATCAAGGAGTTTGTGCCTAGTACAGTGAATATCTGTATGTGATAGCAGCGTAAAAGTGTATTGATAACCAGCATCAAATTGGAAAGCAACAGCGCTTCAATGTTTGCTTTAATTCTCAAAAATGGCTCTTGTAGGGGGTCAGTGTTGCCTGGCTGCACCGAACGCTACTGCCCAAAAGCCATGGGACACAGACAATGGCTGGGCAGATTCCTGTCTGTCTGCCTTAATGCTATAACCTTAAAACTTGTCCTGAAAGCTAAGCTGTGGTAGCCCTGAGTCAACATTAAACTAAAGGTTGTTCCAGGCTGGCTAGGCTACATGTATGTTGAGAATCAAAGACAGTATTGATGTCTGAAATTCCCTTGCAGCCTGCAATCCGAATGCGTGTCGTGCCACTGGTAGAGGTCTGCAGCCCAAGGGCGTACGCATGAGGGAAACGGCTGACTTCAAGGTTGATACGAGAGCAGCAGGGAGTGGAGATCTCGGAGTGACTATAAAGGGACCGAGTAAGTATTCAGGTGAATTTGTGCTGTGGGTGTGTTTTGGAGAAGTGGGGGAAGCGGAGACTGCGAAAAGGAAGAGCAGTAAGGAGATGGTGGCCTGAGGCAACTGATGGGATTTGTATCACTGTAAAAAGCCAAATTTCAGAAGGGTTTTCTGGTACTTTGTGCCTAGTGTGAAGGTTTTGATCTGCACGGCTGGGTAGGATTACACCTGGTCTTAGGTGTCTCCATTTTAATGCGTATCAGGTTAGCAAAACTGAGAAAATCAACGCGTCTGCCTGCCATGGCCTCCAAGCTTTATGGGTCTGTATTGCATCTTCCTGTGATCTGTGGGAACAAGTCACACTCCAGGGTCTCTGGCAGGGTGGAAATCCTGCTCTCATAAAGCTAGGAATGGCTCAGATCAGCGCTCCTGGCTGCACTGGATGCTCGGGCACATGAGCAAGGAAGGAGAGGGTTGAAGGAACCCATAGGGTGACATGGAGACCTTCTGCCAGGATCCGTCCCCAGGTCCTTTCCTGTGTCCTGAGCTCTGGATGTGGCCCCTCCGCCTGGGGCGATGGGAGGGCTGGCGGCTGCTGGCTCGTGCAGCAGGCTCCTGAGGCTGCCAGCAGCAGTGGCTGTGCTGCTGCTGCTCTCCAGGAGCTGCTGTGCCTGAGTCGTACTTGTGTTGTACTTGTGAGCCAGTCACCTCCCCCCGTCTGGGACGGTATTAAAAGGTGCATTGTATTGCCTTCCCCTCCTCCACACGCACAGTGCTCTGACTGTGTGGTTTAATGTGGTTGGGGGGAGCAACAGATGTATCGATGTAAATTTTAGTGTATTAAACTTTTCTCCCTAAATTCTTCATCTTGAAGAAAATGAAAAGTAGGCATTCCCTGCATACTTGTGGTTGCAAAGTCTGACAAATGTTAAGCTTTTTTGTTTTAACATATGACATGCATCATACTGCAGACTAAGAAAATAAAACACAAGGGAACCTATTAAGTCTGGTAACTTAAAATACTTTCTGCTGTATTTCTTCTGGAAGTGTTTGCTGTCTTTGTCCTAGAGGGCAACTAGAACTAACTTCCCTTATGACCTGACCCCTTTTTTTTTTCTGGTGGAAAAAATTTATTCTTGCAAGCTAAAATAAATACTAGAAAACATGAACTTGTCTGAGTAATTGAAGGCAGGATGGAAGCCGTTAAGTTTAATGCTGAACTGATCTTTCAACAGAGGGCTTGGAGGAGCTGGTGAAACAAAAAGGCTTTATGGATGGTGTATATGCATTTGAATATTATCCAGCTACCCCAGGGAAGTACGTTGTCACGATTACCTGGGGTGGGCACAACATCCCAAAAAGGTGAGTTAGAAGTAGCTTTTTTGGTGTTTTTGTGCCTTGGGTTGGGTAGTTGGTGAGCTTTTAAAGCAACGCTGACCTTTGAAGAAACTCTAGGGGGAAAAAGTTAGTGGCAAGTAGTTGCTGTGGCAGTTCATTTACAGCCTGTTTTAGGGCTGCAGTGGCTTATATTAGGAAAGCTTTGAATGGTGTTTTGCATCAGTCTTGCTAAACCCAAAATGATGAATACAAAAAGCAATGAAACTTGGTGGATCATGCAGCTTGGACTTCGCTGTGAGTTTTGAAGGGATGTTATTTTAGTGTCCAGAGCTACAGCAAGCAGTGCAAGCAGAGCATTTGACACTCAGGATTTGTAGTGCAAGATGTAAGCACATGATGGGTTGGATGACCTCTCTGCTAGAAACACAGTCTGCTGGGCGCTGTGCCACCACATGATAGCATCTGTTAATTTGGGAAATCCAATGTAAAGCCTCGTTAGAATGCCTGAGGAAAAACATGGATGCTGCGTTTGTCCTTATTTCTAATCCCATGCTTTGCTCTTCTCTTGTAGCCCATTTGAAGTTCAAGTGGGTCATGAAGCAGGTCCTCAGAAAGTGCGAGCCTGGGGGCCAGGACTGCATGAGGGGATTGTGGGCAAATCGGCTGACTTTGTGGTAGAGTCCATTGGCACAGAAGTTGGCTCTCTTGGTATGTTACTTTACTTAGTTTGCTTGAAATATATAAATATTGCAACGCTAGCAATGAACTCATGAGAAACAATAGCTTTCCCAGCAGTAAAAAAAACATGTTTTGGTCTAAACACAAACTTGTATCAGAGTATCAGAGGCAAGTCCTAGAGACAGGAACGTGTGTGATGGGGGGTGTTAATCTGTGGTTTTGTGGGATAAGATCCAGAAGGGAATGATGAATTATCTCCTGTATTGCTGAAGAAGGGTGATAAAGAGCATCAGCTAATAAAAAGCAGTTTGGGAAAGTGGTGTTAAATTAGGTGCCACCACAACCCTAACACAAGGAACCTACTTGTTCCTCTTTCAGGCTTTGCAATAGAAGGCCCTTCTCAGGCTAAGATTGAGTGTGATGACAAGAACGATGGCTCATGTGATGTGAAGTATTGGCCCAAAGAGCCTGGTGAATATGCTGTGCACATCATGTGTGATGATGAGGACATAAAAGACAGCCCTTACATGGCCTTCATCCGACCGGCTTCAGGAGACTTCAACCCAGATAAGGTGGTGTATAAGAGTTCACCCATGGCATAACACGTCTTTGATATAACTACAGTTTCTGAAGGCTTCTGGTAACAGACTTGACTCTTAAGCTGCCTCTACTTAAAACTCTGAACTTGCCATGCTCCAGCCAGGTATTACTCAGCTTTTTCTAATAACACTGTTGTGGTTTTGATTTAATGTAATGAAAACTTGCTGAATTAGTCCAAATTCTCAACTTTCACGCTAGCCTCTACTTGTATCCCGTGCTTCATGGGTTTTGTGGGAAGGGGAAGGTCTTCAGAAATAAATCGCTTTAGAGTTTTACTTCTCTGTCTGAACTGCAAGCTAAGACTCCTGGGGTGTTTTTTTTAGGTGAAGGCTTATGGCCCGGGCTTGGAGAGGACTGGCTGTATAGTGAACAATCCTGCTGAGTTCACGGTTGAAACCAAGGACGCTGGGAAAGCACATCTGAAGATGTATGCACAGGTAAAAAGCCAAAGGCAGCTATGTGAAACTTCAGCAAAAGGGCTTTAATGCTGTTGAGAAAAATGCCGTAAGTATTTCTACTTGCTTACACACCACTTAATTCTGGGCATGTGTAATTCTCTCACAGCTCTGTGCTTTGATCAGTGTAATGTAGTCAGGCAACAAACCTAACTCAAGACAAGGTGACTTCTCCCTGGCGTATGAAATACATGGCTTTGCTTCCTTACTTGGAGTCTCCTCAGCAAAGCAAGCTGTAATTTCCTGGAGCTGTCATTTGAAAGCACCCAAAGTGTCTCTGAGCCTGTGAATTTCAGGCAAGCTTGTTAAAATGTGTGTTGTAGGATGGTGTTAGGAATGAGCAAGTGTTGGATGAGGAAGACTTATAGGAGTGTAATTTGCATGTTTCTTCAATATTTCTGATCTGCAGTTCTGGGGGGGGGGGGAAACCAAACCAAAAAAACCCACCAAACCAAAACACCCAACTCACTTTGGAACAGTCTTGGGCTGTTCAAACTATACAAACATTTTTAAAGTACCTGCAACTTCTGCTTGTATTACTGCTTTTTAGGATGGAGAAGGAAACCCTATTGATATCCAGATAAAGAGCAAGCCTGATGGTGTGTTTGCCTGTTCCTATGTGCCAGTTAAACCAATCAAACATACAATTTCTGTTGTCTGGGGAGGAGCCAACGTGCCAAATAGCCCATTTAGGGTAAGTCCAGAGATGGGTATTACTAGTTCTAGTCAAGTAGGACATCTGTGCTTGCAACTACTTGTCGTTACTAACTAGGAGGATAAAAACCTTCTGTGAACTTCAAGGAGGTGTGCCCTTCTGCTGCCTTTTTTTAGGAATCTATCCACTTGAAAAAAGCTTTCTGTTTTTACATGCTCACATGTTGGTCTCCTATCAGTCTAGTGGCAGCCTGGGGGACTCGAGGCAATTCACTCTTATGTTGGAACTGTTTTCCTGTAGCCTCTATCCAAGCAATGCTCCGACTTGACTGTGATCTTGAGTGTGACATGGGTGTGTGATTCTGACCCTTGTGAATCTGTGTAGGTCCTTATAGGTCAAGGGAGTCATCCTCAGAAAGTGAAAGTGTTTGGACCTGGTGTGGAGAGAACTGGCCTGAAAGCAAATGAGCCGACCCACTTCACTGTTGACTGCACAGATGCAGGAGAAGGTAAAGGCAGGCTGGGCTGTTGCTGTGGTATCAGAACCACAGGTCATGCAAGGGGGGTGGAATTATCTACTGTTTCATTCAGGTTTTCCTTGTTTCATGGAAAAACCTTGGGAAACAGAACATTGCAATGAATTGTGATGTGATCTGTTACATCAGTTAACATGGTGACTTGAACAACTGCTGGAAATGGGAACGTGCTGGCTGCTTGGCTAGCAATGTCTGTACTGTCCTGTCTGTACCGTCCAGTAGCAAAACCTCCATTTGCTTTTCCTAGGTGATGTCAGTGTTGGAATTAAGTGTGATGCTCGTGTGGTCAGCAATGAGGAAGAAGACATAGATTTCGACATCATCCACAATGCTAATGATACATTCACAGTGAAATACGCACCACCTGCCGCTGGGCGCTACACTATTAAAGTGCTTTTTGCAGGAGAGGTTTGTAATCTTTGTTTTCTAGCCCGATGTTTCTAGACTCTGTTTATCTGCTCTTTGATCACCAAGCATGTGCCAGTTCACAGCTGGCTGTGGCAGTTTACAGCTGACTCCTTCCATTTCAGCTCACACGCACTTTGGTCACTGTTTTTAAAAACACTTTCCTATACTTGAAGGTACACAAATGAGAGGGGTTGACTGGAGACACTGAAGTTTAAGCATGTGATGTGTTGGGCTGGCATAATGCATACTGTCTTAGTGATGGTGCAAAGCTGCTTTCTAAAGGATAGAAAGCCTAAGTGACTCTCTGAGGAACATGGGAATAAAAATAAGTTTTCCTTAAAAAGAAAAAAAAAAAAAAAAGGGGGTGTGTGGGCAGAGAGGCTGCTGCAAACTGTCCAGCTGTTAAGTTTGCCCTTGACTTTGAATGATACTACTCAGGCAGAGCAGGGTGTTTTAAGTGAGGCAAAATTTTACTGAAGCTGGTGTTGGAGTTAAAGCAGAAGTATCTTAAAATGATGATCTGTCTAGTTTCGACTAGTGTAGAGTGATCTGGTTATGTTTAGAGCTGTTTTTCTGTTGCAGGAAATTCCTGCCAGCCCTTTCAGAGTTAAAGTGGACCCATCACATGATGCCAGCAAAGTGAAAGCTGAAGGACCTGGGCTGAACAAAACTGGTGAGAGCTGGGTTGAGATGGTGTGGCCAGTGCTGGACTGTGAGGGGCTGTCACAGGGTAGCCACTGCCTGGCTGAGCATTGCTGGAATGCAGCGATGCAGTGCTGGATACAGCAGGGTGGGGTGTCAGGCAATTAGAAACGACTCCGTTCGCTTGGCATTTTGCTTGATTGGGCTTTATAGGTACCAAACGCGTCTTTGGAAGAGTTTCTATGTGCAAGCTCTGCATAAATTAGAACAAACATTTTTCTTCAGGCGTGGAAA
This sequence comes from Pandion haliaetus, assembly GCA_013401275.1. NCBI lineage: Eukaryota > Metazoa > Chordata > Aves > Accipitriformes > Pandionidae > Pandion > Pandion haliaetus. Next base: position 88,369 of record VYZV01023151.1, read on the forward strand.
ATGGCAAGCCAACGCACTTCACTGTGTTTACCAAGGGAGCTGGAAAAGCGCCGCTGGATGTGCAGTTCAGCAGCCCAGTGCCAGGAGAGGTGGTGGCAGATCTGGATATCATTGACAACTATGACTATTCCCACACTGTTAGGTACACTCCAGTACAGCAGGTAGGTCCGACTCCTGTAGGAATACAAGAGTGAACGGCTCAAGCTGCTATAGTGCATGACCTCCCTTCCTGGTACCTGTGCACAGAGGAGCAAGCAGATAAAGCTTGCCAGGTTGTCCTGTTCCCCAGGATCCCTAAAGCCTGCAGGACAATTGGGATTGGAAAGCAGTAATGCAGTTTTCTGGTGTAGCTGTTGATAGCTTGTCACTGTTTTCTGGGAACAAGTGAGATACTGAAGCAGTAGCGCACAGCTCATGTCATTCCACACCGTATCAGTCAAAGAGGAAAGGTGGTAAACCTTCCCGGGGTCTAGAACGGAGCTGGCTGCTGCACCAGCTGCTCTGGGCTGCCATGGTCCTGCAAAGTCAGGGAGGTGGTGTGCCACCTCTCAGCAAGCTGCTGTTGTCAAAGAAGCTGTAGTGCAAACCAGAGCGGGGACAAAAAACACGGCATTTGGGTGATGGTGCAGCAGCTCCTTGGTATGAAAGTGAACGAGTTGGTGCTGAGGAGGAAAGCTGGGCTGCAAATTAAATGTGTCGAAGTATTTGTCTGTATTTCAGGTTTGCCCTTGGTTTGGAAAAAAATTCAGTCTAACTCGTTTTGGTTCACAGGCGGATATTTCCTAGCAACACCATTAAAGAGCTGAAAGTGGAAGCTGCTAATAACTAGAAGTATTTTTCCTTATGCTGCGCTTGTATGTTTATAAAGGGCCATTAAATATCAGAATGCATGAATCTCATGTGTTCCTGAAGACGCAGGTGCTGTAGTGCTGAGATGAAAGTGTTTTGCTGCTCTTGTTCTGCTGAACAAACACATGAGCTACTCGGTCATCTGCACCAGCTTCCTTGAATGTAGCTGTATAAAAGTGGGCTGATACAGAGGACTGCAGCATTATTTATCTGATAATGCTGGATTAGCATTGCTGGAAGCACCCTAGAGCTAGCGTTTTGGTTTTGGATAAAGCAGTTGCATGATCTCAGGATGTAGCCGGCGTGCCTATTTTGGAGAATCTTTTGCTTGCTTGTTCAGTCCAGGTTGGTATGTAGAAGGGAGCAAAGTCATCTGGACTCCACATCTGTGTGTGAGCAGTACCAGGTTGCTATGTTTCACTTGAAAAGCAGTGGTGAAACAAGTCAGGATGCCCAAACCAGGTTTCCTGCTTGGGTCTCCTGTTTGGAGGAGTAACTTGGGTCACGGAGGAGCTGTGGGCTTACAGGAGATAGTCACAGATAGTAGTGGCAGGAAAGCAATGGTTAAAAAGAGGAGATGAAAATAGACTGCACAGTAATTAGAGTAGCCGTGTTGTCCCTCCAGGCTGTGAGCACGTAAGTCATTCCTGGACCCTGTCTTTCTTGGGTTTGTAAGCAGTAGCTTAGGAATGAGACTCTGGACTTTTCAGAGCAGGGGGAGGATGGACTAGGTAGTTAAATTCCTGACGGGCTGCGTCAGCAGCAGAGGAGCCTTGGTTTAATGCTGTTTACTCAGCCTTATCTATCTCACGGTGTTGCTACAGCTACCCGTGTGTGTGTTTTCTAGAAACAACCAAGAATAATCATGGAAGCTATTCACTAGTTTGTGTGAAACATCCATGATTATTCCACTTGGGAGCTGAACTGGCCAAGAATGAAAAGTAAGCAAACAGTGAATATAGCTAAAATATGGACTGCAGTAGGAGGGAATAAAAGGAGCACACATCGTGGGCTGGAGCTTGCCATGGCTGTGCAGTATTCCAGCCAAAATATACAAGAGCATTAATCTTTCTGACTTGTAGAGCTTAAAACCCTGGTATTTCAGATGCTATAATAATACAGCCTCTTTGCAGGCTTGGCTTTGGCCTGGCCTAACCATGCGGTGGAAGGGGATACCTGGTCTGGAGCGCTGGGGCATTCATTCAGCTGTCGGGTCTGAGCACCAGGGGGGTGGGAGCCAGCCTGAGCTGGAGGTTTTGCCAGGCAGCTTGAATATAGTCTAATTAAATGTTGGGAAGAACTGTCTCTTTCTCTTCCTGCATTAAATAAAAACCATTTAATACTTTGAAGGGCTGCAGCAGGATGAGAGCTTGAGAGTCCATAAACCAGTAAGTTTGGCTGTGGTCAGCTAAAATGGATTAGGTGAAGTGGTTACGTACTGCTTGGATTTTAGTGCATCTGTATGAAGTGAGGAACTGAGCTAACTTGTGAATTCTCCAACTAGGGTCCAATGAAGGTTTTGGTAACTTACGGTGGTGATCCTATCCCTAAAAGCCCTTTCACTGTGGGCGTTGCTGCTCCGCTAGACCTAAACAAAGTTAAAGTCAATGGACTTGAAAACAGTAAGTACCTCTGGGCTGGAAGCCCTATAGCCTGCCTCTGAAGTGTCTCCTGAATCTGGGTGATAACCAACATGTCCTGCTGGAACAGAAGTGGGCAAAACAATCTTCTTTTTAACTTGCTACAGTTGGGGATCAACCAGCTCCAACTTTATAGCTTGATCACTCTTAGCTGGTCCTCTTGAGGACTGAATTTCAATTTAGGTTTTGGTTTTTTTGGGTTTTTTTGGCAACGATTACGTAGCAGTGTGGACAAAGCATGTGTTGGGGTTTAGTTCCCTATGGTGAACAGAGCTGCACTCTTTGCCAGGCTGGGCACGTGCTGATGAAATCTGGTTTCCTTGGGGCTAGATGGCTGTTTGTTCAAATATATGTAACTGCTACAGTGCAGAATGTTTTTCATGCAGTCTCTTTGTTTTCTAAAAGCGGAAGAACTTAGGGCTGTGAAATACTGTTGCATTTCTCAAGTGAGCCTCTGATATTGTCAGGCCATCTCTTACAGGCTTGTTTAGCACTGTAGCTTTGTAGCTCCAATTAACCAAAGCACTTGCTTATGGGTTTTTTTTTGGTTTGGCACATTTTTTTGCATGCAGAGGGATGCAGACTGAGCAGAGCTCTGCCAGTGCTTGTTCCCTCGGTGCTATGTGCATGAGAGATTTCTCGGAGCGCTGTCTGATGTTGAGTTCCTAATGTAGTAACATGGGTTTTGTCTTTTTCAGGAGTGGAAGTAGGGAAGGATCAGGAATTCATAATTGACACCAAAGGAGCTGGTGGGCAAGGTAAACTGGATGTTAATATTTCTAGTCCTATGAGGAAAGCTGTGCCATGTCTGGTGGAACCGGTTCTGGGTAAGGAGTGCAGCACTGCAAAATACATCCCGAGGGAAGAAGGACTGTACGTGGTGGATGTGAGTTACGATGGCAACCCAATCCCAGGGAGCCCCTATACTGTGGAGGCCACACTACCTCCAGACCCCTCCAAGGTAAGCAAATGGTTTAAGGCTGTAACAGCAACTGATACCTAAAAACTGAATTGTGGGCTATTGCATGAGACTTGGCTTGGTTTTGGCCAAGCCAGACCCAGGAACATCCTTACTCAGAGCACTGAGTCATTCCTTTTGCAGGCTCCATGACTCATGGAAGTCATTCCTGTAATGCTATTTGAAAAAACATTGAACTAACTAAGAATGCTGCAAGCATCTTGCATAGTGTGGCAAATGCAATATTGCTCCTAATTTAATAGAAGTTGGCCTTGTGAGTATCCTGAGTGTAGTAATGGAGATGCTTCTTTTTAAGGAAATAGATTTCAAGAAAAATGTGTGTACAGCTATCAAATATTTTAACATTTCTACCTTTTATATCCCATGGCTATATAAAAATAGCTGTGGTGAAAGTATGAATATCCTTGCCTAGAAACATCTTTGGAGTAGAGATACCAACTTTACAGTAAAACTGGGAGGAGTGCCAAAGGAGATGTTGCTTTCTATGTATTTTTAAGAGCTTGTTAATCAAGTCGCACATACAAACAAGTCTAACTAGGCAGTGTGTGCTGTCAGTAACATGAAAAAATGAATTTAGCTCAACTGTATATTCTCTTCTAGGTAAAAGCTCATGGTCCAGGTCTTCGAGGGGGCCTCGTTGGAAAACCAGCCCAATTCATGATAGATACCAAAGGAGCAGGAACTGGAGGTTTGGGATTGACAGTAGAAGGCCCGTGTGAAGCTAAAATTGAATGCTCGGACAACGGCGATGGAACCTGCTCCGTATCCTACCTGCCTACAAAGCCTGGAGAGTATTTTGTAAACATTCTCTTCGAAGAAGTTCACATTCCTGGTTCGCCATTTAAGGCAGACATTGAAATGCCGTTTGATGTCTCTAAAGTCATTGCCACGGGCCCAGGTCTGGAACGTGGTAAAGTAGGTGAGGCAGGGCTGCTGAACGTCGACTGCACAGAAGCGGGTCCCGGGGACCTGCGGGTGGACATGGTGTCGGATGCTGGTTCCAAAGCCGAGGTCCAGATCGATGATAACAAAGACGGGACCTATGTTATAACGTACGTGCCGCTCTCAGCTGGCATGTACACGATCAAGATGAAGTACGGAGGAGAGCAAGTGCCTAAATTCCCAGCCCGGGTCAAAGTGGAGCCAGCTGTGGACACAAGCAGAGTTAAAGTGTTTGGGCCAGGAGTGGAAGGGAGAGGTGAGAATAACTGTTTTTGTTACCAGAGTTTATAGGACTTTCGGTCCTTTGTCCTGCACAGAGTATTCTGAGCATTGAAAGCTGTAATAGCCTTGCGTGTTCCCATGATGACCCTTGGACGGGGGTGTTTTGTTATGTTCCCAAATGCATTATCATGCTGGTTCACAAAATGTTTTGTCGTTGGAAATACATGGCGATTCTTGAAGTGACTCTTCAAAATGTATCCTGCAGATGTCTTCCGAGAAGCTACAACCGAGTTCACTGTGGATGCTCGACCTTTAACAAAGGCTGGTGGCGACCACATCAGGACACAGATCACAAGCCCATCCGGCTCTCCCACAGACTGTCTCATCCAAGATAATGCCGATGGAATGTATTCAGTAGAGTACACGCCGTTTGAAAAAGGTAACCCTGGTTTTTTGGGGTTTTGTTTTGTTTTGGTTTTTTTTATTTGAGAGGGGAAAACCAAGAACAAGCAGCTCTCCTGACACTTTCATCTGGCAAACTGCTGAGGTCTGCCAGTAACTTGTTGGCATCTTAGCAAGATTTTTGCCAGTAGAGGAGCTAATTCTGTAGGAAGTAGCTCTATTTTGACTTGAAGTACTGGCTTTTACGGTAACTTGACTTCAGAAGAGCAGTGCATAGATGGCATTTTGGTTATGAAACTTTAGCGAAGTCTTGTGAAATGCAGGAGGAAGCTCTTACCCATATACTGATGTTTAAGTCTGTAGCATCTTGCAGAAGTGATACTAAGTGATGAGAATATTTAGGGAATTCGGAGTGTGTTTTCCTCCTCTTAACAGGTCCGCACACAGTCAGCGTAACGTACGATGGCGTACCTGTGCCAGACAGTCCCTTCAGAGTGAACGTGACAGAGGGCTGCCATCCATCACGTGTGAAGGCACAAGGACCCGGGCTCAAAGAAGCTTTCACAAATCAACCAAATGCTTTTTCAGTTGTCACCAGGTAACTGGGCCTACTTGATCCTTAAGGAATATGTGAGGGAGAGAGGAGTGTAGCGGACTGTGCGATTCAGGATGCTAAACCCAGTACAGATACTTAGAAAAAGGCCAAGCTGTGTCCTTCTGATTACTGTTTGTGCTATCTCATCGCATACTGAGCACTCTGCAGAGATTAGGCGCTGATAGTGGTTGAGGATAAAATTCTAGGAAAACGCGAGTGAGGTTATGCTGAACAGCTTTGCATGCCAGAGCACACTGAAGGCTGGGCGTCAGAAGTCAGGTTCCTGCATTTCCAATAAGGGTAAAAACGCAGCCAGAGCATGCAAAGGCTACGAAGCTGCTGTTAGGAGCAAGTAATTCTAACAATGTGTGTTTGTCTTGCAGAGGGGCAGGAATTGGTGGCCTTGGAATAACTGTTGAAGGACCTTCAGAGTCTAAAATTAGCTGTAAAGATAACAAGGACGGGAGCTGCAGTGCTGAGTATGTTCCTTATGTTCCAGGAGACTATGATGTTAACATCACGTATGGGGGAGAGCATATTCCTGGTAAGAGCTCTTGCTCAGTGGCTTTCAGAAGAGGGAAGGAATTGAGCTAAGGACGCAGTGCCTTGGCTGCATCTCACTCGTGTTGGGGGATGGTGAGGTTTTGACTTTCTGCTTTTCCTGGGAATTCAGGCAGAAACAGCGGTGGCATTTGTTCCTCACACCCGGCAGGGAAGTGTGGAGCACTTTGTACTGTGGTGCAGCAGTTTTGAGGAAGGGCTGCAGTCTCTTCTCATTTCTGAAACAGCCTCTATGGGCAAGTGGAGGAGCCGTGTTGAGACTGTAGCACCCGCAGGGAGGAACAGAAGAGCAAGTACAGATGGGTGGGACAGGGAAAGGGACACTAGCTCTTGACAAATAACTGGTATTACGTGCAAGTAGTGCGTAACACATTAGATCAAGAAAATAGCCCTTTGGTATGTGGATGCCTTCAAGACTGTTCTACAGTAAGAAGGTCTAATGGGTGAGCTTGTCGTGGGGATTATATTAAACACTGCAAGTTTTGTTCGCTGCGGAAAGCATAGTAACTGTTTTTTAAACCAGACATTTACCTGTGTGTATGCATTTGCACTGAGTGTTAAGCTGAAGTGAAGTAGATATAAGGAATGTTCTGGGTACATCTGGCATCTAGCAGTTCACAATTAATAGAAGGGTATTTTGCTTAATACCAAGAATTGAATGCTCCTAAATGTCAGACACATTTTGCTGCAATGGTCAAGTTCTTATGTGCTGTCATACAACAAGGTATTCTTTCCTAGACACTGTGTGTGAGCCGATTCTTTACCGTTGGTCCCATTTTACTTGTCAACATACTGAACTTTGTAAAATACGAAGCAAACAAGTGCCTGCATGACACTTTGTTTGCACTTCTGGTTTCTTTCATGCCTTTTTTTCCTGAGGTGTGAGAAGCAGATGGATCACAACTGAATTGTTGAGTAGACAGTGAAAATGTAGAAGCACCATCATTACACTTCTGGCTTTTGCAGAAGCAGAGAAGTAGCATGGAGGCTGTGGTGTTGTCATTCCTGTCTGAGGTTGAGGGATAGTAATAAAAAAGCCCAAGGAAAAGTAGGAAAAAAGAGACCCGCTTTCCTGTAACTGTTAACTCTGTGGTGTGTAATAGTTGCTGCGTTAACTTCCAGGCAGTCCTTTCAAGGTTCCCGTAAAGGATGTTGTGGATCCCAGCAAGGTGAAGATAGCTGGACCAGGTCTGGGAACAGCTGTTCGAGCCAAAATCCCACACTCCTTCACTGTAGACACCAGCAAGGCAGGAGTAGCACCCCTCGAGGTGCTGGTGGCAGGACCCAGAGGTAAGAACCAAAGTACTCCATCCAGCTGTGCCCCCATCTCTGCATTTGGGTGGATAACATGGTCCTGGCTGTGCTTGCAAAGGTGGTGATACCACTTGAATAAGCATTTCCCTCTGTTCCTGTTCATCCAGCATGTGCAGCTTGACAGCTGACCCATGTGTCATGCTGTAAAAGCAGAACTGTGTGCTAGGTAGTGCTGCTTTGGGCAGTGTCTCTGATGGCTTTAATGATGTGAGTAACCATCACTGGTGAGCAATTGTGACTTAGGTTTAGACACCGAAAAGTAAATCCAAAGTCTCGTATATGAATGGTGACTTAGGAAACCCATGTTACTGGGTTGCAGGGGTTTCTGAAACATGGTGGAACCCCTCAGTGGTCCCCAGAGAGCAGCGAGGCCCTCAAGCGATAGCATTAATCTGGGAAGCTGTGTTTTGGTGGTGCAATATCTCAGCAGCAAGTACCCTTTGGCTGCAAGTCTCACCTTGCTGGGAGGCGAGAGCTGCTTCCCCACTTGAGTGTCAGGTCATGCTGGTGCGGGTGCCCCTCAGGTAACCCTTTTTTAATTTTAGTGGATGAGACGGATTCCCAGGGATGGCGCTCCCCATTGAAAGCGAGTTCAGATTTCTTTAAAGGTGATCCAAAGGGTGACGCTGAGACAGGTTTGAACTCTCACTAACTACTGGCAATTTTGGCTCTCGAAAATCCAACTGGCAACAGCAAGAATCATCTGGAGAAGGGAGCGGGAACCAACGGTGTTGCTTTTAGGCTTTGCATGGCAACTATAAGTTTCTTTTGCACTTGCTTTACTGCTAATCCTTCCTGTGTTTTAAAGCCAACTTGTAATTGTAGACTGCTTTGTGTGTTGATCTGAACCAATAGGTCACGTAATCTGCTGTAGATTTAGCTTAATGCAAATTGAAATAATTGATCCTGCTTTCTTAGGACTTTGGCAGCTTGCAGGGCTCTCCTGCCTAGGCAGCGAGCCTGCCTTTCCAAATACCTGATTGTGAAAGACTCAGTTGGTGAATGCTACATCCCAACTGGCTTTAGGACTCAATTCTGTACAGTGAATCCCAGTAACAGTATGTAATCTTGTAAATGACAGTTCAGGCAATTATAACCATTGCTCATTTTCATTCTCAAAAGATCTTCAGTGTATTTTGAGCAATTGCTCTTGACCTGGACTGTACAGAAAGGTAGTTTTTTGTCTCCAATATTTTCATACTAGCTTTTGTTTACAGTGAGGAGACGGGAGCCCAGAGAGTGGTGGATAACAAATCTATCCCAAGTCAATGGCTTTTGAATACAAAATAAGGGAAACTGGTTCATGCCCATTGCCTTCATTAAAAAAAAAAATTTAAAAAATTAAATTTAACTTGTTGCAAACTGTAAATGAGCAGCGCATCTTGGAGCTTTGTGCAGCAAATGGCTAGTGATGAATTGAGTTTTAATAGCACAGCTGATAAAATCGTCTGTTGCATTTTTAGGAGTTGTGGAGCCTGTTAATGTAGTAGACAATGGAGATGGCACCCACACGGTGGTGTACACCCCTACGCAGGAGGGACCCTACATGATTTCTGTCAAATATGCTGATGAAGAGATTCCTCGAAGGTAAGGTGTTGAAGATAAACTTAGATGAACTGAAGATTTAATGACCTGATTGTGCTCTCCCAGCATGTGAGCACTGTTTAAGGGCTAGCTGTGGTCCTTTCTACTTAACCAGTGCAGCTCCTTGCACGACTTCAGGGTTCAGCGGTGGTTTGAGCCTGCTGCTCCTACAGCAGAGATGTCATGGGGGAGGTGTGTCCACACCTCAGCATATACTGCAGTAACTATCAGCCATCAGCTTAGGAGGAGGGGGCAATAATGGGTTTCCCTTTAAGTCCCTTCAAGGTGAAGGTGCTTCCTACGTATGATGCCAGTAAAGTGACGGCAAGTGGACCAGGTCTCAGTTCCTATGGCATACCAGCCAGCCTGCCTGTGGAGTTTGCTGTGGATGCTAAGGATGCTGGGCAGGGACTTCTGGCTGTACAGATCACTGTAAGTAACTACAAAACCACGCAGGAGTGGAAACACATTGTTCTAGGTGGGCGTGAGTGGCTACTGTAGGAAGTGTCCACAGCCATACTCTGACATGCCCAGTGTCCTGGAGACTGGGCTGCTGGCTGGACCTTAAGCTCTGGTACAGGAAAGTCTTGCATTCTGTGTTGGTGAAGCTCTCAAGGCTGCTTTTATGAGACTTCTGCCTTAGTCATCACCCATGCTGTATTTGGCTTTTGGTTAACCTTACACTCTGCAAATGCCCAAAATGAGATAAATAGTTTCTTGTAAGATTATGAAAATGCTGGAATTCGAAATGGAGACAGCCTTCTAGCAGAGTAGTTCAGTAAGGCCATGAGATAATACCCACACTGAGCATTACATGATGATAAATTAACAAACAAGTCTCCCTCAAGGTTGCCAAAAGTCATAAGCTGCTTAAGGAGATAGTACAGGAATGTTTTTATTTGACTTTTGTTATTGCTTTTCCTGAAACTTCTGGTGCCTGGACTCTCTGGCCTCAGCAAAAAGGTCTCTGGTTAGTGGGCCATAAAGCACATTTGTCAGCTCTGGCATGCCTAGGTCGTGGCATGGCCGGTTGTACTTGCCCTTCTACATTCTTCCTCCCGTGCTGTCCCAATATCTGCTCAGGTGCAGCAAAGCAGTTGCCTTTATTCTGGCATGCAGGTGTGCTCTTAAAGGATCCAAAATGCTTATCAGAGCTCGCAGCCTGGCTGCAGCTTTGAAGATCAGGTTCCAGAAGGCTTGCGTGGTGGGAGTGCATAGATGATTCTCCTCACAGTATTTGCTTCTCGTTCTGAGCTGTTGAATGTCAAATGTTTCACAAGCCTTCTTGAAAGAAGTAAGCTCTTTTGTGCTGTACCTAAAATCTCAAGTCCTTTGCAGCTTATACTGTACCCCAGGCAGTGTTAAGTCATAAAATGCAGAATGGGGTCAACATGCGGTTACCTGTAGGCAGGCCTGGAAGATGTTCTAAAATGCTTCACGCTTTGCAGCTGATGAGTTGCACTGAAAGCTGAGGCCAGGAGTAGGTCAGTCAGAAACATTGCGCACAGTGCTGATCTTGGTTGTATATATGAAAGCTTGATGCTGAAGCTCAGATCTATATTGTTTATGCATCTCTAATTATTGTATTCAGTGTAGAAATGGTAGTTGAAGGGACTACAAAGACCTACTTTCATCTGTAGACCTTGCAGTGTCTCAGGAGCTGGATGCCTCATCTAGGAGGGTTGACAGCAGACTCCAGTAATGCTTCCCCCTGACCTCAAACCCTTGGGGAGCAGCTGGCCAAAGCTACCCAGTGCTTTGTCAGGACAGAGCTGCAGTCTGGCTCCTGATCCATGCCTCAAGGATCTGGGAAGTGTTCTTCATTTCCAGCAGCGATATGACAATGAAGCCTGAAACTTCTTACAATTAATATGAAGTTCATTAAAATGGCTTGCTGCATCTTCTAAACATTCTCTTATCAGACAAAGGGTAGTTAGTGATAGCACTGATTGTTTTATAGCGGTCTGATACCTGTTTGCTCCTAATAGTCTATTCCTGGTACTAGTCCTTGAGTGAAATCTCATTAACCCTCAAAAAGCTGCTGTTCTGTATCTGTTTGAGACTATCTAAATATGGTTGTGAATAGACTTGCTGCACTGCTAAAGGAACTCATAACTGACTTCATAGTGCTTAAATCTTCTGGTTTGCATTCCACAGGACCAAGAGGGCAAACCTAAGAGAGTAGACATTCATGACAACAAGGATGGCACTTACACAGTCACCTATGTCCCTGACAAAACGGGCCGCTATACGATTGGTGTGAAGTATGGTGGAGATGATATCCCGTCCTCTCCCTATCGGATCCGGGCATCTCCAGCTGGCGACGCCAGCAAGTGTTTGGCCACAGGTGAGTGTTGGCCCCTCTCTGTTGCTGCTGTTTGTACTTGGTGTAAAGCTGCCTTCTGAGCATGGTACAGTTGATGTAATGGGTGTAGAAGGTGCTAGAGACTTGTGTAATCTAGCTGCTCTTACAAGAGGGGCTTTCCTCGAGATAAAGAAGCATCCACCCTGTGGGTAAGCAGGAATCTCTTGCAGTCTCCAGCAAAATCTTTCAAACTGCCTGGGTGGTTATAAACAGCAAGATGCAACTGAAGTCTGATGCTTATTTTGGCCTAGATAAATCCTGCTGAGAACTGTAGTGAGGCTGATTTAAAAATAGCACATCTGCGCACATTCACTGCTTCATGCTCCTTGCACTGCAAGAGTTTCAAGCAGCTTTTCGTTCCCAGCAAGAACAGAATTAATTCTGAGGATGTAAATAGCTGGCCTTGTGCTTCTGCATTAGCAAAGCCAGTTTAGGCTGGGTGTTACCAGTGGAGATTTCTGCTGCTTTTCTGGCTGGTCAAGGTTGGCCAGGGTCTGAACAGACTTTTGGAAGGCATGGGTGGAAGGAGAGAACCTAAAGATAAGATGTTACTACAACTCAGAAAAATCATTGCCTCAAAAATCAGTGCCCTGGTGTAGGGGTGGGACTCCAAATTTGTTGCCGCAGGAGCACACTTACAGCTTCAACCCTTAGCCGTTCTCAGGATGGGTGGTCATCATGCGGCTTTGGGCTGGCCACCACGGCACGCTGCCACCTCCCAGCCAGCCAGAGGCTGAGGCAGGGAGCAGAATTGAGAGAAACTCGTTACAAGAATGCCACCGAATGTTAAATCCCCTCATTTTAAAATAAATTAGGCAAGACCAAATTCAATGGGGAAACTTAATCTGTGGTTGTAGACCTGTGAGAATGTCTGGCCATTGTGCTGACCTGCGTCGTGCAGTTAGAGCATACCTGATGCCTGTCCAGTAGCTGGCTGCTTTCAAGCCTGCTTAAACAGAAATATATTCCTGGCACAATGGAAAACACAGAGCAGTATCCCTTTTGCTTCGAAATTTGTTTAAAAGAGACCTTAATGGCTGAATCTGATACTCTTCCAAGTAACTCAAGTCACGAACTATTCGAAATAACTGCAATGGAGATTACTCTCAGATGCCAGCTTAAATTTCCCCTTTCCAAGAAGTACCTCTGACTCTCTGCTGTAAAGCTGAAATACAATCGCTGTAGGAGTAGATGCTGGAATACTGTCAAGGTATAAAAATGGCAGGTTTGTTGCCACTTGAAAACAAACCATTTACCTGGTAACAAGTGCTGGTCAAAAGCAGGAGTATTAAATATGTACTGCAAATAAGACTTAATAGTTCTCATTTAAACACAGTGTTCTTCAGGCTGGATCCGATTGCTACAATTTGGACGTTGTTTCATGATTTTCCTTTTTTGGGCTGTGTGGCAGAACAGTGGAAAATCATTTGTGGGTAATGTAAGAGGCCATGGCTGCTACTGTGCCCTTTTGTAGCTGCTTACACAGGGAGGCTTATGTTAAAGCAGTGACAGCCGAGGCGCTGGCTGGGGCAGAAGACAGTGCCTTTGGCTCTGCATAAAGGAGTATGAGGATAAGAGTATGGATTAAGGCATTGCTTTCTTCAAACTTAGCTTTTTTCCACTCTGTTCTCATACAGCCTCTCTGTTGGCAGAGGAGAAGGAAGGCTGGTGGCCGGCTGTTGCATGCCACTCTGCTGACCAACACTACAAATGTCCCTCACTGTACATGTGCTCCCAAAACCATTATCTGTGGGTCCCGGGGACCGGCATTTTGGTGCTGTGCTTCCCAAGCACCTCGTGGGCAGCCTGCCTGGGAAAACTGTCCTCTGAATGCTTTCTGTAATGAAAATTGCCTTGTAGGTCCTGGAATTGCACCCACTGTGAAGACTGGTGAGGAGGTTGGTTTTGTGGTAGATGCCAAATCAGCAGGGAAGGGAAAAGTGACGTGCACTGTCCTGACGCCAGATGGGACGGAAGCTGAAGCAGATGTTGTTGAAAACGAGGACGGGACTTACGATATCTTCTACACAGCCGCCAAACCAGGAACCTATGTGATTTATGTCCGCTTTGGTGGGGTGGACATTCCCAACAGTCCTTTCACCGTCATGGTAAGCCAGCTCTGCTCTGAAAATACCTCCCACTCGGATTCTTGCTGCCATGTTTTATTTAGTGATAGGTTAACTCTGTGTAAATGTTTGTTTAGGCATTTATTACACTAGCAGGAGCTAATGAATCCTTGTTACTTGCAGAGCTTGTTTTGAGCAGGCAATGCAGTTAAGTGAAGAGGGATAGAAGCCATCAGAGGATGAAGACTTGGTTTCTCTGAACAAATTAATTTTTCATTTCCTGACCATGTAGTTCTTTTTCTAAATGATGTAAGGGTGGTTTTAATCAGCTTCTATGACTAATTACTTGAGCTGTTGTCAGATACGGTGCTTTGAGTTCTCTGTCTGTCTCTCTTTATAAAGTTGACCCCAAAATAAGGAACAGTGTGCTGACAGATCCCAGGGAAGCAGGCTGTTACCTCACACTTAAAACTCATTTGCAAGTGCTAGTTAAACTGTTATAACCAAATCCCCCTCCTTCTAATTATGTTCCTTCCAACGTGCAGTACTTCAGCATGTTTAGGTTTAAAAAGCAGACAAAATCCCAGCCTCCCTGCGGAGCAGACTACATGCCTCTCAGGGCTCACAGAAGCCCTTCATGTGAAGAACAGCTCTCAGTGTTGGCAGAACAAGTCTTGGTCTTGTAATCTCAGCTGAGGTGGCTCTGGTACATCTTGATCCATGAAACCACATGGCCGTAGTTGTGCCGAGTCTGGCCGGAGCCCGTGGGCAAGTGCTCGGGGCCAGGCATGCCCCTATAGTGTCCTACCTGCCACCCTGGCAGAAAGCTACCAGTGTCTCTGAAGATTTCCATGAGAAAAACGACTCCCTTGGTCACCACTCAAAGCTCACTGCAGGAAATGCCTCTCGAGGTCAGGGAGCCTGCTACCAGCCAGCCAAAATTCCCACTTCCCAGCTGACTGATACAGTACGTGTTTGACTTGGGTGTCTCAGCTGGGGACAGAGAGCAGTGAAACAGCAGTATTTCTGTTTTGCGTTGTTTTTTTTAATGGAGTCTTTCCATGCATAAGTTTCCAGCAGTTTATTTTGTTAGGGTGGTTTGCAGTGGCATAAACGGGCAGGAGGAGCTGGGGTGGCTGAGCCCAGGGGAGCTGGGTGCGTGGGTGCCAGCCCCAGCCATCCTTGTTGGGTTAAGTGGGGGAGATGGGAATTTGCAAGTCATCCTCTTGGCATGCCTGGTGGGAAGGGAGGCTGCGCCCAGGGAAAACACATTCCGTGTCTTGACGACGCTATCCCAGCTATGAATCAGAAGAATAGCTTTGCAGCTATGACTGGACGTGGGCTGGGTTGTTCACCCAAGTGTATGAGCCGGGAGCAGCCTTCCCACAATGGGAGGCTCCCCTGCCTCCCAGCTCGCACACTGTGCTGCACGATGCTTGGGGACTTGCATCTTAAGTTTAAATCTTTCACTTCTCACCCTGCAACAGTCCCATAAAAAAGTAACTCTGAAATTCAATTCCATCAGTGTTTAGGCACTGCTTTCCAGATTCCCTCCCAAGCTCCCAAGAATGGCCTGTACCAGCTTTGTCCCTTTGCTTTGCTGCTGATGGCTTCCCCCAGTGCCCAATGCCTGCAGATACGGGCAGTTTCCCAGCTCCCTGGCTGGAGCCAGGTCCTTGCGATGGCGAGAGGACTGGGAGGGCTGCGTGGTGGGCGGAAGGTGTTGAGGAGCTGGAAGGAGCTGTGCGTTCTGTACTGTGAAAGGTGGGAATGCCTCCGTGCCAGAATAACACCTAACCTGCCTTTACCCCTGCCCAGGCTGTAGATGCAGATGATGCCACCGTGCGGTCGCAGGAGCCAGTGGGCGCCTCCCCCCCCGGATTCCGCCCTTGGGTACACAATTTTTACATTTTTCAGCTGTTTTTCCCCCATCTGTGTTCCATTTCAGATGACAGCCTGCTTCTTGGGACTGCTTGAATTGCTCTGGTCATTGTGTTCATTCTTTCTGTTTGATCAACTGTTCTTGGGATCCAGACCTTGTTTTTTCTTGCTGCTTGAAGGGAGTCTCCAAATAAACTCTCATTTAATCACGAAGAGGATCATTATACCTACAGCTTCTACTTCTGCAATGTCTACTGTTGGCAAAAGCAACCTGAGTGCATCGCTTTGTTTTCCCAGTAAAATAGCACAGTGTCTTGAGTCGAGTCGCATTGTGAAACTTGTTTCTTTTGTCCATTTTGTGTTGCAATCACTGCCCCATTCAAAAATCACTTTCTCTTCCAGGCCTTAAGCAACTAAATCCTTTCAGATGGAGTCACTTTGGGTCTTGTGTGTGCTACATTGTCTTCATCCCTTTGTGTTCCATTTTTATCTCTTAACTTTTTTCCAGCATGTCTTCCACTCGCACCGTGTTTGATTCGCTCTGCTCTGCAGTGTGGTGGTGTTACGAAGGAGAGCTTGGCTGGACACTGCTCTGATTGAGCCCAGTCCTGTGGCTGGCTGTGATAATCACCGCACGCTCTCTCCTGCTTGTGCTCACAGTGGAGTTGCTCAGTGCTCGTTTGGGTCTACCACCCTTTTTGAAGTGTCCCATCCTTTTGCTTCCTTTAGGTCACGGAAGAAGCTTATGTTCCGGTTGGAGACATGAACGGCATGGGATTCAGGCCCTTTGATATGGTTATCCCTTTTGCCGTAAGGAAAGGAGAAATAACAGGTACTGGGAGTACGCATAGCCTCTTGAGGAGGTTTTGCTTTTTGTTAGCATGTTTATCCATTTGCAGCTAACAGTCTGGGTGGTCTAGACCACAGCATGTGGGGGAGGATTGTATCCTGCCAGCAACTTAGTTGTTTAATTTCACATCAAGAGGCACCCGCTGAGGGTGAGTAGGATATGCCCCACTGATGGTTTGAGTTAAATGAGGGCATTCTTGGTGCTGCCGTGGTCCTCAGTGCTAGACTGTGAACTACTGCACTGTAGGACCTGTTGCTGCCTTTTCCCCTCTGGAGCAGCTACATGCATCCTTGATAAGCTCCGTTATTTATTTTGTGCAGATGCTGCAAAACAGTCTAATCCTGCATTCCTGTCACATACCTTCTCCAAAGCAGATGGCCCCTCTTCCACAGGTCTGGCAGCTGAGAGCATCACCCCAGTAACACCCTGGTTGCACTAAGCTCCTGCACACACAGGCTGTGTCCCCTCCTGCCCTCTAGCTCAGCAATCCCACCCCAAGCCCTGGTCTGTCCCTGCTGAAGGGTCAGTTGATCTTTCCTTTTCAAAAGAGCTGCAGGAGAGGGAGTGTCTTGCAACAAGATAGATCGGTGCCTTTCCTGGGGATTGCCGCGAAAGTTTCAGTGGCTGAAGCAAACAGCCCTGCCTGTAGAGTTTGTAAGGTCACAGGACTGTTTGCCAGATGTCTACCGCTGCGTTGTATTCATGTAGCTTAAGTAGAAAACATGTCTGGTTAGTGTTCCCATTAGTCTCCTATTTGTGCCTGTGGGTAAGGAATTTAACAATTTAAAATGCTTGTTTAAAATGGCTAGACAATCTTCGTGGGTGGGAGAGGGGAAGCAGGCAGCTTCTCCTTCTGTAACTCCCATGGTGGCTTTTTGTAGGTGAAGTACACATGCCCTCTGGAAAGACGGATACGCCTGATATTGTGGATAACAAAGACGGCACAGTAACAGTGAGATATGCTCCTACTGAGGTCGGGCTGCATGAAATGCACATAAAATATATGGGAAAGCACATTCCAGGTGAGTCTGACAAAGCAGGCAACACAAATCCAAGTGCAGTGTCTTGCTGATGCATCTGCTCCCTGTTAAGGTTTCTGTAGCTTAGCTGTATATGCTGCAGTAAGAACTGCCCAGGACATCATATCGTTCAGCAGCAGTTCATCTGCAAGCAGTCCAGAAAGTAAAGCAAAGGACTAAGTGCCGGCACATGTGAGCTTCCATTGTGGTTTAATAGTACCAGCCAGGCTTAAAATGGATTTTGGTTTTGGAAACTAGCTTTTGTGCCGTTTTATTATGAAGAACAAACATACAATTTTCAAACTACCATTTTTTTCAGGTTGAAATTTACTGCTGTGGTACTCAACAAAACTAGTGGTTACAGTATATGTTTATCCTTAAAATTGCATTGGCATAAAATCTCCAATCTATGGGGAGGACTAAGTGGCTGAAACACTATAGTTACTCTTTCCATCTCATTGCAATAAAATAAAACAGACATGCACACTATGCTGTAATCTTTCTTTCTTCCTGGCTGCTTCTTAACAAACAGAAACCACTGCCTTTCATTCCTTTTCTCTTCTCTTCTTTGTCCTTACTTCACCAGCTCCTCAGCTGAAGCTCTGCCTCGCCTGGAGGCTGGGGCTGCCCTGCCGTTCTCTTGAGCATGCTGGCTGTGTGGGGCTGGGGCAAAAAGGGGCAGGTCTGTAGAAGGATGTGTAGACATGAGGCAAAATGCCTTCAGCACTGCCTGAACTGGCCTGCTTGTTCTGTTGGTGTACAGAAAAACAGGATAACTTTGGCTGAAGCAGGGACCACGATAATGTGATGTGTGGTGCTACTTCAGTATCTTCAGCACTTCGTATGGATATAGCACCTCCATTAAGTGCCAAACTGTTGGAGGTATTGGTTCAGTAAGACCATTACCCTGTGCCTGGACAGAAGGATGATGTGCCATAATATTTCCTTCTTGAAGACTATCATGAATCAAATTTGCTACTGTCTCAGCAGCAAAATCTAGTTTTGGACTTAAAAGCTATCTGCCTTTTTTTGAAACCATTGGCTGTTGGTGACTGTACTTTCTGTTCTTGTGTACCAGCTTAGCTAATCTGAGGCTGGCAAATGTGTTTTTGGATACCCTTCAAATTTGCTAGTTCAGGTTCATTGAGTCAGACAATGTGCTGTGCTAGTTCCTAATTCTGAGCTAGCAAAATTCAGGATCTGTGCCTGAACTGAAAGCCTGCTTCTGAGTCATGTTCTGATTTAATGTGCTAAAAATAAAACCTGTAACGAATAAGACCCTTTACAACATCATTAAAGCTTACCTCTGGTAATTTGAGTAACACTTACTTAGTCATGACTGAATGTGGAACAAATTGTGGAGAATTATCTTTTGAAGATGAAAGGGGAGGCTTATTTGGTTTTTTTAAGTGCGTTACAGTCACATAAAGGTTCTTCAAGTATCAAGTAGTGAGAATGGCATTCAAGAACATGGGTATTAGTGAGAATAAGAATAAGGTCCTGATGGGTCAGAGCAGCTTGATGTCTGTTTTGTTCTTATAGTCCAGGTCACTCATCCTTAAAAATACTTCTTTTCTTTTGTTTTTTCCTTTAGAGAGCCCTCTGCAGTTCTATGTGAATTATCCAAACAGTGGCAGTGTGTCTGCTTATGGGCCTGGCCTCATCTATGGGGTTGCCAATAAACCAGCAACTTTCACCATTGTCACAGAAGATGCAGGAGAGGGTAAGTCTATTCTTCAAACCCATCCTACCCTAAACTAGGAACTTCTTGGAAGTGCAGTGCACGTCAGCATTAATTTGCATTTATCTGTCCAGCTATGAATCTCTGGTGTGATACAAATGACTTGTGCAAATATCAGGCTGTATCTTGCAGTAAAAACTGTTTTACTACCGCTTCCCCAGAGCAGTAGAAGTACCCTGTGGCACAGGGTGCAAATGATTAATTTAATTAAAAATAAACTGAAGGCAGCTTAGATCTAGTGGGTGATGACTGGATGTGGAATCAGTTAGGTAAATCTTACAGACTGAATAGAGTTGTGGTCATAGAGGATTGGCCTGAGCTATTTTTGCTGCTGTCCTTTGAAAACAGGCATCTAAGCTGCATTTTCAGTACCAAGTACTGGATCTTCCTCTTTGGACCAAGTCTTTGGACTTGGTGTGCACAAAGATTTACGGAAGTGCTGTTCTTCTTGTTTCCTAGGTGGGCTGGACTTGGCTATTGAAGGACCTTCAAAAGCAGAGATCAGCTGCATTGATAACAAAGATGGGACATGCACAGTCACGTACCTGCCTACTCTACCTGGGAACTACAGCATCCTGGTCAAGTACAATGACAAGCACATCCCGGGCAGTCCATTCACGGCCAAGATCACAGGTATCAAGTTTAGACTTCTGAAAGCACTTAATAATGAAAATTAACCTCTGATAGCATGGGGGACCTGGTTTGTGGCAGGAACATGAAGTCCTCTGACTTTTTCTGCACTTAACCTTGTAATATTTTCTGACTCGTTTCTCTTTATATATTCAGATGATAACAGAAGACGGTCCCAGGTTAAGCTTGGCTCTGCTGCTGACTTTTTGTTGGACATCAATGAGACCGATCTCAGTCTCCTAACGGCCAGCATTAAAGCCCCATCAGGTCGTGATGAGCCTTGTCTTCTGAAGAGGCTACCCAATAACCACATTGGTAAGCTCTGACAGTCTTGATCTGAGATATATACTATACACTGGCCTCTGCGCCAGTTTGCTCTGCTATGTAAAATGACTGACTTCTTCCTAGAAGAGCGTTGTCAAACCAAGTGGTTGATATTGTTTGGCACAGTTGGCTGAAGACAGAAGAGTATGAAGAATGACCTCTTGTGTTAGCTTGCATGTGATGTGCCAGGTTGTGATTGAAGTGCTTTTTGTCAGCATATGTGAATGGGTCTGTGGCCCATTTGAGAGCAACACTTCAACATGTGTAAAGAGAGTGGTCTTCTAGTATTTCATTTCTTTGTGTGATTAAGGCCTTTAAATCAAGTATAACGTATGAAGTGAGTAAGTTTGTCACATTTCTCTGCTTCGTAGGCATCTCATTCATTCCACGGGAAGTAGGAGAACATCTGGTTAGCATCAAGAAAAATGGGAGCCATGTACCAAACAGCCCTGTAACAATCATGGTGGTCCAGTCTGAGATAGGAGATGCCAGACGAGCAAGAGTTTTTGGACGTGGCTTGGTAGAAGGACGAACCTTTGAAATGTGTGACTTCATTGTAGACACAAGAGAGGCAGGTTAGTTCCATTGCAAAGGGACTGTGAGATGCTGTGAGATACGTATCCTCTCTAAATGAGAGCATTATCTCCCTCAGCATGTGACCACCAGGTCACAAGCTGCAAAGCAGCAGATGCAAATAGTGTGTTAAGCATGCATGGTCATTATTGTCAGTTATTAACTACAGACAATGCTATTAACTTCTAAAATGCTTTGCACTGTCTTTGGCTGATGTCTTCCATTACAGCCAACAGGGACTGTCACTGAAGCACTGATGAAGCTTTTCTTTCATTTGATGGTGCTGGTTCTAGTATTGTTGTGTACAGCAAGAAGGAAATGAGGAAGATACCTCCTGTTGGTTTAACTTGGAGCCTTGGCCACAGTCTTTGAAGCTAACTTTTCAACATTAATGAAATAAAAGGGATATGGTCAGAGCGTTTTAGGAGCTGAAAGCATGCTATGCCTTGAATATCCGATTGATTAGGACTACAGAAATGTCATTAAGGCGTCATGCAACTCCCATGTGGCCATTATGGTACAAACCTACTGACTAGCTATTGCTATGGGTTTGGACTATTTTATGTCAAATATATAATAGCGCTATGGAAATCTGAGGCTAACTTAGCCATATTGTAGGTTATGGTGGCATCTCGCTGGCAGTTGAAGGACCCAGCAAGGTAGATATCCAAACTGAAGACCTAGAAGATGGAACTTGTAAAGTGTCCTATTTTCCAACTGTACCTGGCGTGTACATTGTGTCCACTAAATTTGCAGATGAACATATTCCAGGTAAGCAGAAGTGTTTGGCAACTTTTTCGTTAGTACAACAAAAGTCTTACCAGTGCACTGGAGCTGCGGGTGGGCTGTGTGATCTGGCTTGGACTGTAAGTCCTGAAGATTCAAGGAGGTCCTACCAGTACCCTCCACAAGCATCAAGCATCCAAAACTGTTTTGGTTACATGGGTGTATTACACTTGGACCTGACTGTTAGCTGGCTCTAAAACTCCCCCTATGATCCACTACAAGTCAGTGGAAGCTTTCACTCCTCCCGTCGATGCAGTGTGTAATGAGCAGAGGAGGAATGACTTGCTGTGGTACTTACAGGCAGCCCATTTACTGTGAAGATAAGTGGTGAAGGAAGAGTTAAGGAGAGCATCACACGAACAAGACGGGCTCCTTCTGTTGCAACAGTAGGAAGCATATGTGATCTGAACCTAAAAATTCCAGGTGAGCAACATCCTTATCCCCATAACCATAACTTGCACTTCCATAGCATGGGTGTACCTGAAGCAGTGGAAATAAGAACTTCAATGTTGTTAAGACATCCTCATATTAAGATAGGTTAGGGAAGAAACACTGGTAGTGCGGTCTCTTTGAAAGGTTAAAAATAAGCATAACCATGATCAACATACTGAGAAATAAATACCAGGGAGGCCTTAATCTATTCTGTGTAGAGCAGGCTGAAGAATGGGCTGTACAGCTCACCCTGTCTTCAGGGTTTTAAGATCATCATGTTGGCTGTTAAGTGTTTGTACTGCTGTCTGGCAAATGTGAATCATGTAGGCCAGTCTTAGCTGGCTGCACTTACCCAGCCTCTTCATCTGCCTCCATAGCACCTGGTAAGGTGTAACTGGCCGGGCTTGCTGCTCAGCAGCAGCACGCATCTAGCTGAGCATACAAACTGGTACCTGCATGCCTATTGCGTCATTTGTACTGTGTAATCACTTGAGCTCAGGTCCTGCTTCCAAAAACAAAATACCAAAACCCTTTGTCACTTTCTAATCTGCATTTTTTATTCTCTTCTTGTTAGAAATTGATTGTGGGGATATGACAGCCCAGGTAACTAGTCCCTCTGGAAGAAACTTTGATGCTGAAATTGTAGAAGCTGACAAAAACACCTATTGTGTCCGCTTTGTGCCACAAGAAATGGGGGTCCACACTGTGGATGTCAAATATAGAGGGCAGCCGGTGCCGGGCAGCCCCTTCCAGTTCACCGTGGGGCCGCTGGGTGAAGGAGGAGCCCATAAAGTGAGAGCTGGAGGCCCAGGGCTGGAGCGTGGAGAGACGGGAGTCCCAGGTGAGTCCTCTGCTCTCGCCAGGCTCCAGTGCCTGCCGTGTGCAGTGCAGTGCTTTGGTTTCTGTTGGCCTCTCCTCTGAGAGCTTGAGCAGAGCTTGGGGTAACACCCGTAGGGTCACCCCAAGCCAGGGGTGGTCAGTGGAGAAACATGGAGAAATAATACTGCTGCGTCATGTGGATGGAGAAGTCTGGAAATCCATGGTTTGGAAAGTGACTGCTCTCACAGGATGAGCTTGAGGTTGTAAGGTGTGTTATACAGGGCTGATAGGCTCCTATTAGCCTTGAATTAGCCTCTTGGAGAAACTGCTAAGTGTTATCACCCATGATGGTGGGACAAGGTACTGGTCCTCATACACATAAGTATGGGATGCTGCACTGTCTGTTAGGAAGAAGCTGCAACCCAGCAGCAGCAAACTTACTCTTCTGTGTGCTCTTGTGTGCTTCAACAGCCGAGTTCAGTATATGGACACGGGAAGCTGGAGCTGGAGGACTTTCTATTGCTGTAGAAGGCCCAAGCAAAGCAGAAATCGCCTTTGAAGACCATAAAGACGGATCTTGTGGTGTATCATACATAGTTCAAGAGCCAGGTACCTACCAAGACCAAATCACACTGAAGTAACACTGAATGCTACTTTAAAGTAAACTAAGGACACTCACTTGTTCTTTTCTCCCTGCAGGCAACTATGAGGTGTCCATAAAGTTCAATGATGAGCACATTCCTGAAAGCCCCTACCTGGTTCCCGTCATCGCCCCCTCCGATGATGCTCGCAGGCTAACTGTCACTAGCCTTCAGGTGAGACATAAGGAAACATCTGCACAACTTGCCACACAGACTGATTTCGTCCTTGTTCTCCAAGACCAAAATGGTTGTCCTTTCTTCTTAGTAATAGCCTTGCCTTCGTTGGTGCTTGTTTTCAAGCTCAGCTTGCAGGCAGAGAGAGGTTTTTGGCAGCTGGCCCCTTGGAACTTGGGCCAGTAGAGCTGGCCCAGCTCTGGCTAGCCAGAATTTGAAGGCAGAAGGTTCAGCTGAGTGTATTACAGCTGGTAACACTTGGGAATTAAGAATAAGAGGCTCTACCCCATTAGCTAGGGGAAGGCCAAGGAGAATGGAAACTTGAATGTGAACTACCAGTGACCATGCTGGTACTGAGTTACTTGGTTGACATGTGGACTGAAGAGCTGGGTGTCCACGGGTGAGGCAGCATAGGGCTGCGTGACTGGGACATTGCTGTAGCCTTTCTGGAGCATTTGTGTGGGCAGGTGGAGGGGACCCCGCCGTGAGGTCAGAGCACAGATTTGCTCTGGCTGACGTCAGGAAACCACACAGTCGCAGCTCGGATGATTCATGAACAGTAGCGAATCTCAGAGTGAGTCACAGCTTTGTAGTTGGTCTGGGCACATCTGTTAACCTCACCATATCATTTTTGTGTGTGTGTGGTTATGTGCATTGAAATACAACTAACATTAAAGGCCTGACTTAAATCTCCAAAGCCAGAAACTTGGATGTGAGACTGAGAATCTGTGTCTAAATATACTGTACCTCAGTCCTCATCAAGTGGTGATAAGCAATTAGTACTTCAGTTGAGGCTTTTTTTGGATACATCCCAGCTGTGGTCCCCGGGAGTTTGCCTGGGCTGCAGGACTCCTCCACCTTGGCTGTGTAAATGAATCGTGACAGCCTGATTCGATAGTATCTTTTCTAACTAGGAGTTACAAGGGCGTTAATTAGTCGCTGTGGTATTGATGTTTCTCTTGTGTTTCATTTAAAGACTCTTTGACAGGAATACTCACTTCAATTACATCCTGGAGAGGCAGATAAAGCTGAGTATTTGGTAACAGAGCGCAGTGTGCAGCATCAGCCTCCGCTAAACCTGCATCAGGGACTTGCTTTATACATTGTACCTCAGTTCTACTCAGTTGCATTTATTTCCCTCTTCAGGATTTAGTTGAAAACAAAATCAGGTAAAGTACATTCAGCATAAAATATTACTGCTGCATAGCTGCATGGGCGGCTCTGGTGGAGGACTGTTGCAGCATGGATGCTGAGCTGTCTCGCCTTCCACTGATGGCCTGACAGCATGGCAACATTTGGTTTTGTGTTTTAAATTACTTTCTCATGTTAAGATGTCGTGGTGGCGTTCTAAATGCAGCCTCTTGTGGCAAATATAAACGTGCATATTATTCTTTCAGACAACTGGATTATCAGAGGCTTCTCCCCTGAATGAATGTGGAATGAATTGAATGGGCTCAAAATGGAGCTATAGCATAAACATCCTTTAAATCAAGTGGCTTGAATACTGGGGGGCTGACCTCAGTGATAACAGGTGACTAGTCTCGTAAACCTGCCTCTGCCTGATTTGGCAGAGTCATCTGGCTTCCAGAAATGGTCTGTTACTGTGGGAAAAATCAGCCTAGCCAATGTGGGTGATTCCTATATCAGCCACCCCCAAGAGGGAGAGAGCTTCTGATTTGAGAGTTAAAGCAATTCACAACTTTACGCCTTTTGTTGAAATCTTAAAAAAAAAAAGCTTTGCTGAAGTGGTAACTTCCCTGCCAGAAATCTTGCGCTGTCTGAAACGAGAAGTTTAAATTTGTTAATCTGACTGTTGCATTCTCAGGAGTCTGGATTAAAAGTTAATCAGCCAGCATCCTTTGCTATAAGGCTGAATGGGGCAAAGGGCAAGATAGATGCTAAAGTCCACAGCCCCTCTGGAGCTGTAGAGGAGTGCCACGTGTCTGAGCTGGAGCCAGGTAAGCACGGCTTTATGTTGGTCAAAACAAACAGGGTTACCTCCAAAACACACTCGCTGCCCCATAGAAAGGGCGTTTAGTCCTTTTGGCTTGCGAATGGTGTACCCAAGGGACGAGTGCCTTGCCTGGAGAATGACTTCTTGATGTCAAGAGTTGTTTGGTCAGGGTTATGTCCATGCTTTTCCTAGATAGCTCATGAAATGACTGAGCCCTAACTTGTGTAAAATACAAATATTTAAGTCTTGGCTTGCCAGTGAAGGTACAGTGATATTAGTCATAAATGAAATACGATGTGGTTGTTGAATTTAGCCAGGGAAGAAGTTTATTTTTCAAAGCCATGCTTCCATCTTTGACTAATAGTTTATTTTTAACTCACACTCACTTCTTCATACAAAATGTCAAGGAAGCTGAATATAAGCAAACACTACAGAAAGCTCAACACCTGTTTCAGCAATGAGCTTTTCTTTTTCACTTGAAGTCCGAATGAGTTACGGTCTGTACTACGGACAGACAGCAGCTGTCCGGCTGGGGAAGACCAGTCCCTTCGCTGGGTTAACACGCAATCAAAAATGTTAAATATGAGCAAATTGCTAAATGAGTTTATTAAATAAAGGTGCGGTATCTGCGGTGACAGAGCAGCACACTCAGCCCGCTGGTAAGATTTGGCTTGCTCTTACCAGCTGCTTCTCTTCTCTGCGCTGCTCCCTTGACCGCTGACAGGTTGGACTGCAATTAAGCTGTCGTGTTTAGTGCACGTGTGAGGCAAATAGCCCTAAAACTCACCCTGCAGACTAGATGACAGCTGAGATCAGGTCCTAGTAGACAAGGTGACAATGCAACCCTTGACACCTCCTGCAATAAATACAGTGTTTTCCTACTTAAATATGCTTAGCAGCTTGTGTAGCTGAGTTTGCGTAAGCTGGGACCAAAATATGTCGGAAGCGTTACAGATACCTTGCTTGGGTTGCTAACCAGCCCTGCATTGGGTTTAATTGCTGTTTTATTATCTCTGATATATCAGAAAAGCCACTTCTCTCTTGCAGATAAGTATGCTGTTCGGTTTATCCCCCACGAGAACGGCATCCACTCAATTGACGTGAAGTTCAACGGAAGCCACGTCGTGGGCAGCCCTTTCAAAGTGCGTGTTGGCGAGCCTGGGCAGGCGGGCAATCCCGCGCTCGTCACTGCGTACGGATCTGGCCTGGAGAGCGGTACCACGGGTAACCCTTCTTTTACAGCACTGATACAGACCTGTTTGCACTTGGGCTTTCTGAGAGAAACAGGACCTCTTCCTAGGCATATTTTTACATGACTTTCCCTGCTAAAGCAGCTGAACTAACCCCCATACTCTGCCGGCCTAGGCATATGCTAATTTTGCTTTTTCGCATGCTCCTCAAGTCTTACAACTATCAATTAGCGAATCTGCAGGCTATACTGAGCCTTAATGAGCTTAAAATCTCTGTAAACCAGCAACTGCAGCACAAGTTCACTTGAACTGGTTAGCAGCTTGGCTATGACTCCGCCAGTTAGCTTAGCTCCATGTCGGTGGTCCCTCAGAGCTCCGAAGATGCTGACTCCCTTCAGCGCGTGAACACGATGTCTGCAAAAGCCGGAGGCTTTTGTGAGTGCAGATACTGAGTTGGCTGTCTCATTGAAGGAGTCTTGTTTAACTTGTATACGCCTGTTAATTAAATGGGTATGAGGGTGTACCCAGTTACCTTTTCTTCAGTGCTTGCACCTCTAAGAAATTTCAGGTTAAATGTAATATGATGTGTAAACTCTAGGGAGTATAGTGGATTGTTCTGTTCGTAGCGTGCTGTATGTGCTTCAGATGCAGCGTGAACACTGACTCTTCTTGGAAATCTGACACCTAGTTATCTGCTGTGGCTGCCCCATCTGATAGTTCTCAACTCAAGAATGTAGGGTTTAGGGGTGGTTTTTCATTTATATGATTTACGGCCTTTGTAAGAAAGTATGAAAACGTTCTAGGATACGCGCTTCGATTTATTTAATTGTGTGCTTTCTTGGACCACACACACAGATGAATAGCAGCGTAAAACTGATTTTTTCCCTTTTGATACGCAAGGTGATAGCTAGTTCCTCTTACCCTATCTACTGCTGTCTTTTGTGGATTCCATTTCATACCTTTTTTCTCCATGGAAAAAAAAATGCTACAGTTATTCAGTCAAAGTTTCTGCTGTTCTGGAGAAACCAAGCAGTTGATTCTGGAAACATGCAGATATACAAAGTAAAATAAAGATATTATAGCCTGTGCTGCTTTAATAGGTGGAAACAAAAGCACTCGTTAATACTAGCCACTGATGCATCAGGGACAGGGGAATTTTTCTCCATCTATAAAGGTGCTTGGGGTTGTTTTTAATCTAAATAGACTGTTTAACTTCAGCAAAGTTACTCTGTGCCCCCTTGTTGAATCCTGGCCGCTGCCAAAAGCACAGTGCCCTGGGAGCTGCTGAGCAGCATTTCCAAACAATGATCTAGTGTAGAGGTTTCAATAGCTGGTGGCCGAGCACCTGAAATGTCCCCCCAGGAGCAGTGCGTGTCTGCAGCCTCCAACAATGCAAGCCTTCATTTGAGGCATAGGGAAAAAAGCAATGACTTCGGAGCAAGAAGTCTTCAGCGAGAAGCTGTGAAGCTTGCTGGCTTTGGAAATTAATTTTCCTCTGGTTGAGCGGTGCACGTTGCAAACTGACTGCCATACCTCCCAGGCAGGTGGTGCCAGTGAGATTTACTGCTAAAGAACTGGAAGATGGTGCAATGCTCTCTGGAAGCCGGGTTCTTCCAGCATTGTGACAGAGCAGCCTCTTGTGTGGAGAGGCTAGAAACTTCTCCCTAGTTTATCACCACGCTTGCATGCTTCAGTCGCAGCTGTAGTAAACTTTCCCATAACTGTCCTGGTTTTGACTGAGCTCGAGCGCTTTATTCTTCTTCAGCAGTGTCTGACAGAACAGCCCAAAGACCATAAATATTTGAAGCCAGAGTTTGACCGTAAATTATATGGGGCTGAAAGCCTTGCTTAATTTTTTCTTGTGTGCTGGCATTGTGTCATTGGCTTAGTATTAGCAGCAGTAATTCAGCTGTGTTAACCAGATCCTGTAATTAAACAAGCTTTTGTTCCGCAAACTGCTTGGAGTGCTGTTGCTGAGCAGTTCAAACACCCATCCCCTCCAGGAGATCTCCTGCCCCTCGTCTCTCTTGCTTTTTTGTGGGCTCTTCACTGCTGATTTACGGTCTAGGCAGTGAGGTGGCTCCGAGCTTTCCCAAACTTAGCCATGCAGGAGGCTGTGTTGGCACAGGCTCCAACGCCCAGTAGAAAGGCTCTTGTTCTAAGAGTTTTCTCCCTAAGCCAGTCTTTTGATGCCAAAATCCTTCCATCTTGGTCCTAAAGGGCTCTCATGACCTCTTTTCCTGCCTGCCCCGCAGTCACACAGTGTGAGCGGAGGAGGGAGCTGGGGTGCTGGCAGGGAGACTGCCAGGGTGCAGAGCCCCTGCTCAGGGCTGGCCTGTGCAAGGATGCTGGGGGGAGGCATGCTGTCCCTCCCTGCCTGCAGCCTTGTCTTGCACCAAATTACCTGTTCCAATTTAATAACAGGCTGCTTTTGTAACATTGGGCGTGAGGAAGAGTGTGTCTTACTATGCTACGTCTTTCTAGGATTGCAGTCGGAGTTTTTCATTAACACGACCAAGGCTGGTCCAGGTACCCTCTCTGTTACAATTGAAGGGCCGTCAAAGGTGAAAATGGACTGCCAGGAAACTCCAGAAGGTTACAAAGTCATGTA
Source organism: Pandion haliaetus (assembly GCA_013401275.1). Lineage (NCBI taxonomy): Eukaryota > Metazoa > Chordata > Aves > Accipitriformes > Pandionidae > Pandion > Pandion haliaetus. Next base: position 117,513 of record VYZV01023151.1, read on the forward strand.
CACACCCATGGCTCCAGGAAACTATTTAATTGGAGTTAAATATGGTGGACCTAACCACATAGTGGGCAGCCCCTTCAAGGCAAAGGTTACAGGTAAAAAGCTAACCAGTATTTACTGTGTGCCTGAAGTAGTTTGTGTCATTCAGCAAATATGTTCCTCTGAGACAGTGCGGCATTCAGGTCTAGATACCCAAAAACATGAGAAGCAAAACATCTCTCCCTATCACCTCCAAAGCCTAGATGAGGGATCTCAGGAGAGGCTACAGGAGCATTAGTGCCAGCTTGACTCGGTGGAGGGCTGTAAACAGCTTGAGGGGGATACCAAATCCTGACCTAGTGCTAGGGCATTGCACTGGCAGTGGGGAAATACGACTTATTTACCCACTTCCCCCNTTGTAGCGTAATTGATGCCCCTTTTGGACTAATTTTGTTGCAGTTGCTACCTAGCCAAAGATAGTAATGTTTGGGAGGCTCTTAGATGATACGAGGAAGGCTGGATTAGGAAGCTCTTTCTCTCTTCATTGCTGTGTTTAAGCACAGACTGGAGTTCATCTCTACTGCTTCTCCTGAGCTAGTGAACCCTCTCCTGATGCCTGTGGCGTGGTGGTGGTTTTGGGAGCAGAGGCAGGGACTGCGCTCCCCCGGGCTGGGACATGCTCTGCTTTCAGAATGGGTTATTGCAAAATTGCACCTGCTTTTCTGCCAACTGGAGTCATTTTTGGCATTTGGTGATTGGAGCACAATTAACTCTTCTTAAGCAGCCAGCTTTGCTTAATGAATCCTGAAGTTCCTGTGGTCCTTTAACCACTCAAGGGCTCTGGGATGGGATTGTTGCCAGTATTGCTGGAAGATGTCAGCTTAAAAACCCAAGTAGGAAATTGCTCCTCTCTAAAAATGCGTTTTGGATGCAGAATGCATGCTAGTCATTAGGAGGGTTTCAAAACCTCCTTGTAAATGCCTTTCAGATGGGGTGAATCTGAATGTCAGAAATCTTTTCTGTTTGCAGGACAGCGACTGGTTAGCCCAGGCAGCACCAATGAAACTTCTTCTATCCTGGTGGAGTCGGTGACAAGGTCATCGACTGAGACTTGCTATAGCGCCATTCCCAAATCCACCTCAGATGCTAGCAAAGTAGTTTCCCGGGGAGCAGGACTCTCAAAGGCTTTTGTGGGTCAGAAAAGCTCCTTCTCCGTGGACTGCAGCAAAGCAGGTACAGTTACAGGTACAGGAACCAGTGGGATGTCAGGATGGTTTAGCTGGACATTTTTTGCCCTAAACCAACTTGCAAAGTTAAAATTCAGAGCTTGAGGCGATGATCTGGTTCTAAAGAAAAATTCTAAATGCTACCTGGTGCTCACCAAATCAGTCCTAATATAGAGGCTGTAAAGATGCCAGTTCCTCTCTGAATGGCTTTATCTGAGCCAGGTGCACCTGAAAGAAACCACAGGGTTATGGCATGAGAAACAGGTTGCAGAACTTAAGCAACCCTCGTGGTGCACTGTAGCATGTAATGCAAGGTGTTCATGTAAGCCTTGAGTACTGATCATCATCTGGGAGCTTTGTGGTGAGTGGATTACAGGCCAGCCATGTTCACTGGTCTCTGCTGTTAACTTCTAATGAAGTACTTGAAAGGCAGTGCTTGCTTTGCTTTCACGAGCAGTGTTAATGTCTCCTGTGCTCTAGTTAGATAGTGGTGGCCTATCAGGTCTGGCAAAATGCACAAATGGACCCTTGCCTCTATGAGGCTTGAAGGCCTTTTTTAAATGAAATTCCTTCTTATACCAAATTAGCTTAGCCATACCTCAGACTACCACTCCGAATTAAAATAACAAAATCCTTGTATTATGGAGCTAATATATTATGGTACAACCATGCTTGTTTGTGTAAGCTTAGGAATGCTAACTGTCTGTTATTTTGCTGCAGGTTCAAATATGTTGTTAGTTGGCGTCCATGGACCTACAATACCATGCGAAGAGGTATCCATCAAGCATTTGGGCAGCCATCAGTACAACGTAACATACGTCGTCAAGGAAAGGGGTGACTATATTCTGGCGGTGAAATGGGGTGATGAGCACATCCCTGGGAGTCCCTTCCACGTCACTGTTCCTTAAACTCGCCGAGCGTCGGAGTTGATCTTTGCGTTTGCAATTCAGATGTAGAGTTACTGGGTGCAGTCCTGTTGCAAAATGCAGTATCTAGATACACACGGCTCACATTTCAATACAGTCAGAAGTAAACTCTGTAACTTTTTTTTTTATAAGCATTTCACTTCTATCCTACTTACCAACCTAACGTCAATCTATTTAATGTCCTTCTCAAATTGTACCTTTGCAGTACTGTCCGGGTCACTGTTAATGTTTGGAGAATCATGTGGATAGCTAGACACTAATTTCCCTTGCGGATGTTAAAGACTTTAGATGTTAATTGAAAACTGGAATTTGTCTTTGTAATTGGGTATCTTAACTACTGATTTTATTTGACTGGAGACTTTACGTTTTAGTTATGGAATATGACTTGGGCTGTCCCCAGTTCAAATTCTTTTCTGTAAAGAAATGAGGTAAAACTGGTACTATAATAGGTGCCTTTGTATACTTGATCAATTTTAATGCTTAACATTATAAAAAGCTACTAGAAGTGGCTTTACCACTCAAATTTAAAATGTTTCTGAAAACGCTTTGCTAATGGTTTACATTTAGGAAAATTTTATCTTCTATAGCAAACCAAAAGCAGACTGAAAATGACTTCCTGGAAGCTTTCAGCCTTTCTATGTTAATGCTTTGTTAAATCTAGACAGGTAGCTTTTTGGCCATGATGCTAGCAATGTTCTTTTTAATTAGCTTGGGATTCTGGTGAGATTTTTGTAACTTTGCAGGTAACTCCCCGTGCTCTTACGGATTTATTTTAAGAACAACCCCTGGTTTGGCTGGGTTAAATAAAGCCCCTAAACTTGCCGAGCCAGCTGTAGCTCTCGCCTGTGTGACCCAAAATTGATGCAGGTCAGCGCACAGCTGCGTATTGGGAAGATGATCAGCAGTTTCCCTGGAGGCTGTGGGCCAGGCGAGTAGCTGAGATGGTGCAAAGAAGCCAGCCTGGGGTAGGTGTGTGAATTTACCAATAATAGCAATACCATTCAACAAACCTGTCTTTGGTGAAAGTTGTTTTATTGTCTCTCAGTCCAAGGACATGCCTGAAGCATGCTCATCTCTCCTGAAATCCCCTTTGTGCTGCAAGAGGCCTTCTTGCTGAGGGTCAGGGAGTGAAAACTTCCATTATAACTTGTCTGTTTGTCGTGGATTACTCCATGCTACTTCCCAAGTGCATATCTGAATTGCTGTCAGCTGCTGGGGCTTTAGTAAACTCTCCAAATGAGCTTTAACTCTGCGACTAGGAGAAGGTAGGATTTGTTGAAAACGTGTTGAAGTGTCGCTGTCTGTCAGTAGGGAGGAGTTCACGCTTACGGTTGTGTAGTTACGTGTGGATGCACTACTCTCCAGCACAGTCATTGGGGAAATAAAGGAGGGTTGGATTTTTTTTTACTGTGCTTTTTTTGTGCCTTAATGTGAAATGCTCACTACATTGTAAACTAGGAAGTAAAAACAGAATAAACTGGAATAAAATGCAGGATTGTAAAATTGTATCTTATAACTTATTAAATAGAAATGTTTGCTTCATTAAAGTGTGCATGTTAAAAACAACACTGGATTCTTTTCATATGTAGTCAGTAAAGTTCAAACTGAAACTACGGCATGCAGCAGCTTCAGGCAAACCGAATAAACCCCGGCCCATGAGCTGTGCAGGTACCTGTGAAAAACTTGGGCATTACCTCAGTGCCATTCTTTTTTTTTTTTTTTTTCTATAAAACTTTTTTGTCCCCCTAAAACAAAAAGTCTGGCAAAGTTTAAGCCATGGCATAAATGTACTGGGCAGCAGCAGGTGGAGTGTGAACAGGGCATGACACAACCGTGCTGGTTTTCTGCTGCGTAGGCCCCAGCCAGGTACTGGGGCAGCGGAGCTGGCAGCGGCACATCGCTGGAGGTGCCGGCAGAGTTATAGGTCTGATCCCGGGGCGCTGCCAGCAGCACCCGCCGGCTCCTCCGGGCTCCCTGGGGTTGTTTGCAGAATGTGGTTCCCGGCACGGCACTGCACCTGGGGCCAGCCAGCTCTGGTGCATGGCCATGGAAACCAGCAGATGTTTTCCCAAACACAGCTCCCACTGGAAGCCCCGCTGAAACCTGAGATGCAGGAGCTGCCAAGGACTTTCCTGCGTCAGGTTTATCAGATTATTTCCTTTTTATAGTTAACTGTGTTTCATTAGCTTTCTACTACGTCAGCCTGAACCTCCTTATTTAATGTTTTTTAAAAAAATAAAGCAAAAAAACCCTGGATACAGCTGTTGGGTTGAGTAAACCTTGAGAGCCTCATGCCTGTGTAACTCCTATTTCCCAGTAACCCTGCTCTTGTCTGGCCTTCTCTTGCCTGTTAACTGCTTGCTGTCTCAGTCTAATCACACTAGCCTGAAATTAATGGGAGTTGTTTGTGAAGTTGATGGACTCTGATTGTTACTTTTTGTCCGGGGTTACCTCCTGCAAAGGCTGAGCTCTGCTTCAAGGGAGCAATTCTGCCTTGCCTGGGCACTGACAGCTGTGGGGTGGCCACAAAAATTAACTTGCTAAGGACAGCAAGCACCCAGTGGTGTTGATGAGAAGAGCTTTTGGTGCAACTTGGCTGCGTTGGACTTCGGCAACAACATTCAACCAACTCCACCAGTTCTGGCAGCTGAGGACTGACTTTGTGTTGGGCACAAAGTGGTGCTTTGCAGGGCACTGTGCTCTGCTTTTGGTCTTTGGCACCTTGATGAAGGTTTCCGTTTGCAGTGCCCACCTTAGCAGGCAGCTGTGGGGCTGGGGTGTCAGTGTACTGGGTTACTGGTGTCCCTGTGCCTCTTGCTGGGTAGACTTGCGATGGTATGAGATGCACTGTCTTCATTATTTATGGAAGACTGGCATGGTTGTTTTGCCTCTAGCTGTGGAAGTGGGTTTTTTTCTGCCAGATTGGTTGAACTTAAGGTCTTTGTTTATAATCTCTCTCCTTGGTGGTGGTTTGCAGTAGGATTTGGCCACCTGGTACCTGTGAGTCTCACTGGGAACTCATCCATTCCTTTCTCAGCTGGCCCAGGCTGTCCTGTGAGCACTTTGCTAGGTCTGGCAGTGCCCTCAGTAGCCAGCTGGACCCTTGCCAGGGCAGCACGTAAGTCGGGGCACTGCCACATAGGAAAGCCTGCCAGCACCCACTGCACTTCCCAGAGGTTCAGTGGACATTTTGGTGGGTGGTGGAAGTCCCTGCAGCACACCAGTTACCTAAGGATGATAACTCTCAAGAGCATCCCATCCCTGTGTGGTATTGGTGGGTTTTGATGCCAGAAGCATTTGTTCATTTCAGTGGGCAAGGAGAAGGGGTCTTTGGAGATGATGTCCCGGAGCTGGAGCTCCTTACAACCTGCACGCTTAGCCTGTCCTTTACTCCACGCTGCTCAAGTCCATCCTGTAGCAGTCCCTGTGCTGTGCTTGCTCCTGCTGTACCCTGGGGTCTTGCCTGCATTTGCTGCCCGCTGGCCGCCTCCTTTGGTTTGGGGAGCTGTTGGAGTTCCCTCTTGAGATCCCTCGGGGTGTCCCTGGCCTTGCCTCCACCTGTTTCTGATGGCCATCGCTGGAGCCAGCATGGCAAATACCTCATATACTTGGGCATTGCTCAAAACTGACAATTGCATTTTGTCTTGTGCAGCTCTCACAGAAATGCAATCAGGAGAGCATCCACCACTTCCCTTCTGATCAATGCCTTGGAGGCTGCTCCTGGGGGGAGGAGAGGTGGTTGATGGCCTCTCCACACACACATAGTGTATTTAAATGTGCTGACAGCGTGGCCCTTGCTTTCTGCCACACTCACAAATGTGAATGGATGCCTTTTGTTTTATTGTGCCCGATACAAAAGATGCAAGAGGTCTCGTGTTAGCTGGGGGAGGCAGCTTGTTACAGGCCTGGCTCTGTCAGGCGCTGACAGTGGTAAAGGTCCCAGTTTGCTGTGGGTGTCCTTCATGCTGGGTGCAAAGCTGCCTTCTGCGGGGCTCCGGTGCCTGGCTGTGCATCATTCTTGGGTGGGGGAAACCTTGGGCATGGGCACTTCCAGCTGCTGGCTGGTCCCAGGCTGCAGAGCACACTTTAAACTTTGCCAGCTCTTTCATTTGCCCCAGTGTTACCCCGGCAGCGTGGGGATTCGCTTTTCAAAGTAGTTTCAGCCTTTTTGAAATAAAGCATTAAAGCGCAGCCCCTTCCAAAAGGCATAAGGTGCTGTTTCTGCTCAGCTCCTTGCCTCAGGCAAGGGGAAGGTGATCCATCCAGGGCCTGCCAGGAGCTGATCTTCAGTGTTTGCATGCCAGTAAAATAGCTCTCATGCCATTTGTCACCTGGTATATTCTTCTTGCAATATAATAAATCTTGGGTAGTATTGTTTGGGGTGTAGCACTAATTACCTTGCTTTATTAATAGGCTAAATCGTGTCCTGTGATGCATGTGCTGGTGAACTCGTGGCAGATAGGGTGTCCAGTGACCGGCCGGGCTGAGCGCAGGGTGCACAGGCTGAGTGGGGGCTGACAGTACCTCTTTGCCCTTTCCAGTATCAGTGCAAGTGATTAATAAATTACATATCCTTAAATTATTTTAATTATTTAAATGATTAAATCTTAAATTATTTCAAATTAATCCTTGAATTATTTTAAGGAGATATATATATGAAGGAAAAAAAAATATAATCCAGTATACTTAATTTTTCTGATGACGTTACTGCAGCAGTAAGTCTCCAGTCCATGCTAGGCCTGGGACTGCGCAGAGTACTTTGTGTGTCCTAAATGGATCTCCCTCCACCCACTGAAAAGCACTGAGCTGCCCTGACATTTATCAGGTGTATTAGCAATGTGGGTGGTGGGGCTGTTGCTTAGCAGGACTCTGGTTTTGGTCAGATTATGCAAACCCTGTAATTATTTTTCCCACTAATTGTCTGTGGAAAGTGAGATCGTGAAGTGCCCAATCCAGAACCTGCTTTTTTCTCTACTTGGTTTTAACTTCTAATCGTAATTGTTTCAAACTGATTTGATTTTATTTTAATTTGTTTTTACCCCACATTAAAATGTACTTGCAGTACAGACAATGCACCTTTCTTACATAGTTTGCTTTGTTTGGTTTTTTTTTAAAGTATTAATCACATTTAAAAGCCTGTCTGAAGTGGTTACATACAAACAGACATCACTTGACAGAAACTGGGATGGAGTTGCATGAAACTGTTAATTCAGGGAATGGCACAATGTTTTTTACACAGTGTTTTTTATTTGTTTGAAGAAAGACTCTTTCCAAAGCATTTGTTATCATGACAGCTGGCTGCGCTGCTCTCTCCTATGGGCCAAACGAAACTGGCTGCCCAGTTTGGCCTCTGCCAGGTCAGGGACAGCTCTGGACCCACTGGCATGCAGGGGACACAGGGTCTTGCAAAGCTGCCATCAGCATCCCCAGGTGTTTATTCTGTACTCTGTGCCACCTGGCTTGGAGGATCTTATTTTTCTTATTTTATGTATCTCCTGTCCGCATCCAGAGCAGCAGAAAAGAGTGTCTGAAGTTTTGCCAGCAGCCGTGCAGGATGTGCTGCCAGAGCACCCAGCCCCACCGTATTGCTGCGGGCTGGGAGCGAACTCGCCTGGTACCCACACCTTTCAACATCAAACTCCCCCACTTCCTGTAAGCAAATGTTTATTTTAAAAAATATTTTTCTCCTCTGTTACGGTAACTTAGAGATATTCCCATCCCCATCCCACCGCGAGGTGCCACATCTTCATGGCTCCATCCGAGCTAGAGAGGAAGCAGCAGGATGGGCTACAGCAATTTTTTTTTTTTTCCTGCAGCCTGCAGTTAATATTCAGCAGTTCTTCTCGCAGGTTATCAAAACAGCTCCGCTGCCAGCTCTCCCTCTTGCGTGGGGCTGTTTCCCCAGGGCCTCCTGGGAAAATGCTTTTAAAGGGCTTTTCAGAATTTCTCAGACTTCCAGAGTTAATTTTCATAGTTGTGAATTTATATTGCACACTTAGAAAAAACATTGTCACTAAATCAGGCTGGATTTATAGCTCATGTCACTATTAATTTGACTAGGATTTAAAGCACGTTCTATATATAACATGAATGAAAGGCTAATATAGGTGATTTTTTTTTAAAGAAAAAGATAGGCAAAATATGATTTAGTGGGGCCCAGAGGTATGTTTGACAGCTCTTTTCTGTGATGAACTGCCTTTCTGCAGGACCTTGGTACTGCAAATATTTACATCCATGCTTAGCTGGAAGCCTGTGAATCCTCTGAGCCCTGTAGAAGAGCTGGCCGTGCTGGGAGGGTATTTCTTTCTGACAGTGATGTCCTGCTAGGGTGTTTTTTGGGGGAGGGTGAGATTTTGCATCTGGCTTCACTGAAAATGGCTGGGGTCAGGCTCTCCTAGGGGAGATGCACAGAAAGCGGGCACATCTCAAATGCCAGCATTTGCAGAATTTTTCAGGGAAGGTTTCTGGTTACTTTGCCAATATGGAGATTAATTCCTATAAATCTGTCTCCTGACTAACAGAAAATACCCTGCAAACACTAACAGCTGAGGCACTACATTTAAAATTACACATTTTAATGTATCTAACCTTGGTTTTTGCACCAGCTAGAAAACCAGAGTGCATGGAAAGGGTGTTCATAGTTTTATACCGGGTGATAGTGGAGAAGTTGTGTCCCTTAACCCTTGGGAGGGTGGAGAGGAACATGGACTAAATCTGGCCCCAGGGGCTGCAGGAAGAGCCCCTGAGCCAAACTGCAGTTTCCCCCAGCACCAGAGAAGGGGGTCAGCGGCGTCTGCCGCAGGTGGGCACTGCAGAGAGGGGGTGGTAGTGCTGGTGCCGGGGTGGCCTCACATCACTCCTAAAACTGGGTTCAAACCACCCAAGGGCAGAAGCGGAGTTGCTGAAAGAGGTGCCGAGGGGCCAGGCAGGCTGGAAAGGCTGTGATCGCTGGTGAGCTAAACCAGCTGCTCTGATGCTCTTGGTGCAGGTATGGCAAGGGACACTGGGACACCAAGGAGTCCCCTGGGTGGACGTACCCTGTAACCTGCCAGCACCTACCTGGTCCCAGGAGCTGCTGCCTGCAAGCAGGGCAGTCTTGTAAGGGTCACGGCAGCGTTTTTCCTACTTAAATAACTGTGGTCAATGAATAAACAGGCCTGGAGCAAAAAAATGCGCTTTTTTTGTTGCAACACTCGTTTACAGACACAGCCAGACCAGGGACGCTTTGGGGTCAGCTGTGGGCCGGCTCTCGACTGGGAATAGAAAAGGTTTGTACAGAGACACGTACGGGAAAGCAGATCTCTGAGCTCCCAGCTAAGGCTGGAATCGCGTCTCCTCGCCGCAGCTGGGTTTGCCGGCTGTGCTGCGGCGTCTGGGTCTAAACTCGACGGGGACGTGCCCCCACGGTGCTGGCTTTACAGCGATGCCGCCAGAGGGGGCCCTAATAATATTCAATGCCTGCTGCCGCCCGCGGAGGGGTGGCCGGGCGCCCTTGCGGAAGGGAGAAACCTGCGTTATCCCGGGCAAGGAGCTGGCAGAGGCTCTGGAAATACTTTTAATGACCCATAGGTGGAGGGGGGAAGTAAAAAAAAAAGTGAATTTTCCCATTGTTTTCCTTTTTGAATAAAGGCAGGGAAAAGATGACTGCTGTCTTCACCTTTTGCTCTCCATCTCCTTGGCTTGCTTGGCAGAGAAAAGCCCTACCAGGGACCACTGAGCACTGTGCTACAAGGAGGTTGAAAACAAGCTCCCCGTGGGTGCCATGTGAACGCTGCCCAGGGAGCTTCTGCTCTGCTCTCAGTCCTTTTCCGCAGCGGATGCTCCATCAGTGAGTGGCCAAATCCCACCTGGGGCACCGAGCTTCTCCCCACGATCCCTCCAGAAGCCCAGGGAGCTGTGAAACAGCCAGGCTCGGGCCAGCTGCTGCTTTTGGTAGTCCCATGCTGGTATGCTCTTTGATTTTTCTGTCTTTGATTTTTCTGTCTTTGATATTGCTATCACTGCTACTGGTCCTGCTGTGCAATAGCACAACACAGTCTTTCTTGGGGCTGCAGCTCAATTGCTTGCTGCACACCTGTATATGGCCATACACCTGTAGACAAGTACATCTGTATGTCCAGACACAGGATGCATACAGGTCCCAGCCCAAAGCCCATCAGTGGTGGCTTTGGCACCTGCTTCCATGTGGCAGGGAAGCAGCGGGAGCTTTGGAGGGTGTTGAGGCTTGAATTGCTCATGTCTGTGTGTATTTGTGCACAGTTAAACTTTCAGGAAAGCAAAACAAACAGGGATGTAAACTCAAATAAGGGAGGCTGTGATACACATGGGTATTGCCATGCCAAAGGGCTTAAGAGCTGGGGACACTTGCTGTGATGCAGAGGGGACAGTCCCTGGTCCTGCTGACCCCTGTCCTTCTGTGCAGTTTGTTGAACAGCACATCCCAGCATGTTTGATTGATGATGGTTTATATATATACATATTTTAATGTTCCCCTAATGCTCCATGCTCACAGTGCATGTTCTATCGGTCTGTGTTTGGGGATATACAGACACCAAACAAAAAAGCCAGGTGGGTCCCTGTGGGGTTTTCTACCAGCTCTCCTGTGTCCTCATTGCTGCCAGTACCTAAGGGGAGGCATGCAGGGCCCTGCCTAGTTCCAAAGGGTCTCTCATCCTGTGGCACAGGCACAGAGGTGTCGGGGCCCTCCAGAGTTAGTGGGGAGCAGTGCCAAGGCCAGGAAGAGGACACAAGCCCTGTTCACACGAGTCCAAGGGACAGATGGACAAACCTAGCTAGTGGAGATGATGGAGGCTATGGAGAAATGGCAGTCCTGCCTCAGGCTGCTGCGGTGGGTTCCTGGGGGTTTCCCTGCTGAGGGACTCACTCCCCCAGGGCAGCAAAAACCATACTTATGTGAGTTTCTGCAGGGCGTGGGGCAGCCTTGGCCCCATCCCCGGTGTAGGGCAGCAGGGACCTCCCGTGGGGCTGGGGGGGTGTCTCTGTGGGGCGGTGGAGACCTCAGGTCTATGGGAAGCAAGGATGCCTCCAGCACTGTGCGTTGGAGAAGGGCCTCCCAAGGAGCCAAACCTGAGGGTTTGGGGTGTCTCAGCACTTTTTGTTCAGCTGAACCCTATCTGCTCTGTGTTCTCACCTGGCCAGGGCTGCTGTGGAGGAAACAGTTTTCAGCTTCTGAAGAGCCTCTTTGTTTCTCTCCTAGCCGTGATCCAAGACCTGGCTTGCATGAGACAGAGCCTCTCCAGGCCGTTTAGGATTCCCAGTGTAAAACTTCTGTTTGATTGTAAATAAAGCTCAAGAAGCCTCATTCATTGAAAGAGAAACTTTGTTCTGGCTGTAGCATACATTGAGGCTCATGCAGGCTGGGACAACTTAAAAACCCCTTTGCAGTTGGGACAGCTGGGTAATGATCCCCTGAAGGGGGAAATCTGGAGACGACATGAACACTTAAACATTTCAGGATGTAATTATAGTATTATCTAATGAATGCATGGCATAAACACAGGAATATCTATAGAGACCAACTATGCTGACTGTATGAGCTTTGGACACCTCCCGGCCCCTATCAAATGTTAGGAACTGGCCACAGATGCTGCCTGTCTGCTTTGAGTCCCACATAAGTGCTTCCCAGCTCTCCACAGAGGAGCATAATTTTGCATTAAGATGTCTCTCTGCCAGTCAAATGCTCAGTCTCTCTGCAATAGCATCTCCAGACCAACAGCCACTAACATCATGCCCGAGGCTGCAGCCGCTGCAGCAGCTACTCTCTGGCCACGGCTCTTAGCTTCAAAGGTTGGGTAAGGGGTTATATTTGATGTCGCAAATAAGGACAGAGATTTTCAGTAAAACTTAGTCGTAATTATGTATTTTTTCATCATTAAATGCATCCATTATTGCTTTCCCGGAGTGTGCTTTATTTCTCTGTGCACTGCTTCTTTCTGAAAGCCAGGAAAGAGTAGGGACTTACGTAGGACTAAGACGTGAGGCCAGAGACTTAGAATGATTTCAGCCTTCACATGAACCATTGCTGCTGTCAGCCAGACAGTGGCATTTCTATAAAAATCCCAATGTAAATATTTGTTCCAAATCAGGCTCTTTCCTTTTGCCTTGACTGGAGTATAACCGAGGGAGCTTATGAAATGCTGTATCATTTCAAGATTAATTGCTACTGAAAGTTGGAGGATTTGTTGTCTGCCCTGCACACCCCTCCCCCGGGATGATAATCTCTCTATTTAGTTTCTTTGTTCAAATTCTTTCTCCCCAGACAGTGAGTTTCGCAAAGGCCAAACTGTTTTCCTTCCCAAAAGCCTATCTTGTTTGCTAGCCCTCCCTGCCGTGTCAGCAGCCAAACCAGGGAGCATTGAAGAAGGGAGATGAATATTTACCTCTGCGAACAGTTGGATTATTCTCACTTTGCAGATGCCATCTGTGTGACAGGGTTTGGTTTGCACTAAATACAGCCTGTGGGCTGAGCTGAGAAAACGGATCGCTGCACCACTATGTTAAATAATCATTGTTAAAGTCTGGTTCACTGGAGAACTTTAGGCTGCTGTGGACGTTTTTTGCAGGAGGAGATGCAGCTCACTTCCACATCAGGATGCTGAAATCAGATTTTAATATAAATTTTATGACGCGCTCTGTTGGCAGTGCTGTCACCTGGGATCTGCAGGACTTCTCACCTGAGGTTTGCAGGCAGGGTGATGGCAGCTGGCAAGCAGGCAGGCAGAGGTGAGAACCGCGAGCTCTCTCTTCCTGCTGCTCCTGGCTGGGTTAGTGCAGAAAAGGGGCTCTCACTGCCTGTCCCTCTGTCTTTAGTTTCTGTCCTTCCTCAAGGCCTCAATGCTGTGAGCAGTTTCAAACCCACCCCGAGCAAATTAAGTTCAGCAACATTTTACATTGCAAACCACCACAGACCTCAGTCCTGCCAGTTGCAGCTCTGAAGCATACACACACACACACACACGCACAATGCAGAAAGGTCCTTTTAATGCCCCTGCAGAGGAATGGTAGAGCTCCAGAGCCCACAGGAATGCATGGAGATCCCTGCCATTCAGGTGTTACAGATAAAGCACACACAAGTATTTTACCCTTGCAGTAGCTCCTTACATTTGTGATCAGTACAGTAAGTATAGTACACTGCTTCCAGCTGATTTATTTTTGCATACAATGAGGAAGATAACCTGAAGGTTAAATTTGCCTTCTTACCCAAAATACTTGAACTTCAATAAAATAGTTGGGTTTTTTCCACTAAATATTGCACTTGCTGTGAGTATATCTACACTAGTCTTCTAGCAGGTATGTTGGCATCTGTGCATTTCCACACCATGACTCGGCATGCTCATGAGCTTGAGTGGCGGCTCTTTCTTGTTCTCCTCTTCTTTGAAAACTGTGACTTCAGCCAGTTGAAGAAGCCGCCTTTTGGTTTTAACTCAAACTCTACCGGGAAGTGGTCGCTCACCCCCAGTGCCTGTAAGACAAGGGTGCAGAGGGGTTGGGAGCTGGCCACCCACCACTCAAACCCTGTGCCAGGGGGTTTCACCACCACAGTGGAGAGGTGCAATGTGAGCATTGCATCACTTTGGGAGGATGCAATGGTTTTATGGACAAGACCATGTTCAAAACTGCCTGGATACCATTGGCTTTGCGCTCCTCTGGTAGCCCTTGCCCCACTGCTGGAGAGGCCGTGCTATGCCTACCTGCTCCTCGGTCATCTGAAACTCCTTCTGGAAATCAAAGATGTTGACAGAGTTGGGCACGATGGCCTGGATGAGATTCTGCCCACTGACCACGATCCTGCAAGGAGCAAGGGAATGGGGTGCTGTTATGGGGTGCCCGACCAGCAGCCGCCTCACTGCACCAAGCTGGTGGCCAGGGAGGTGGCCTTGATGGAGTCACAGCTACGCATGGTTTTTCCTTAGCCATGGGCTGCCTACTCAGCGATGCCAGCACCTGCTTTCTGCTGAGTTTGGCTGATTGCTTTCCTTGGCAGTGAGGCACCTAAATATCTTGGCATGCATTGACCTTGGAAGCCAATGTTCAATGACTTGTATCTAAACCCACCCCAGCAGTGCTGCAAAGCTCAAAGCTGTACTTTGGATCCAAAAATCATAGGACACCAATGACTGGAGTCTTAGTGAGGTCCTGCTTTGATCCAGAAGCTTGTTCTGCAAGAGGTTTAAGTGTTGACTTACTCTGGGCTCTAATAAGCCAATGTATTTATTGTCCCTGCTGAGGGAGCCACAAGTAGCAGCAAGACTCACCACATGCCCAGGGAAGGCGAGGCATCCCACCTCCTGAGCAGAACCAGACTTTGCATTTGTCAATCCAAATTACGAATGCAAGAGCAAAAACCATGGTGCAAAGCTGGCACGGAGGAGGCAGCAGCACCTTCTGTCTGCATGTCTGCAGAGCTCCCTGCAGATGAGAAGTGCTGCATAATTGCCTGTCATTTATGTCCACCTAAACTCCTGACTGTAAGTATTCAGATCTCATTTCCCCCTGGACGCTGTTTTATCTTTCAAGGCCTCATGCACATTTGCTTTACCTGACAGTCACTGACACCTTTCCATATTTTTTTTTTTTCTCAGAAAGTCATAAACAGGGAACGGTTTGGCAGTGAACCCGTTACCTGTCATACGGGCAGCTTGTGCTTATCTTCACCGTCGTGTCATTTTTGTCACCGATTAGCCAGACGAATTCGGAGTAAGTCCTCAGCCGGATGTTCTTCCACTGCTTTTGGGGAACGTAGCTACATCCAGCATTGAAGTCCCCCATGAAGATGAAGTTCTGGAAGGTAGGAGGATTTTCAAAAGTAATCATGAGGTCAGCTCTTCAAAAGAAGACTGGCAAGGACTTTTAGGGTCAACAGATGCTCCCAGTAGCCCATACAGCTCAGATAGCAAGCGCTCACTGAGTGCAGTGGGGCTTCTCCTTTCTGCTGGGCGCATTACCAAAGCATGCTGATAAAACAGCAGTTTTATTGGGAGATCAAGTTTACCAATTAAAATGTGGAGAACTCAATGAAAATACATCAGAGAGATACTCAAAATCTGGGGCTTGTTATCAACGGTTTTAAGGCTATCAGGCTGTGAATAGCGAGTAGCATGCCAGGTGACTCAGTACCAAAGCCACTGTTAGTAATGTAGATGTATCAACTAACCTCGGTTTTCCAGTGCTGTTTTACGTCTAAATACACATCATAGAGCTCATCAATCTCCCGTACTGCTTTCTCCGGTGTGGTGTGCAGAGGGATTACAGCAAACTCTTTGACAGCTTTAAAACAAGGCAAAAGAACAGAAAAAAATGTAATGGTTAAACACACAATGAATCACAAAGAAACAGAGACTGACTTGGAAGCAAGAAGGTTTTTCCGAAGAAGAAACAGCTTCCGTTCTGGCTGTGGATCACAGGCGACTGCTGTGTAATTGCACAGCGCTCTCCACCAGCTGCCCGGCTGAGGCTGAGCTGCAAGGTGGTGAGGTGCTGCGTCAGGGCAAGGCAAACCCTGCTCTGACACCCATGGCAATAGCTGCTCCTGCAGCCGTGCCAGCGGCGTGGAGCGCATCTGCCAAACCACCGCCCGTAGTGACGGCCGAGGCTTTCCTGGGGCTGCGGCGTGCACCGAGCTGCGGGCGATGCCGGAGGCAACAGCCCCAAAGGCAAATGCTGCTCTTGTAAGGAAATGCAGCGTGGGGTCAGGATGCGGCCCCTTTCACCTGCCCCCACCACACGCTTGGGTCCAGCCAGCACTGTCTTGCTCTGTGAGACTTGTCAGTGGGAGAACAATTTGTTTCTGAAACATGTCACCGGTTTTTGGAGACTGGAACCAGATGACGAAGGGCTCTCTGGAGAAGGCATCCTCGTCCCCAGGCTGGGTGTCAGGGTACTGGTAGGTTTGTTTCACCGATACCAGATGTTGCCTGCAGCGGAATAAACAGGATAGGGGATGTCATGCTTGTGGCTTGCCAGGATGTGTCTAACACTGACTCCATGCTCTGACCCAGACCCTGGGCCATGGTTCAGGATGGATACAGCCAGGCTGGTGGCTGTGCCTGGGACGATCCCCGTACCCAGGCACAGCCCATCCCACCCGCACAGCCTGCACCTCTCCAGCTCCCTCGGAGCAAAGCCATCACCACCATGTCCAGCCCATCTCTACAGGGCTGCGACACGGGAGGGCAGAGTAAGGGGCTGGCTCACTGGCAAGGGCAGCTCACTCACCTGTAGATGAAGGCATACTGCTCCTTGTAGCTCTTCCTTCCCAGCCTCTCACTGATCACGCAGCTGTATTCCTCCTTCGTCCCCTTCAGCTGACTGGAAGGAAAGTGGTGTTCCTGAGTTTATTTCTGTATTTACGAGGGGCTGAGGAGGAGATAATTTTGCCTGTGCCCAAGGGTATGGGACGTTGCCTGCCTGACCTCAGAGGCAGGTGGTAAAGAAAATAAACCCTTCTCAGGACTGTGGTCTGGACCTGTGCTCCGTCGCTGGCTCTTTCACTCTACCCCCTCCCTGCTTATTGCAGCCTCTGTCCCTCTTTCAGCTGGGTCTCATGTCCAGCCAGGCATACACTGCTCTTTCCTCCAGACTGTCAGTCCAGGCAGGCAAACCCCAATCTAAAGCAATTCCTAAACCTGCAGAAAGGCAGCTGCCCTGCTGCAGCCTGATGCTAGCCAGACGAGGGCCTATTCCTCCCTTCTGTTTTCTTTTGAGGACTAATCTTTAACAAATTGAATCTAACTTGGTTATTTTGATTTAAAAATATGTATCCTACAGTGGTCTGGAGCTGGCTTTGTTTGCTCCTGGCCTTCAGTGAGGCTGCCAGAGCCTGGTCTTTCCTCAACAGCTGGGACAGAGCCCAGACCCCAAGCTTTCTCCCCAGTAAGGCGGTGCTGAGCAGTGCACAGGCTCTTGCCAAGCATCTTTCCCAATATTTGCCTACTTGCCTGTGGCCACCCTACCTGGTGAGCTTCTCCACCAGGAGAGGACAAACCCGGTTCTTGTTCTCCTTTATTTCCATCAGCAACATGATGTCACAGCGAGAAATGATCTGCAAGCGGAAGGAGCAGAAGCAAGTTTGCATGCAGTGAGTTTTGGAGGATTAGAAAGAGGTTAGAAAGAAGTGGTTATTCGTGTGGGGGAAGTCCTTTGTGGAAGAAGCGGTGCCCAGCCTGGGGTCACAGGAGAGGGGCAGCGGCTGGAGCAAAGCCCTTCTGCTTTCGGAGCTGCCTCACGCCCCCGCAGGAGCTGGGAGAGGGAACTCGGGAGCAGAGCAGTTTCGGATTTGTTGAAAAATTTCTGCGCCCACTCCTGAGAAGGAAGTGTGGAGGCGAAGGGGCAGTGAGAGCCGCTGCTGTGAGCCCGCTCTCTGCCCGCCACTGCTGGGGTGCAGCCTCTGGCTCCCCCCCACCTATGGCTGGTCGCGCTTTTCTCTCCTCCCTGCCCCTTGCCATAAAGGTTTTCTTCTCTGCTTTGGACCGGTTCTGCGTGCAAGCATCCCAACTCACTGGGTGTCCAGATGGTAGTGGCAGGAGATTTTGGGGGGCATCGAGGAGAGCCTATTTGCATCTAACATCATTCCACTGCAATGGTTTCCATCCTTTTTCTGGCGTATATACCCCTAAGGTCCTACTGCTATGCCGTGCCTTCCGAAAGCTGTGTGTGCTGTCAGCATTCACCTGTCCCAGTCATCTGTTGCAGACCCCTCTGAAATAGCCCGTAGAGCCCAAAGCGACCCCCAGCCTGAAAACAGGGTCATGGCACCTGTGGGCTTACAGCACCGCAGAGGAGCCACAGGGTGCTGGCAGAGGGGGGGGGAGGCTGTCCCAGCCTGGCTCAGCTCCTGCGGCCAGCACTGGGATTCCCCGCGGGAAAGCCCGGCTCACCCCGCAGCCCGGCATGCTCAGGGGCTTCTTTCTGACCCTGGTTTTGTTGCTCTTTGAAATTTGTGGGTGAAATTAATGTGAAAAAAGCCCCTTTTCCCCTGAAACTTGTAGGAATTAATATATTGCCCACAATTTGGTATATATTGCTGATAGTATGGGAAGAACGGTCCAGAAATGCAAACCCCTCTTCTCCAGCTGTTTGTAATGAAAGGATTAAAACCCAACTAAATGGTGGCATTCCTCACTGCTGCCGTTTGGCATGGACAGCCACCCCGCTAACACCAAACACTGCATCCTTCTTTACTGCAGCATCTCGGAGAGGACTTACAAAAGCTGTAAGTCCAAAACATGGTTCTTTTAAAGAGCTGAGTTATCTTCAGTTGCTGCAGAGGAAGCCTGAGGGTGAGGGTTTGTTTATATAAATTAGTAATCAGGCTTTTCAATTTTGTACCACACTCTAATATGATACTCTCTGCTGTCCTGAGAATACATTTAATTAGACAAGAATATTTCAGAATAATTAGCACATAAGCAAAGTAAATAATGTATCACAAAACAAAGCTCTGTGGATTCAAACTGAAAATTATTTTTACTGTGCACAGAGGTTTTCCTCCTTTTCTAACTCCATTTCCAAAGGAAACAGCAAATGTTGTTTCTGTTATATACCCGTGCAGGCTAAAATAACAGCAAACATGCAACTCAACCACAGGCTGATTTTTACTTTAGGAGTATAGAATTATTCAAATTATTCACTCTTTTTTTTTGCTTGAAATTCAACTGTGAAAAGATAAACAAAGTGCAAGATTATGCAGCTAAGAAATCCTTGCAAAGTTCAATGTCTGTCTCCTCCAGGCAAATGAACATACCTTTACCACGGTATCGACGTCTTCAGGTCTGGCTATTTTAGTTTCTCCAAAAGACCTCACATTGAAGGAGCAGATTTTTAGGCTCAGAGATGGGTTGAAATTGAAGAGCAAAAGCAAGATGAAGAGCAACATCTTCAGGGACTTGGACAAAATGAGTTGTGAGTATGCCTATAAATATGTATGTGTGTGTGTGTGTTTGTGCACCCGTCCCTCTGTGGCCAACTGGGAGGTTAAACTGAGCAGTCAGCTGTGTCAATCACGAACATGAACAGGAATTGCCATTTCCTCCTTTCCCTCACTTCCATCTCCCAGCACAAAGCAGCATGGAGACTTTGAACTCCTGCCTTGGGGCAAAACCGGCTCCTCCGAGCCAACCTCCCCATCCTGGAGAAGCAACTGCTCTGCCAGACCCCAGCATCCCTCCCCACAGGGGGACACTTGCCATGGGATGCCTGCCATGCCTGGGCACCAGCCGGGACCACCCCAGGCCAGTGCTCAGCCAGGACCAGGCTCTCTGGGCCACCGCAGGTGAGAGGTCGAGACCAGGGGGGTCAGGATGGGGCAGATGGAGAAAGGGTCTGGGAAGAAGCGGTGGGGAGAGGGGAGTTTCTGGAGAGCACCAGTGTTGGGCACCAGAAGCCCCAGCGGAAGGCAATGGTGGTGGGACACCCTGTACATGGAGGCTTTGACCAAGTCCGTATTATGTTCTGCTTTCACCGTGGTCAGAAAGTCATGCTGTGAGAAAGCGATGAACCATCCATCGCCCCCAGGCCACATGCTTTTACCCACTTCTCCCTTCACCCAGAGCTGCAATGTGCCCTGCTCTGGGACAGCCATGCTTGTTTGCCCACAGCTAATGGGGCCCACTGGCTCAACTGCCACAGTGCAGCCGCAGGAAGGTATGTGATGCCCCCAGCACTGCCCCCAGCCTCCCGGCCAACTGTCTCCATCACAGCAGTCTCAGGCTAGTGACCCAAGGTGCATGCATGTGGGTCTGGCTCATGCTGTGTGGTGGAAGGGGACACACGTGTTTGGCCAAGATGATACTTGAGTGAGGATGCTGCAGCTCAATGGCTTGGTCACACTGGGGCGGCTTTTGCAGGGAAACCATCCCGCCGTCCTCCCTTGCTCCTCCACCATGTGCCAGCCCTCAGTCAGAGATGCATTTGTCGGCCCCCAATCAGGTATAACGGCAGGAGGTGTAACAAGAAGTCAGGCTAAATGGCATCTTTAAGTGTCTTGGATTTTTTCCCCTCTGCTTACAGGGTGCTTTCTCATCCTCCCTCCTTTTCCCGAGAACAGCTGTGCGGCCTGCTTGCACCCTGCTGTCCTGCCTGCACAGCCACCAGTGCAGATCCAGATCCAGAAGCACCAGTGCATGGCTTCCAACACTGTCTAAATCAATTAAACAGGGTCAGGTGGAGCTGTCACAAAACACAGCACGTGGTGGGGCTCCCAAAAACGTGGCACAGCTGAAAGCAGTGAGATCCAGGTCTTGCTGGGGAGGCAGTCACAGCTCTCTAGGGTGCATGCTGCAAGCACGGGAATGGGCACCACAAATTCATTTTGGCCAGGTAGGGATTTGGAGCAATCACTGCTAGCAAGGGGCGTGCTGCCATGCTGCCCTGGTGCTTGCTAATAAACACAGCTACTTGGGGAGCAGGTGTGCGACCCTCTGAAAAAACAAGGGTTGTATGATGCTTTCTCCCCGCTGGGTCTCTAATGAGCCAGCCTCGGGCAGGTCGGGTTCTGGAGGAAAGTAATAAAGAGGGAGGGAAAGCTACAACTTTAGGGGTTGTAAATCTCCTGCCTGACCTTGCTAAAAGCGTAGTGTGAGCCAAGGGCTTATGACAGTGGCTGCAGCCTCGGGGTCAGAGTCATCAAAACCGGAGCTCCCCCCAAAACCAGGCTCGCTTTGGCTATCCTGGCGTCAAAAAGTAAATGTTTGTTGTGGTGCCTATGAGGGCCTTTAACCCTGAACCGCAGGGACCCACCTTTGTTGAGGCTGTGTTTGTCCCCAGGACTGCTTGTTTATCAGCCTCCCCTTTCCCCTTCGCCCCAGGTGTTATCAGCAGGACAGGCAGAGCTACCCTCTGCAGGGACAGGCACCTGTGGCTATTCTGATTTAGGGGACATGGGGAGCTCACGCTCCTTTCTGCACCACTTTATCTCTCTGTTTACTGCACTTTCTGTGCATTTACTCTTTGCTCTTTATTGGGCCATAAAACCTGCTCAATGTGGGCTTGCGAATCCTGTCAGTTCAGGGCTGTCCTGGTCTTGCACAAGAGGGGTGAAGCTGCTGGTGAAACCAACCTGGGTTGGGTTTTTGCCCCTACCCAGAATGAGGCTGGGTGAGGGATGCCACCTCCAGCTGAGCAGCACCTGCAGGACTTTCCCTAATAAAGCCCCTCCTCAGCCTCTCCCCGCTCTCAGGGGAGAAGAGGCAGGTGATAAGGCTGCAGGCAATGCCAAAGCCAGCTTGGGTAAGAGTTTAGAGCAGTGAGTAGGTGCTGCCAGGCCCTGCCTGCTCCTCCTCAGGGTCCTTCAGCCAAGCTTTGCTGACAGCCTGTGCTGGGTGTGTGAGGGCTGTGGCTGGTGGGTGCGCTACTAACCTCTGGAGCAGCAATTCAGCCCTCTGTCATTGGCCCACTCCCAGGAAAGTGCTGAGGGATGGATGGGGTGGGATGTATCCCCATATCATACACCTGCTTAGGGTCCCCATGGGAGGTGAGAGGGTCTGGCAGCAATGTAGAGGTTCCTCCTCTCCCCTCAGGCGCAGCCGCTTCCTTTTGGCCGCAGCCCCAGCTGCCTCGCGGGGCACCTACAGCTTTGTTTTTGCTGGCGGAGGTGGACCGAGAGGATCGCTGACGCTGCCTGTGCCTCTCTGGGAGGGTTGCAGGGAGAGACTGTGGGTGAGCCCACATCCCCTTCTGCTCTGCCAGAGGAAGCCTGTTCTGGGCTTGAAGGGCAGTATAACTCATGGGGTGCCCTGTGGGGGGAGCACCTGTGGGGCACAAGGTCGCTCTGGGGCTTTACTTGGCACCTGAAAATCATGCTGAAACTTTATTTCTCCTCCTGTGGGAAAACGTGGTGTTTGTGTGCCGGTTGGGGGTTTAGCACTGCTTGGGGACACCAGTGCTGCTGTGCGCTTTCTGCAAAGAGCACAGAGGCTGGCCTAGCCTGCCCGAGCCCCAGCCCATCAGGGTGTCCCTGCTGCCCTGTTCAGCACCCCCATAAGCCTGTCCCCCAAAAAGGTGAGCGCACAGCTGTGGGGAAGCACTGGCAGCATGGGCAGAGGGTGGTGTGGGGACTGGCACCTCCAGCCTGGGGCTCCCCAGATGCCACCACAGCTCTGTTTTCTGGACAAGGGGCCCACATGCTCCCCTTCCCATGTGCCAGGCTTTAAGGTGTTGGGTGTTTCTTAATTTTTATCATTTTTACCCAAATTGAAACTCTGTCAACATCCACTGTGGTGAGGAGAGGTCTGTGGGAGAAGCAGAAAGGGCCAGCCCCAAAGTCACCAACGTTACCATAAAAGTAGGTTCCTTTGGGCAAATGAAATAAACTTTGGGCTCTCGGTGACCTTACCACAACCATCGGGCAGAGCGTTTTATCACGGTCTCCTGGAATTTCAAGTTAATAAGTAGCAAAGCACTCAGGCTATTTTGTATTGCTAAAGTTCGCAGTTGGGCTGCAGACCTAATATGTTCATCTGGGAAGTGGCTTCAGTGTCAATCTAATGGCAGTAAGTGTCCTGGCATGACCCTCTGGAAATTCAGTATAATTGAGGGTAAAAATATGTGGTGTGCAAGATACATGGTATGTTTTGAATCAATAGGGTCTTCTTTGATACTTAATCTTTACTTATAATTCTGGAAGGTACATGTTCCACTTAATAAATTACTGTCAGGGCATAATTCCTTTGCTGGTACAGGACTCTAATAGGGTTTTCTTTTTTTACTTAATACGTCAGTATTGCTCAAGTAGTGGTTTAAAGTGTGAAAGCCTCCCCGCTGAAGCAGTTCAAGGAAAAATGCCTCATCATGTTTTCAGTTTCTTGAACAAGGCCACTTAGCTGAGACATAGGAGAGCATGCGGTAATCTGAAATAAAGGCTTTGACGCATGGCGATTAGACAAGGCTTTGAACTTGCCCCTCCATAAAGATATTACAGCTACCAAATAAGGGGGTTTTTGTGACAATAAGTACACCCTTATTGTTAGCAGTTAAAGATGTAATTAAAATGTGTGTAATATATGCGTTAACTTTGAACAGAGTTGAGAAGGTATTATTTAAAGCTGCTAACAGGCAAGTAGGTCTTGCTTTATAACATTTTAGAAGTCAGGAGCATTTGCTCCTGCATTTGTCCCAGGTTGTGCAATGAAGCTGCTGAAGAGTGATGGGGCAGCTGCCCAGGACGCAGAGTGGTGCCTACCACCTCCTGTGCTCACTGAGAGCTGCTGTTTGCAAACCGGGGTGAACTGAGACCTTACCCCCTGCCCTGGGGGGTGATTTTGGCAGCTGTGTGTCATTAAAGTTGCTCTCTGCTCAGGGCTTGGTGAGGTGTTCCTCAACAGCAGGTCCCATGGGTGTGCTGTGGGGCCATGCTGGGTTCGTGGGGCACCCGCCTGCCCCGGTGCTCTCCCATGCCCACGGTCGCCTGGGGATTGCTCACGGCATCATGCTGCAGGGACAACACTGCGTAAGTGGAAACAGATGGGGACGAGTCACCCTGGGAAGATGATTCACTTTGCCAAAGCGGCATGCTGTCGCTTGTTATGGTTACAAACAATCCCGCCGTGCTCCCTGGGAATTCATCACCCAGCAGTGGAAAGTAACATGGAAGCCTTTCAACTGGTAGAGCAACGCCGCTCCTCAGCTTGGTGAGGTAGAAGCTTCAGTTCCCCACAGCTACCCTGGCCTGAATCCAACCAGAGCTTCCACCTTCCTATGGAAAGCAAGACAGTTGATGTGAAAGTCTCGCTGCCTCATTTCTGGGGACATAGGACAGCTAATACTGGTTATTTTTAATTTTTTTTTTTCCTGTGGCTATTCTGATTTAGAAAGATACTTTGTTTCTAACTGGATCATAAGTCATCCTCTGCCCTGCTCACAGCATCAAAGCTGTGCTCCTGTGCTGGTGGGAAGCCTGGCTCCTGATGCTGGCGTTAGGAATGAGGAACTTTCAGCTGAGGGCCAGGATAGCTGGCACTGGGCTCCGAAATGCCGGCAGCCTCGGGGGGTGATGCGAGGGTGACTCGGTCCGTGCCAGCTGCTTCAGCTGTGTGATGAGTTGCGTCTGTAGGCTGAGAGGAGAAATGAAACGCGCAAGGCAGGTCAGTGCAGGCGCTGGCCTTTAATTTGAGCTTGCCACGCTGCAGCCACCCCAAAAATGGCTTTGCAGGGCCCTCCAGGAGGTGCCCAGGGAGCTGCCGGGGCTTCCCCTCAAGCCCGGGAAGCTCTCTGCAGGGACAGGGAGCCCAGCTGTGCCCTGTGCTCCCCCAGGGTCCCCCATGCCACCCGGAGAGCCCGAGAGCCTACTGTGCTGGGGTGGAGGAGCAGCCTTGGCACCTGCATGAAGTCATCACGGTGCTGCCAGCTGCCTTGCCAGGGCCGTGACCTGCTGAAGCCGTGGCCTCGTCCCAGCGGTGGCTGGCTCAGGAGAGCCCTGAAGATCCCTCTTTTCCCCATTGCCACCAAAGGAAACACTTGATGACTCTTCCCCATGGCTGCACACTGAGATTGCGAGAGTTTGTTCCCTGGTTGGTTCATGCTGTGTTTCAACATAAAACCACCACAGGTCTCTGCTTCAGCTTCTCTATTTTAAGAGCCATCATTCGCTATGACTATTTCAAGGGGCATTCCCACCAGGTTGGCCTGGAATAATCACCTGCTGGGTAATCCATCCCTGGTGTGAGTCAGCCCTGCCCTGCACGTGTCCTGCAGGAGACTGGGGCTGTGCGTGGGAAAGTTGAACAAACAAATACGACTGCAAACAACGTTTAAAGGCTTGTGAAATACCTCCTGTGTCTGCTTAGGTCACCTTAGTGGAAGCTCATCTTTGCTTAGCCTAGCTTGACTGGGAAGCTCTTCAAACAAAACCCCCCAAAAAGCTGCACGAAGCTGTGCCTCGCCTTCACTGGGCTACCTAAAAACCTTGATTTCAGTTCTAAATCTCTTCAGACAGCTCATGCTATCAAAACCTTTTGGTTATTGTAGTAAACTCTGACCTGGAAAGCCCTTTTCACCAGTTCTTCTCTCAGCTCTCCCAGCCTGCCAGACCAAAGGGACATCCTTTATCAAAGCACAGATGCAGTGAGGATTTGACCCA
Source organism: Pandion haliaetus (assembly GCA_013401275.1). Classification (NCBI taxonomy): domain Eukaryota; kingdom Metazoa; phylum Chordata; class Aves; order Accipitriformes; family Pandionidae; genus Pandion; species Pandion haliaetus. The sequence goes on from VYZV01023151.1 coordinate 142,733, forward strand.
GTTTGCTTGCATTTACTCAGCAGCTGATCTCATTTCCAATTAGTTTTCTCATATTTTTGGGCATATCTTAAAGGTGCATACCAAGCTGATATGTGACCCGGGGGAAAGAAAGTAAATTTGCTTAAAGCAAAGGGATTTGGGTGACAGTTTTAAGAAAAATCAAAGCAGATTTTAAATGCAGGTTGAAACGCAGCTCTTGAGAGCAAACGGAGCGATCTGTTGGGAAGAGAGGGCAGGTAACAGGCTGGTAACCTAAGGCTTAGAAATCCTAGTTCAGGTGTCAAAGCATCAGTGGGATGCTCCGATTTCAACTTTTGTGTTCTTTCCGTGGGAAATGCGGCAGAACTCTGCGCTCCCCGATCACGGCCCCCTCCCGGGACCCGGGAAAGGGACAGATGTGTGTGTGTCG
>VYZV01023151.1:143829-189080 GCA_013401275.1 Pandion haliaetus
GGGTGTGGGGTGTGTCTGTGTGGTGGGAGAGGGGACCTGGAGGTGGCCCCCGGTACCCCTATCACATCCCTCCCCAAGTCTTTCCTAGCCCCATCCCCCACAGGAGAGGGCTGAGTCCGGGCGCACTCGTGACATCAGTTGTGCCGCGCATCCTCTGCTGCGTGCGTGTGCAGCAGGATGGGGGTGGTGACGGGGTCCGGAAGGAGGTCTGGCATGTTATGATTTTCTAAATCAGCGGCTGGCTGGCGGCACAGCCTGCTCCGGTCATGCTTTTCAGCCACCTTGTCCCCAGGCTGGCTGGCAGTGACACTGACGGCTCATCCCTGCGTGTTCCCAGCCTGGGGTGCAGCAGCAGGGCTGGGGTCTGGCTCATGTTTAAGAGCTGTGTTGCACAGATACAAATGGGTTAGAGATGCATGTTTTGTGAAATGGTGCTGCAGAAATAATGATCTCATTTCTGCCTTCTATAAATAAATGAAGGTGAAAGGGCACATTTCCTATTCCCAGCCCTCCAGAGGCTGGATTAAGACCGAGAGCTGGCTGGCTGATGGACAGAGATCTTTCAAATATTAATAGATCTTATATTATAATTTTGCTGTGACTGGCATCTAAAAGATCGTGCTGCAAAATATACCACTGAGGAATCATAATATTAGTTATGTTATCATTTACGGTCAGTATTATTTTTCTGGCTGTTGAGGGTGCCGGGGGGAGGTGGTTTCCAAGGGAAATGGCTTACTTGCACGTTTTGGGTTTTTCTTCTTACACAGTCAGTGGTGTGAGTCAGGGTTTCTGGGGGCCCCATCTCAGCTGCTGAGGCCCATCAAAACCCCCTGTTTCTGCAGTGCAATCTTAAAATCAGTTGATGTTTCTTCTTCTTCAGTTCTTCAAAAAAAATTAAAGTATGCCTAAATGTGCCGCTTAGCTTTCAGCTATTTGGAGGTTTTCAATCTATTGTTGGTCAGCCATGGGCTGCTCTGGGCACAGGGAGCAGTAAGTGAAACACTGAGTGCAGGGCAGTAGCCCTGGTTTTGCAGCCCAGTCCCGATGAGCACAGCCCAATATAATCTTTGTGCTTGAATTTTGGCACGTCTGGTCAATGTGCACACACGTGTGATTCCTGCATTGTGAAAACCCTCCCTGGCTTTGCACGGGGCTGCCCAGTGCGTTAGCTGCCGCTCTCCCCTTCCGAGCTAAGCCCCTCTGCCTTGTGAAGGCTTTTGTGCCACCACCCCCCCCCGGCACCCCCAGCCATCTGTCGCCCCCTCAGAACGGTTGGCTCTGTGAGAGAGGCTGATCCTGGTGAAGAGCCTCCTGTCTCCCTGGGTAACAATCCCAGCGGCTTTCACATTTCTGGGATTGCTTTTTTTTTTTTGAGCTAAATGCAGTTTTTTGATCTCACACACTGGGGTATGCTGCTGCTGCATCTTACATGGGGCTTGGAAAAAATTTATATCTACACCTGAGTTGTACCGCTGGGTCTTCTCCAGCCTCCCTGGTGTGACCCACCGAGCTTGAAAGAGAAAAAATACCGGTGAGGATTCAAACCTTGCTCACAGTAATTTGTTGTCCCTTCGGCCCGTAGCCCTGGGGACTGTTGTCAACATGCTCTCCTCTGTAGCAACCCACAGCCTGCTCCTGCCTCTTGGCCCCTCTGTTTGCAGGTGATGAGTCCTCTGCTTGAATTCAGCACAGGGAGGGAAGTAAGAGACACGTGGAGATATGGAGCCTCCCCTTAGCATCTGTCCTAGGTCCATCCCGTTACCTGGGGTGGCTTGTTTGGGGTGTCCTCCCAGGTGGGATGCAGGGGCCTGGTTAGTGCCTGTGGTTCGGCTGCTGGTGTGGGAACTGGTGCTCCTGGTTTGGCATCCTATACCCTACCGGGTGCGCAGCCCGCTTGGCCTTACAGCCACCATGATCACACAGCATTTATCAGACTTGCCTAATTGATGTTTGCGGGTTAATTTATGAGGTACTTGGAGACCCTTCCAAGAAGCAGTGGCAATGCTTGGGGCCATCTGCTGTGACTCTTGGTCACAGGGCACCTCAAAGTGATGAATGAGCTGTGGTCTGAAGAATTACAGCTGTTACCAGGGGCCTCGCTTCCATTTTTAAGCCCACAGTGTCTCTCTAGCTGGTAGCAAAGGACCGTGCCGGCGCCTGGGGCGATGCTGCCCACTCCTGTCCCTGGTACCGGTGCAGCAGGGAAGGTGTAATCCCCCGAGCAAAGCACCATTGCGGGGAGTTGGCACTGGGGGTGCCCCTGCGTGGCTTTCTGGAGCCAGTGTCCCTGCAGTGCTGCTGGGTGCAGGGGTGGCTTTATGGGGCTGGGGGTGCTCAGGACCAGGGTGATAATGGCTGCCTCCAACCATGGAGCTGGGCCTGCCGGTGTTTTCCTTCCCACTGCCTCCATGGGAAGTAGCCATGGAAATCGATGGCGATGCCCTGGCCACGCAGAAGGGGGCTTGGCTGCGCTGCCAGGCTCCCCGAGCACCCTCCCCCCCGAGCACCCATGGCTGGCGGGGGCCCCGAGCAAGGCTTGCTGGGTGCGCGTGGCCGGCATTGGGCGCCAGGGCTCACGTGGTGAGTGGCAGCTGCCATGGCCCTGCCAAAACGCTCCGGCACGATGGGAATGGGAGCCCCGGTGTGCCCCCGGCCCCGCAGCCACGGCAGAGGGGATCTCTCGGGGATTTTCTGGCTCAAAGCAGTCCCCAGCGCTCGGGGCGGGATGGGGTGCTCTGGTGCTCCTGCTGCGCCTCCAGCTTGAATTTCCACGGCCAAAAGCTGCCGGTGAGTTCAGGCCAGTGTTTTCCTGCCTCTCCAGTAATTTCCTGCGGCTGCGCTTCGCTTCAGCCCGACTCGCACAGGGAAGGCTCGGGGAGGGGGGGGTTGGCACGGAGAGTGCTTAGAAAATTACATTTAAGACGAAGAGGAAGGGGATGGGAAGCAGCTTAGCTGGCTTTGTTCTAATAGCTGTAATCACCCGAAGCGCAACCATGAGCCCCGTTTCGCTGGGTGCTGCGCAGCCCTGCCGTGGCAGGGGCTGCTGGCATCAGCTCTCCCTGCTGCGCTGTGCCAGCTTTTGCTTCATCTCTGATGGCAGCTTGCACTTTGCTTCTACTTGGAACAAGTGCCCTCCTTTGGCTTTACTGTACAAAAGACCATATTTTCATAAACAGGGGAAAGGTTGGTCAGAAGGTGAAGATGAGGCATCTTGAAGGGAAGCTGGTGGCTTAAATACCCCAAACTCACCATCTCGCCTGGCTATCGAGTCTGAAAGGAGGAGAAAAAGCAGGAGTGGAGTTTTAACCTTTTTTTTCCTCTTCTGACAGTGTTCTCAAACGCCACCACTACTCACAGCGAGCGGGACCCGTGCCGAGAGGAGGAGGAATCTCTGCAAAGTAAGCTGGGCTTTTAAAGGCTTTCTCCTTCTTGTTTTGCTTTCCAAGAGCGGTGGAGGTGAAGGTGGTGACCCCGTGCTGGGGAGCACAGGGGCTCCCACCTCCCCGCGCTTTTCCCGTGCTTTCTCCTAGCTGCAACCTGCTCTTGTTACAGGTCGCCGGTGGGAACGTTGGCGATTTTCTGTGCTTAATTTCCTTCCTGTTTTAGTGACATAGCAAAAGGCAGCAAGTGTTCTCAGGTGGGCTCCCGTGCAGCCCTGCTATCGTGTACAAGGTTTCTCTGTTGCACAAAGTGTTTATCTAGGAACAAGCCGTGCAGAGATCAAAGATCTTTCTACAAAATGTTAATTAAATGAATAATGGCGTGTTGTTGAGGCTTGAAGAAGGGAATGAGGTTTAGCTTTGTTAAGGAGGTGCCTGGTGGAAATATATACAGTATTTCTCAAATTTCAGTTATTCCTGTTTTCCCTGGGGGAAGAGAGCAAACCCGGCTGTTGCTTCAGAGGTTCTGCAAACAGCTTTTCTTGGTCGTGTGTAATGTGGGAGTTTGATGTGATCCAGCGTGACGGCATCAGAGGGGGGAGAGAATGTGACTGTGGCGATTCTGTTCCTGCCTCATGCCATAACATACAACATACCACAAACCACCGTGAGTCTTGCAGGAAGCAGAAATAAATCTGCCTGTCCTGGCATGGAGGAATGTGGCGGTGGGGGTGGGGGGTGGCTGGTGGGAGAGCAGGCATTGAGAATGTTTTGTTTTATAAGTGTGTGATAAAAGAGCTAGTGCTGAGGAAAGGGCGAGACGTATATTGGTTAGCAGGGGGAATTAGAGGAGATGTGTGTGCGACAGGGTTTAATCTCTTAATGAGAAAGATATATCCCAGCTGCCTGTGGTGGGGGGAGTTCAGGGACGAGTGCGGCGTTGCATGAGAGCTTGCCCTTGCACCCTGTGTCCTCCACCTGCCACCCCTGAGATTTGTCTGAAGGATGCTCGGGAGCCAGGATGGGGACCTGTGATCAACAGCAGGGGCAAAATACCCCGTGGGGCAAGAGCGAGGACATGGGGGAGAGGGTGAATTTGTCTCAAATAAGGGCTGGTCGCCAAAGAGCGCCCTGCCAGGTTGTCTCCTATAGTTCCTGAGCCCATTACTAAGCTCCGCTCCCTTGATTAGTTGGTGCTTGTGTGGAGCAGTAATGAGAGCTGGGCTCAAGCCATCAGTTCTAGGTCAGTGGTTGTGTGCTGGGGATTTGGGGTCGGGCAGGGGGAGGGGAGCCAGAGCTGGACGCCTGCCTCCGAAAAGCAACATGGAGCCTGTGTTAAGGCAGCCCTGCCTGCACCCATCAGGGCGGAAAGGCTGCCTGCACCTAACGGAGCGGGGCTGTGCTTCCCCGGTCTGCAAAGTGCCCCAAGGGCCACATTGCACCCCATCGCCCTGGACGCGGTCTGTGCCTGTTAAGGAGGCTCATTGCCCGTTTGAGATGCACTCTCCTGAGAGGATAACACTGGAATAATTAGGTCCATTAAGGAGCCAGGAGAAATAATGGAGTTTTAGAACTGGAAGAGACTTTGCCATGCTCCTGAGCAGTATCCTTTGCCTCTCGCAGAGCCACTTTCCTCTCTCCCTGGCAGCAAAGGTCTCATGTGGTGTTGACTTGTCATTGTTTCTGGTGTTTAACCTCTGATTCTTCCCTAAATGCGGGCAGGTGAGGCTGGGTGGTGAAGAGCAGCATGGACCTGGATGTGCTGAACATGTTTGTCATCGCCGGCGGCACGCTGGCCATCCCCATCCTGGCCTTCGTGGCCTCCTTCCTCCTCTGGCCCTCAGCGCTCATCCGCATCTACTACTGGTGAGTTCATTAGCCCAGCTGCTCTCATTTTAGTGCAGGGGTGGAATTACTGCTGGTCTCCATCAGGTCCCTGCGCCCTGGCACACACACAAATGCAAAAAGAGCCCACAGGCAGCAAGATGGCACAGACAGAGGTGGGTGTTCCTGCCGGTGATGGCGATAGGAGCAGGTGAGGTGGGGTTTTCCACAGGCATACCAGTTGTGTGTAGCTTTAAGCATCTCTGGGAGAAGAAAATGGCATTTTCTTACTGCTTTTTTGTTGCTGGGGCTTATGTCTGTCGGGGCAGCCTCAGCTGGGCTGCGGGATGTCTCTGAACATTTCTGGGTTGTTTCCCCCAAGGACGGGACTGCGACTGAGAAAAGCATCACCGTTGCTGCCTGTCCCCCAGCCTGGCAGCCCCGGCAGGCTGGTGACCTCCCACCTTATCAATGCAGCCATCGATGTGGGTGTCCTTGGCTCTGCTGCGGCTCCCTGGGCTCACGCACTCCCTCCTGGTTAACAGCCTGCTCGGCAGGCAGGGACTTTTCTCTTGCTGGTAGTTACAGATGAGGCTTTTTCGTTCTCTCCCTCTCTTCTGGGCTGGAGCATCAGGGAAGATGGAGTGATGCTTTTCATTTCCCCCTTACCTCTTGTCCTTTCTGATACCAGGAGGCAGGTGCTACATCCTTCAGTCTTTGTCTGTCCCTGGAAATCAGTGATAAGCACGCTGCTGGCTTTCCTGTCTGGGTTTGTTGCAGGAGAAAGCTGGAATAATGCTCCTTTCAGAAGCCAGGGCAGCGTCTCATTGCCCGGTGCAGGCAGCAGCAGGCAGCACAGCAGGCTGCCCTCACGTGCTGCTGGCAGATGGTAGCTCCTGCAGTTTTGCTCGTGGGATGTTTCCAAATCAAAGTGACCTCCTGTGAGAGGAGGACGCTAGCCCACCCTGGCACTCAGACGCAGCAGCGTGATGAAGCCTGTTTCTAATGGCACGTTTATTAGCAACCTTGTAATCACAGCATCTGGGGGCTGAGAGAGGAGGGAGGGTGGGATGAAAACCCCAGCGACTGGATAAGCACAGGGGAGAATTTCTTCCCGTTGCGCATTGCATGAGGACCTGAGAGGCCAAACATTGCTCTGCGAAGGAGAGCAGGCAGTGTGACAGCCTCCCACCCTGGGGACGTCCATGCTGCTGCCTGGGGCAGGTCCAGACGGTACTAGGTTTGTCAGCCAAAGGGGTTTTTTAACTTTGGACATATGAGTGGCTCGTGGAAGCCAGGGAGGACCACGATGGGCTCCGGTTCAGAGGAGGATTGCTGGAGAAATGCGACCACACCAGAGCAGAGCAAGTGTGGTCGGGGCAAAGCAAGGAAGTGCAAGGGGCTGATGCCAGGAGCTTTGAGGAGCCCAGTTAAGAGGGAGATAGAAAAGACCCTGCTGCCTTCTCCTTCAGGGTTGTAAATTAGGGGCTGAGTAAAAATGCACTGTGGGTAGGTCAGTCTGTGTTCGGCTGAGGGAGGGAGCGTGTGAGCAGAGATCAGCAGGGCTGTTTTCTTTTGAAGGGTAAGTGCCTCCATCTCTCTCTCCTCCAGTGTTTCTGGCAGCACTGGCATCTTGCAGGAGTAACTACTGCAGTGCTCTGTTTCATGGCCACCTCTTTTCTTAGGGACAGCGGGTGAGAAAAGTGGGTTTGCCCTTTACTCTTCCTTTCCTATTTGCTTCTTTCTGTCGGCTCTTTTTTGGGACAAAATCGTTGCGTTTCCCCATCGGCAGAGGCAGGAGAAGGGTCAGGCAGCATGCCATGCTGTCCCCCCCTTTCAGCCCCATGCAGCTCCCGCTTTGCAGCACCGCTCCTGGGAAGTCCCTGGGAGATCCCTGGGGATGATTCTCCCTTCTCCCACCACTAGCTTCCCCCCTCCTCCTCCTCGGTGCCGGTCTGCGTGTCCTCAGCTGGTGTGGCCAAGGGTCATGCTGGGCCTCCGTCGCCGATGGCCTGACTCCCACCCCTGCCACTAATGTGTCTCCCTGCCGGGTGTGATGTCCAGGGCTGCCCCGCTGACCCCAGCCCCAGAGCCTGCCTGCTCTGCCTGCTCTGCCACCAGGGGTTAATCAGTTTAGCCGCTGCCGCTAAGCGCGTTAACACCTCGCGAGGGATCAGTTCAGCTTTGCACAGATTATTTTGCCTTCTGAATTGATCCATCAGGATCAGTTGCTAAAAATGTTATCATCTTGCCCATCGGTAGTTTACACCAGTGCCTTTGAGGTGAGGACTCTTAAGACACTTATTCAGGGAGAAATTCACCTCTCCTTGTAGGACCAGCACAGAGCCGAGATGCTGCTTAAGTTCCACTAACTCCTGCTAAAAATGGATTATGCTAAAAGAGGATTGCACTATGCATAAGCTTTGTGTGGGCAGACAGCTAGGACAGCCCAGCAGTGTTGGTGACCTTGCTCTTGTGTCTCAAATAAATTCTGATGTTGCGTATAAAAGTATTTGCTGATATCTTGGCCATCAGGAGTAGCCCGGTAGTTGTCCTGACAAGGGTTATGTCCAAGCACAGGGGAAATGTGGAGGAAGTGAGCCTACTCCTCCGTCTGGGACTGCATGTACACATCATGTGTCCAAAGTGTCACTGATAATCTCTGCCCAGGTCTCCTCTGGCCAGCAGTTTCACTGCATCCTCCTTGAGCAGGCTGCAAGCATGTGCTAGCAGGAGCTGTCTGCCTCTGCTTTCAGAGGAATAACCCAGGTTTCCCTGGGCTTAGCTTGGTATCTTCTGGGGTGTTTGACCCTGTGTAAGGGTGGTCCCCTCTGGTCCTTTGTGTATGTATAAATAAATTTTTAAAGATCATCTAGTTCATATATGGGGTATGGATTTCTGTGGTGCTCCTGGGTGACGTGGTTGTGTTGGCTGGGATCCAGTGGGCTTGTCTGTGGTGTGATGTTGTCCCATGGCTGCAAGGGTGTGCCCCAATAAACTTGTGACAGATCCATCTTACCCACCTGGAACAAGTGCCTCCCTTGGCCTGCCCGTCCTGTATGCTGCCCTGCCGTGTGTGTTCTGCCTTTCTCTGTTGAGCCTCTCTCTTCATACCAACGTTTGGGTGTTTTCAGTTTTAGGTTTGTTATTTTGGCCCATTTCCATTGCCTTGAAGGAACTGTGCAAATTAGTTATTTCAGATATTTTTTGAAGTTTTTAACAAACAGGGTGTCTCCACAAGCCCTCTGCAGTGCAGCCATGAATAGCCAGGGGCCAGTACACCTGTAAGGGATCACATGTAAGCATAGGGTCTGGTCCAGCACCAGATGCTCAGAATTAGTCCCAGTTAGGGCCATGACAGCACTGATGTGAGCCCAACCTAACTGGCCTTAGCAAACTAGAAAACTGCGGCTGAGTTTGGACTTGTCACCTGGCTTACATTGCCACTGGGCCCCAGTCTTGCCTCACTCACTGGTGGTGTTTTCTCCTTGTTTCCAGGTACTGGCGCCGAGCCTTGGGTATGCAGGTTAGATATGCAAACTACGATGACTATCAGTTTTGTTATTCCTATAGAGGGAGACCTGGATACCGACCATCCATCCTGATGTTACATGGGTTCTCAGCCCACAAAGACATGTGGCTGTCTATAGTCAAGGTGGGACTCAATTTCTATCTTATTGCTACTTAGTGAGAGTCAGTGGTCCTGGGCTTGAAGGCGGTGTGGGGGCCCAACAGTTGCATGCATGGGATGTGATGATCACTGTAACACACTAGAAACACCCTCCTTAGCTCTATGCTCGTTGCTTGTTGGATTCCTTTCATCCCTATGACATGCCGAGCTGCAGGGGAAGAGCAGTACATACCTGCCTTCTCCATGGGAAGCGAGGCTTGCCTGTGGTTTCTCATCATGTCATCCTTGGTATGTGAGCTGACTTATTCTGGTGTATGAGCAACCAGGGGCTGCTAGGAGGAGAGTGACCCCCGCTGCTCACACCCACGGTCACCAGTTTCCATCCTGGGCTTTGCAGTGGTTCCCCTGCACCGTAACCACCCCTGGTTTGTTTCTGCAGTTCCTGCCAAAGAACCTGCACTTGGTGTGTGTTGACATGCCTGGGCACGAAGGCACAACCCGCTCGGCCTTGGACGATTACTCCATTAGTGGGCAAGCTAAGAGAATACATCAGGTAATGCCCAGGTGTCACATCGCCTTTGCAGAGGGATGCAGGGATGTGAGGGATATGGGGACATGAGGGATGCTAAGCTCTGTGAGCCCTGCCTCCTGCGGCCCCACTCCCTCCCTTCCCAGGCAGCCAGAGCCACCGACCTCGAGCTTTTGAGTTGAATTTCTCTAATGACCCCATGCCGTTGCTTCCTCGCCCCTAACAATGCTCCTTCTGCTCCCCTGCCAGTTTGTGGAGTGCATCAAGCTGAACAGAAGGCCCTTTCATCTGGTTGGAACTTCCATGGGAGGAAACGTTGCCGGCGTCTATGCTGCTCAGTATCCAGAAGACATTTGCAGCCTGACCCTCATCTGTCCTGCAGGTGGGCAACGCAGGGGAGGTGAGATGGGGAGAGGGCAAGTAGGAGCCAGTGCAAAAGCCCAGAGTAGCGCTGGAGGCAAAATAGGCTTTTAGTGCAAAGCATTTTGAAATAATTTGTAGGTACGGTCTGAAAATCTCTAGCACGGCGAGCTTCCAGGGCATGGGAGGAAATCACAGCCTTGTCCTGACTGCTCTTTCCTGAGGCTTTGGAGTCTGCCCCGCTATGCCATGTTAGAGCTGGGACTAGGGCAAATGGGACAATTCCTGCTCTGGAGGAAAATGTGTTGCCCTTGGGGTGGCAGCCATTTTACATGGCATGTCCATAGCCTCTCAGTCTGCAGGGGGAACCCAGGCAGCAATGGGAAAAGTCTCCCCAGTCTGACTGCTCGAGAGCCCTGGCGTACCGGAGGACTGGGGCTGTAGGAGCCAGTGAGCGAGCTCCTCCCACATTTGGGTCCTCCAAGAGGAAAGACCATTTTGGGGCCAGGTGCAGGTCAGTGGGGCATCCCCATGCTCGTGCAGCACTCCTCCATCCCCACTGTCCCCTTGGCCGGGGGGCTCGGGAGAGCCTGGACATGACATGCTGCAGGAGACATGGAGGGGTTGGCAGGGAGCTTCTCTGCTGGGGAGGGCTTTGCTGCATCCCGGTTGTTACAGCAGCTCCTTCCCCCTCCCATGCAGGGAAAGCGGCTCCCAGGTAACAAATAATTAATGAAGCAAAGTGCAAGGTTACCTAGCTACCAGGCGCTGTGTGTGACAAGGCTCCCCTCCTCTCTGGGAGAGGTGTTGGCCAACTCTCCGAGTGCTTCTGGATGTGAAACCTCTGTACGGGGGCTGCAGAGAGGTTTGGGGTTATGCCGCTGGGGGATTCTTCCCCGCAGTGGTGCATGCGGGTGGGGCTTCTGAAATATTCTCTCTAATCCTTTGCTGTAGCAGGCTGGGCACAGGCATTAGTATTTGCATCCACCGTCCACATAAAAATAAACACTATATGTACTATATAGTTTTTGCCAAAGTATTCATGCCTATCTACAAGGAATACACTTCATGTTGCATGAGCCCGTGGGGCTCGGTGGTGTCCTGGAGCAGGAGGGAGCCTGGGGTACCTCTGGGTACATACTAAGGTTTCTCTATGTACAGCTTTTATTCTCCCCCTCTATTTTAATTTTTTTTTTTTTTAATGATGGAGCAAGTGGAAGGCCAGAAGCAGGGATGATGGAGATCACTACAGCGATGCTCTGTCGCTGGGTCTCATCCAGGTTTTAGCTTGTGCCCCCCTTCTCGTTCAACCCAGGCCTGCCAAGTACCACTGACAGCAAGTTCATTAAGCAGCTTCGGGAGCTGCAAGAGTCTAAATGCATCGACAGGATCCCTTTAATTCCCTCGACACCCGAGGAGATGGCAGATATGCTTAAACTTTGCTCCTACGTTCGCTTCAAGGTGCCACAGCAGGTGAGGAGTGCGGGCTAGCTGCGGCAGCTGGGAAAGGGGGGTCGGAGAGCAGGGGACAGGTTTGCTTCTCCCTGAGCCTGCATGGTGGCAGCCGAAGTGATGCCAGGAGCAGAGCCAGTGCTGCCATCCCCCCATCACCCAGGCAGGACACCCAAAGCCCCGCTCCCAGCACCTTTCTACCAGTTTCCCTTCAAACTCACTTTTCCCACCACCCTCTTGCAGCGCCCACTGAAATTCCTCCTCCAGAGATGTCTTTGGCAGCAGGCTGGGATGTCAAAGGGCTTTTTAGTAAATATGGCTGGCAGGAAGCACTAAATAACTAAGGCAGCTGTTGTCCGGCCTGGAGGGGAATTGTTTGTTGCTTTTTAAGCAAAAGCGATGGAAATGTTAATTGCCTCATTGTCAGGTGAGAGGAACTTGGCGAGGGGCTGGCCATTAAGCTGGTTTTCCTTAGGAAGTCTGGGATGAGTAGATTGTAGAGTAAGAAGAAAAAATGTATGGTAACACCAAGACTGTTGGGGCGGTGGGGCTGTGCTCCCGGCCGCCTGCCGTGCTCGTGGGCGTTCTAGGGCGTGCTCAGCCCAGTGCAGGACACAGGTCCCCCCCAGCAGCTCTCCTCTGCTCTCCCTGCAGATTCTCCAGGGCCTCGTTGACGTTCGCATCCCACACAATGATTTTTACCGGAAACGTAAGTGTGTGGTGACAGCCCCTTTCACCAGGCTTTCCAGCCGGACCCCCGAGGCATGGGGATGGGCTGTCACCGGCCCCGTGTCCCCTGCTGCCATCTGTCCTCTGCACCCCACTGCTGCCTTGCTGAGGGTGGGAGGGGGCGATGTCATTAACAGATTTGGGGATGCACCTTGGTCACTGGTAGCAACCCACTGCCACCCCCACAGGCGATGGGATTGCTGCTTTACCCTCATCCTGCCAGCTGGTTTAATTAGTACTAATATCTATGAGGAGATGGGCTTGGAAGAGGGTGTCTCTGCAGAGGGGCTTGGTGGCAGTGCAGGACTCAGCCTTTGCAAGGACAGCCCATCGAGGCTCTCTCCATCACCCCTGCCTGGGTTTTGCACCAAGGGGATGCTGACAGGGCTGGCCTGCAGAGACTACTGTGAGAAGGGAAAGCAAAGCATCCCCCTTGTAGGACTGACTGTCCTCTTGCCCCCACTAGTGTTTTTGGAAATAGCGGATGAAAAGTCCAGGCACTCTCTCCATGAGAACATGAGCAAGATCAAAGCACCGACGCAGGTCATCTGGGGAAAGCAGGACCAGGTATGCAGCCACCTGCGCCTCCCCCGCGGGTTCGCATCTCCATCTCTGCCCATGTCCACCCGTGGGGGCATGGCGTGGGCTGTGCTGCCAGGCTGTGTACTGCTCTGCGGCGAGCTGTCACACGTGTGTCCCTGTCCCCAGTGGGGTTTGGACATGGGGGCTCGGCAGGGTGATGGGCAGAAAGCCAGCGTGGGACTGGAGGGAGGAGAGGGCAGAGCCAGGGCGGGGGAGAGCAAGGGGGCAGGCAGGGGGCAGGTGCCAGCGCCACAGCAGGCGTGGGTTGGGAGGAGGAATAAAGTGCCAGCAAAGAGAGTTGTCCTGGCAACTGGGGAGAGATGTGCTGTTCGTGGGCAGGTGGCGAGGCAAGGCATGGGGCTTCATAGGGCTGGTTATGGAGGGAGGGGTGAGAGGGGGAGGAGGCAAGCTGCAGGCATGCAAAATGCTCTGTAAATGCAAGGGTGCAAGTGTTTGCTTGCAATGACCCCTTTGCACTGAGGCAGCAGCCAAAAAACATCCAAGAGAGTTCCCTGCCACATGCTGAGACTGGCACCGTGCAGCCTCCCAGTCCCATCCCCAGGCATGGGTACTGCATGATGGGGCTGGCATCACAAGGACTATGTCCGCATCCCTGCTCAGCATCTCGCTTGGACTTGCAAAGGCAGCTCCAACGGGGTTCCTATGGTGTCCAGCAAAACCTAGCTCTGCTCATGGGAGTGACTATTTTTTCCCCTGCCATCCAGGTCCTGGATGTTTCTGGCGCCAGTGTTTTAGCGAGCGCTATCCCGGACTGCCATGTGTACATCCTGGAGAACTGTGGGCACTCGGTGGTGGTGGAGCGGCCTCGCAAGACAGCCAACCTCATCCTGGAGTTCCTGGCGCTGCTGCACAGCATGGACAGCAGCAAGAAGCAGGCTTGAGCATGGCAGGGAACCGAGCGCCCAAGCTGGGTCTTTTAAATTGTAAAGTACTGCAGCTTTGATAAGTTCTCAGGGATCTTGTATGAATCGGGGTGAATGTGCCAAAGTCCCTGAGGAAGGCAGAATCACTAATACCTAAACCTATAGCACCGCCGGCACAGCGACCTAGGGGTCATTGAGCAACCTCCATAGATACAGGAACGGAAGCAGAATCTCTCCCTTTTCTACTTAGAGATAAAGTAGGAATGAGCCAAAATCACCAAGCGCTAGCCATGCAATGTGCTGAGGCTCCTTACACAGCCGCCCATCTTACCCGAGTTACCAGCACATAGTTGTAATGACATTTACCTAAACTATGTAAGAAACGTAGGAAGGAGGAAGCGTCCTGGACTGAGACTTACAATATTTCTACTACTTAGAGTCCGTTGCGTTGCATGCTGCCATGCTGTAAGAGAACCCCAATGCTCCAGGCGTCTGCTCGAGTGCTCTTGTGTAGCTCCGTAACTCGTGATTTATGCAGAAAACAACAGAAAACTTCATGCGTGGAAGTCCAATGACTGTATGTGCAAAAATGTTTACACTTTGAGTGGGTTTTTTTAAATCCCCAAACAGCTCCTGTGTATATGTAATGCCTTAACATTGCCCCGGGTATGGCATCCGTGCACAGCCTGCCTTGCCCAGGGGATGGTTCCCCCTGAGGGTGAACATGGCGAGTGAAAACTTGGGGTGCAGACAGCAGCTTTGCCACTGTTGTGCAAACTGGAGGGATGGAAACTCCCTGAGGCAATTAGGTCCCTGAGCCCCAGTCAGCAATAAACCTGTGGGCAGGGTGTGAGTCAAAGAAACTCGGGCGAACTCTTGTCTCAGCTCTTCTACCACATACGCTGCTGAACATGTTGATGTAAATAACGATTTTGTTAATGAATTCTGTGAATTCTGTGAACGCCGACGTCACCGAAACCAGGCGTGAGGAGTGGGAGCGGGCTGTGTCTGCGAATAGCACGGGTGTGCGGGCTCCTGGGCTCGCTGGTTGGCAAGGAGGGGGACAGCTCTCCTGCAAGGTGCTGGCCAGTGGCGTGGAAACATATGGTGTGCTTGTGTGTCTTCTTGATGGTTTGCAACTCCTGGCCAAGTGAAATTATAGATAGAAACGGGTAATGCAGACAAGCTATGCTTTTCAGCCTGCAAGGCGATGTACGGGGATGGATCCTGCACCTCCCTGGGTGCAGTCCCTCGCCGCGTGTTCAAGGGGAGAGGGCCGCTCCTGGTCTTGAGCAGGACCAATGGCTGCTGGAGGGCAAGGCAGCATGTGGTCCTCTGCAAGGCAAAGCAGCAGGCAGCCCTTACCCCTCGGACACCCCAGCCCTCCTTCCTCGGGTGTTGACACTGGGTGCTGCTAGAGCCCCCACACAGACTGGGTATGCACACTACACTTGCGGTGCTGACAGCCATCTTCTCACCGTCTTTCTGAGGTACCCCAATCTGTACATATATCTGGAACTCCCTGTCAGCTTCTCTGCTCTTTTTAAGAGAAGAAACATTGTTCTTTTAGAAAATTAGAAATTTGCTGTTAACTGCTTGGTTATTGTTTCTACTACAGGAGCTGATTTAAAAAAAAAAAAATGCTGATAGTTTTGTGTGGTAAAAGCCAGAAAAAGTTGTTGGGTATCTATATGGTTTCTCATATGCCACAGATTGCTGTACGCAAGGGATTTATATGGCTATTAAAATCTAGTGATTTAAGGAGTCTGCTGTGCAATGATTATTTTTTCCTTTGAGGAAAAAGGGGGATGATGCACGTATGCTGGTTTTGGCTGGGATAGAGTTCCATTTTCTTCATAGTAGCTAGTATGGAGCTACGTTTTGGATTTGTGCTGAAAACAGTGTTGATAATGCTGAGATGTTTTCATTACTGCTGGGCAGTGCTTACCCAGAGTCAAGGTCTTTTCTGCTTCTCACCCCATCCCACCAGCGAGGAGGCTGCAGGTGCACAAGAAGTTGGGAGGGGACACAGCTGGGACAGCTGACCCCAGCTAACCAAGGGGATATTCCAGACCATATGATGCCATGCTTAGCATATAAAGCTGGGGGAAGAAGAAGGAAGGGGGGGGACACAAGTTTAGAGTGTTGGCCTGTGTCTTCCCAAGTACCCGTTACACGTGATGGAGCCCTGCTTTCCTGGAGATGGCTGAACACCTGCCCACCGATGGGAAGTGGTGAATGGATTCCTTGTTTTGCTTTGCTTGCATGCGTGGCTTTTGCTTTACCTATTAAACTGTCTTTATCTCAGCCCACGAGTTTTCTCACTTTTACACTTCTGATTCTCTCCCCCATCCCACTGTGAGGGACGTGAGTGGGCGGCTGTGTGGTGCTTGGTTGCCAACTGGGGTTAAACCACGACAGCACGGCACAGGGGACTTGCTCTGCTTCTTCTTTCCTCCCCACAGTTCTGGGAGATGCAGGTTTTGCCTCAAGGAATATCTGATAATGTCAAGAGAGATGATGAAGACCAGGAAGGGTCAAGTCCCATGTCTTCAAAGACAATATGAATTTTGCTTTTTTCTTTTCATTAAGACGAGGTGGCCCTAAATGCTCAAAAGCATAATAAAACCCCAAGGGGCACCAAGATTCCTCTTAAAACTCTTGAAAGTATATTAAATACCAATTTTAGCTGTAATTACAAGTCTTACTGAATTCATACAGTGTGCTAGGAATAGCATTACGTCAATATCCAGGCAAAAGTATTTGCATTTCTCCTTTCCCCAGGAGGCTGCCGAGGCCCAGCAGCTGCTTTGTTTGACAGAGGAGCTGCAGGGAGGGCTGGGGACCATCCTCCTGGCACTTCGTCCCACTGCCTGGGCCCTGCCATGGCACCCCAGCCCCGCTGCTACAGTAATGCATGGGTTGAGGTGATGGTGGCTGCAACAGACCTATTAATTACTGCAGCACAGGGGGTCGGAGGGGGCCTCTTGCCTGCAGGCAGGGGCTGGGGTGGCTCAGGGCACTTGCATCACACATTGCAGCCTCTCAGGGTTCAGTAATAAAAATCCCCAGGTCTATTTTGGAGGGGGGGTCTGGGTGCTGTTCCACAGCTCGCTCCAGCTGTAGTCAAGGGTGGCTGCTGCTCGTTCCGCCTGTGCCTGTGCCTGTGCCCAAGCTGCCCCGGTGCCCAAGCTGGCCCTGTAGCAACAGCTGAGCCCACTGATGAGAGGCAGGGAGGGAAGCTGCCTGCACCTGGAAACACACCTGAAAGCACATCTGATAACACTGGTCACCATTCCTGTTAACCCTTATTTCCTGCTGGGAGCCAGAAAAGCCCCGTGCTGTGCAAGGGCTGCTCCTATGTTTTCAGTTTCTCCCCCTTGGCACTGAGCACCCAGTGAACCCCAGCCACCCCCCAGGTAAGGCTCCATTCCCAAGCTGTGTGCAGGGCTCAGGAAGGTGCAGAGGCTCCTGCTCCTCCCGGTGGGTTTGGGTGTCCTGCGGGCAGAGCTGGGGGAACCACAAGGAAACCATTGGATCCTAGTCGTGGTAGCCTGGGTGTCCTGGTATGGCAGGAGGAAGGAGTTTGCCTTTTGGTTTGTTGCCCAGTGTTGCTTTCCTTGTAATTATGTGAATAAACCAGGCTGGGGCTGGGTGGCAAGGCTCAGGTAGATAGAGGGTCATATAGAAGCTAAGTAAGGAGTCAGCCCTTGGTTGTTACGGGACTTGCCAAGGCTGATCCACTGTATCCCAAAAAGAGGTTGCAAAACACAATAGGGCTGGATCGCTAATAAACATAACGATGCCTCCAAGCAAGCTGTTGTGCTGCTGAGCATCTAGGCCTGTGGTGGTGCCCGTCGCCCCGCTCCTGGGGTGTCAGTGGAAGCAGGAGGGACAGAGCTGGTGGCAGCTGCTCCCAGGTACTCGGTATGTGCCCAGCTGCTGCTGAAGGGGAAAATGTGGTGCCCTCAAAACATGGGCACACAGGGAAACCTGGGCTGGGTCCTGCTCCATACAGCTGCAGTCAGATGTTTGTCTGCAGTGGAGAAATACCTTTCTCCCATTTTCCCAACAAAGGAGAATATCAGCATCTGCTGCCTTGTGGGGGCGGGGGGGGTCACCAGTGCAGACCTGCACAGAGCATCCTCTGATAGGCAGAGCAATGCTCGGGGTGCCTGGCACTGTGGTTTGGGTGCTGCTGTGGGTGTCCCCCGCCCCAGGAGCCTCTCACCCAGCTGAACCTTCCTCTGACTCAATGCGTTTCACAATCCTCTTGGACACAAACCGTGTTTTTCCCACAGAAGCCTGGATGGGAGCGCCCTGGGGCTTGGCCCCTCTCACCCACTGTGGGAGGGGGCACCACAGCCCCCCCACCCCCCTGTGTCCCTGCATCATCCCAGCAGAGACATGCGTTCTCTGTTATGCCTGCAGCTGCCCCGTGATGTGGTGAGGGTGCTCTGCCTGGACCCTCTAGCTGAGACTTATGGCGAATGCAAGGAAAACATATAGGGTCTAGTAGGGCTTTTGGTTTGTGGTTTTGGTTGGTTTTCCTTCTGGGAGGCCCTTTTCCGAACACCAGCCTCTTGGGGGCGGTTTGGGATTATTCACGGAACACCCGTGAACACGGCTGCTAGTACTGGGTGGCTTCTCCCTGCCATTCCCTGCCCGACAGCGCTGCCTGCCTGCTGCCTCCTGCCCGCAGCTCGAGCCATGGAGAGCGAGCTTTGAGTTTCCTTTCTTACAGAAAACTTTTGTTTTCAGCCATCTCAACAGGGTCACTGCCTTTTTTTTTTTTTTTTTAAATGCCCAGCAAATAGCTGTGAACAGGGTGCTCTGACAAGGGCTTTGGCTGTTGCTTGAAGCTGGGTGCCCAGCAGAGATGGTGGCACCACACTGCTTTCCAAACCCTACTCTTTCCCAGAAACCTCTGATGTGCTCTGTAGAGCAGGACCCACGCACAGCCCTAGTGTGCTGCTCTATTGATTTTATTTGTTTTCTTGCTTTCTGGGAAAAGCTGGACAGGAGCATTGGGTGAACTGGCAGGTTTCTGGTAACAGCACAGGGATTTGTGCTTCCTCCTGGGTTTCCAGGGCATTCCCTTGGCCCAGGCTCTGGACCACCTCAGTGCAGATGATCTGTGTTCCTCAGGTGAATAACATAAAGTCCTTGCAAGGCACAGGCAAACACAGCTGCAGGGGAGGCTTCATGCAGGTTTGCCTCAGCCTCTGCCTTTGCCACCCAAGTGTTGGGGAAGCCCTGGAAAGCTCAGGCACCAGGTCAGAATCTGTGCCCTGAAGGAGCAGCCTGTGCTGCTCCACAGCCATTTCATGGGATAGTAGTAATGTAGGGCTGGGAGAAACCTTGGGAGATCATCCAGGCCCTCCCTAGATTGACTCCTGCATCAGCTCTGAATGACCCCTCTGGTCTTAGACATCCCACTACAGCTCCCCTGGAGCTGCCAGGCTCGCAGGGCGTCCTAATGAGTAGCCTGAACCTCTACTGAAATTTAAGCTTATTACTTCTAACCCTGTTGGATGCTGGGAGCATGTTCGTAACTCCCTGCAGCACCCTCTTGCACATTCGCAGCCTTGCTGTGTCCAGAATAAAATCCTGCAGGCTCTGCCAGCTGCTCCTCCTGTACCTGGAGGCGTAATGCAGGCAGCTGGGCACAAACTCTGGGCTCAGACTTTGCTGGATTCAAACAGCAGGTGCCTTGCTTCACCAGTGTGCAGCAAACATCTCAGTCAGTTTGGTTTTAAAATAAATAAATAGTAACAGAAACAGCACACCACCCCCACCACCCCCCGATGTTGCTCAGCCTGTGAGTCACCCTTTCCTGGAATCTTGCTTTGTAGCCTGCCTTTGCACACTGATTATTCATACCTGAGAGCAGAATCCTGCATTGGTCGTTCCAGAATGATATACTCCTTTTTTTCTCTGCTCCACACCNCCCCTTGGGGCAGTCTCAGCTGTGTATTCATTAAGCACCCTGTCCTCCAGCTCAATTAGTGAGTTACTGATGGAGCTGTGGAAAGCTGTCTTCTTCCACTTCTGCAGGGAAACACTGGTAACAGGTGAAAATAATTTTGCTGCATGTTTTGCAGCCACCTTGCAGGTTGAGTTAATCTTGAGTTTCCTTATTTTTCCAGTGGGAATGACACAGTCTTGTTTGACAAAAACCCAACTAAATAAATACAGTCCCTACTGCTCTCTCTTTGCCTTGGGGGCTGGTTATGCTATTGCAAAAGAACATTGATTTGGAGTAATGTGAATAATTCTTGTTATCGACCACCACTCTGGTTTCTAGGTGCTTTGCATTCCCATTCCCAAGCTGTTCCGGGACACCATGGGGGCCACCTCCAGGTTCGATGCCTGGAGCAACCACCTGCCTTAGGGGAAATAACCCTCGGTGGTGTCCGGGAGGTTGGGAAATATTTGGAGTCCTGGCTTTGACCCCGTAGGCAGGAGAGGGGTGAGTGGCCTGTTTGGAGAACCAGGTGAAGGTTGTCCTTTGGAGGACAAGTGGGGCTGCTTAGGACCACGGGTGTCGAGGATGGGGACACCATGGGCGCTTTGCCTTTTCCCCACGGGCCTCCCCATTTTCAACACCCCGGGTCCCCAGCACTTGTGGCGAGGTGGCACCAGGTGGCAGCAAGTGACCAGCATGGGGAGATGCTGCAGCGCCCTGGGGAGAGCAGAGGGGAGCCCTGATGCTGCAACCCCCACTCCAACCTGCACCCAGCACAGCCCAGCACCCCACTGGGGTCCTGCTCCTTGCTTTGGGCTGATGGCCAGCAGGGTCTGGCCGCTCTCTCTGCCGGAGCTGGGCGCTCCATACATCTCCAACCCATGTGTCATCCGTCCAGGGGCAAAGCCCAGCATTCCTGTCTTGTGTTTGGAGCTGAGTGCTCTTGAGGTCAAATTTTCCTTCCATAAGATGTCCAGACTTTCAAGTGTAAGGGCAAGTCACCCCTGAAAGGAGTTAAATCATTAACTTGTTTTGCAAGAGCCTTGATTTGGCCTGCAAGCAAACCCCGCGTGCTCCTGGGGACGCTGTCACCAGCTCATAAAGGCTGTTTCTGAGCTCTGGCTCAGAGTGGGGATGGAGTGAGGGATGTGAAATGAGAAAACTATGGGGTGCTGGGCCAGAGCACCACTGCTGGGAGCAGTGCCAGTGCATGCACCACATTCCCTGGTGGGGCTGGAGGAGATGGGGGCAATGCATGTGGGATCAAGCCCCCTGTACCCCTGGAGAAGTGATGTCAGGCTTCCCATCCCACAGCTCAGGAGAGCCTGTGCTGTATCCTCCTCTCCGCAATCTGCCAGCATTTTGCATCCATGCAACCAGAGTGCTGTGGTCAGGAAGGCTCCTGTAAATCCCCCCGCAGTGCTTGAGATCTACCAACCTGGATTCGGGTAGTGGGAGATGCACCTGGCCACAGGCTACCTGGAAATATTATCTGTCTTGCTGCCTGACTCTGGGTTTAGCTGCGTTTGAAGCCTGAGCAAGTGGCTAGCACGGCACCCGCACAGAGCAAATGGGATCAACAGCCTCTTCCTGTTGTGCAACCGCCGTGCAGCCCACGTAGAGAATTTTTGGGAGATTTGTCAGGGCTTTTGTGTTTCCAGATAATATTTATTTGCTTGTTTCAGGTCTTGCTTTCACAAGCGAGGGATTTAAATAGCACAGGCTGAGAGGGGGCATGAACCTTGCCTAGTCTTCCCTGAAGTGTCGTGTCCTGCCCCGGGGGCTCCCCGTGCCCACCCCAGCAGCCCTCACCTGCCTGTCCCCAGCTTCCCCTGAGCACAGCTCCCCAGTCCCACTAGCTCTGGAGCTGGGATTCTGGCACAAATGTTATTTATGGTTTCACCTAGCAGCCTACACGTGTTCCTGCCCTTATATAATAGTTCAGCTTGGGGTATGAGCCTGCTCATCCATTCCCTGCCTGTGCTGGGGGTCCTGGGCTTTGGGTACTGACACCCCTGCCCCAGACCTTGTGCCAGGGGCAAGGGACAGCTAGGCTCATCCCACTTGTGTGCAGGGCCCCAGGTGAGCTCTGCACATGGGGTTTCAGCCTCCTGGCCAGGCAGGCCTGAGATGTGAGCTCGTCTCTGCTCTGAAACCTGCCACTTTGCCACTTTTCCTGCTCCCCAGTTCCAGGATGGTACTCTCCTGGTTGATCCTGGGGTGCAGCTGGGGCCAGGAGTAAGGTGCAGAGCTGCTTACTCTAACCAGCATCTTCTAGCAAGACCTGCATTTACTTGATTTCAGGCATTTTGGCTGCATGTACACCTGACCTTGCTGCATTTCTGCTTATGGTTGCCAGAGCAGGCACAGGGGTGCAGGATAGCCGGGCTGCAGGCAGCATATGCCCGGGCATGCGTGGGGGCAGGGGAGCTGCCTTCCCTGGGGGCATCAGGCTTCCAGGGACAAAGCTGCCCACAATGAGTGGGGGGGAAAAGCAGGCAAAAGTTGCAAAAACCAGGGTGGGTGCCAGAGCATGAGGTGTGTGGCTGACGCGTGCTGTCTTGTGGTTTAAGGGGCATTGGGGCATGGGCAGTGTTTAGAAAAGGAAACCTTGGAGAGGCTACTAATGCTGGTGGGAGTCTGATGCTCACTGGTGTCCTGGCCTTTGCTGGATGAAGCACCGCTGCTCATGGTGCCATTGTTACCTGTGCCACCCCCAGGCTGGGGCGCTCGGTCAGCAGTGGGGTGCAGGGGAGCCCTCTCCCCATCTCAGCGTGCTGGGCACTGAGAGCTGGTGGCATAAACACCAGCTGCTGAGAGCAGCCTGTGCCTGGCTGGCGGTGGGGGGCTGCGGGATGGGGCAGGTGCTCTCCTTGGCCTCTCGCTTTTGGGTGGGTGCTGCAGGGAAGGAGTGCTCTCCTCCCACTTCCTCCAGCCCCCCCTTCCACAACAGTGGTCCACCAGCAAAAGGCAGTCAGCTCATGAGAGGTGTCCAGGGTTGGGGTGGGAGCAGTGGGTCAGATGAGGCAGGGAGTGGCCACCTGCAAAAAATCCCCTCTGCTTTTTCAGGCTGTTATTTTAGCTCATCCCCATGGCCCCCAGGAACGAGGTGACCATGCCCTGGCACTGGGCTTGCTAGAAACCAAATACTTGTCACTTGACTTCACCCCAGCCCTGGGACGCTGTTCTTGGTGGGTTTGCCTTTAACTGAGCAAGCGAGGCGCCTGCCAAAAGAGCAGCTCAGGGTCGGCTCCAGCTTTCCCGGGTGCGATCCTGTGCCAGGCACGGGTGGAGGGAGGCCGACGTCTCGCCCTGCTGACCGAGGGAGGCTGGCATGCGAAAGGCCACCAAGGGCTGGCAGGTGGCATGCCCAGGCAGCACACTCCTGCCCACTTTGAGCTGCACAGGCAGGACCATATATTTAAAACCGTGTGTGTCAGCGTCAGGGTTGTGGGTTGCTCCTGCAACTAGGAGGGTTGTTGGCTGTGCCGGTGGGTTCAGCTGGAGTTGTTCACATTGCTCCAAGAAACTGAAGGATCCCCAGGAAAGGGGGCAAAGCCACCGCAGTGGCGTTGGCCAATCCCTGGGATGGGAGCATGACCCCATTCTTAGGGAGACAAGCGTGAGGGTATGGGTGGCATTGGGAAGTACCAGTCTCTCATCGGCAGTGCTGGGAGGGACTGGAAGAGTTGCAGAAACCTTTGTACGGTCCCAGCTGCTTTTTCCCCATTATAAAGAGCACAGAAAGCTTTCTTGATAAGAACTGCTTTAAATCAAAAGTTGAACCGCAGCCAGGAGCTCTCCTGGGACGTGCCCTCATGTCCCAGACAGCAGGGATGGGGTGTGATACTGGTACTCCTCTGCAGTGTGGTCGTGACCAGAGCTTGCTCCCATCATGCTATCACATCCCTCCATGCCAGGGTCCCAGCCCATAATGCTTAGAGGGACAAAGGTTGGTGGGTGGTGGGAGCAGGGCCTCCCTGTTCCCCTCCCAGATACCAGGAGCAATGAGGTTCTCGTAGCTCCTTTGGGGAAATCAGGAGTGGTTTGTCTAAGATTTAGTCATCGGGGCGAGGGGTCACTCTTCCAGGACCGTTACTGCGGCCGAAGTGATTCCCCCTGCTTTGTTGCCAGCAGGAGCCGGTTTCCAGGCTCCGTGCCACTTCCTGTCCTTAACAATCCCCATGTCCTTCAGCAATCTGCCCCAAGGTAATTACGGGTCCTGTGACGGCCCACCCATAGCTGCAGGTGTGCCAGAGCCGAGGGCACCCAAGAGCTGGCGCTGGACCCCCACTCCACTGCAGCCCTGTCAGCGCTGCCTTCAGCGCGGCCAAATTTTGGACCTTAAAACCTGTCCGAGTGCTCACGAAGCAATCTGGCTGTTGTAGGCTAGGCTGATCGGCACTGCTTAGCATAAATTGCCCAGAAATTCCCATTTTTTCCCCCACAATTTTATTTGCAACTGCTTGCTGCTTTATCCCATCTCGGCCATGGGGCTGGCTGCTTATGGGACAAGACACCTGCCTGACGTGGCTGTTGCTAAATTGTTTTGGATGTGGCCAAACCCAGCCACATCATCATCTCTGCATAATCAGAAAGGAAGTATAATATCTAAAAGAAAATATAAAATATTATGTCATTACAGGTGCTGGGCCCCTGTGGGATGAGTCTGGGCATACCTGGCCTGACGTGGTGCATCTTCATACCCCTCCCAGACCCCAGCCTGCTTGGACCCTGTGCCCCTGGAGTTCACACAGGGAGCTGAAGCGAAGGGGAAATGCAGCCATAAGGAAGCTGTCTCTCCTCCCTCCAAAGCCATGGTTGCATTGGAGCATTTTGGAGGAGCACATGGCAGCTCCATGAGCTTTGCCGATGGGAAAAGCCTCCTGGCGCCGCTGCTTTGGTTTCTGTGGTGGCTCCCTCTGCTAAATGTCTCATTACGGGGTGAGTTAGTGTTTTCAATATTTTTAGATGCCACTCGGCACAGCAAACACAAGTGCTCAGGACTTTATAATTAAAGCAACTGTTTTGGCAGTCGGATGTTGCCAAGCTGGAGCTCTTGGTTTGAAACCTCCTTCCCGCAGAAGGATGTGTGATGCCAGCACCCCATCTCGGTGAGGTCATGCCCATGCCGGGAGGGACAGGGTCCCCATGGCTACCTGCCTGCCCTGCTAAGAAGGGTGGCAGGGTGGGCTCAGGTCTTTTTGAGACTTGCGAATCTGGAGCTGTGTGGTCCCCATGCCACTGCTTCCCCAACAGGGGTGGCAGGAGTGGCCCCACCAGGCAGACATGGTGACATGATGGGGACCAGCACGTCGGGGCTTGTCCTGCTGCATCCACTGTGCCCTCAGTGCATCTGAGGTCCATCCCTCCTCCGTCCCCACCATGGGAGTCACTCATCCCGGTGCCCAGCCATGCCCCGACAGGTTGGGCAGAGCCTGCCTGAGCCAGCAAAGCCTATTTCCCTTCACGGGCTGAGAGATAAACCTAAAAATAACCTTGTTATCTTCTACTTGATCCAAATCAACATCAGCCCCAGCTACAAATAGCTTTGTGTGTCTAGGTGGATCGATGGCAGGAGAAGGGCTGTCTGTGGAGGTTGTGAGGGCAGGTTGCAGGGGACGGGGGCTTGATGGGGACACTGTCCCCCAAAGGGGGCTGGCCCCACTGCAGAGGGATTTCTGCACCAGGCTGCAAAGTTGCTGCTTTGCCCCCGCCGTGGGTCCGAGGTGCTTGCTGTGTTGGGAAGGGCTGTGCTCCCAAGGTAACTGCATGCTGATGGGCAAGGAGATTCTGTCCCGTTGCAAAATAGGTCCCCAAAATAGTCCAGGATGAGTGCTGAATAAACACCACCCCATGTGTCCTCACTGACACGGGGCCTTGTGCAGCTTCTCACCGGAAAATCCCCTGGCACTGTTAGGGCTGTAGGACCCTGCCCCGAGGGGCTTCTGTGGGGGTCCTGCCCAGTGTCATCCTGCCCACGGTCTCACCCCGTGCTGGCATGCCATGCCATGCTTTGCCAGCTAGGCCTTGCTGCAGCCCCTACGGTGCCCCACGATGGTCAAGGGCAGGCTGCCAACACCCCCTAATTTACTGCCTGCACCCCAGGTTTGGCTGCTCCCCTGTGCTGGCCCCCCAAGGGAGGTGTACCCCCCTTCCAGCTGCAAAAGCAGAGGAAGCTTTGGGATGGAGCAGAAAAAGAAACTGTTCCTCTGAGGGGAGAGTGGTGGGGCCAAGTGGGTCAGTGAAGAGGGTGAGCAACTGGCTGGGAAGTGGGAATGGGAACCAGTGCTGCTCCCCATAGGTTAAGGAGGAATTACTGTGCCAGTTAATCCCTTGGCTCAGCCACTGGGAACAGCTGAACTGGGACAAATCCTTGCTTTCGCAACTGTGTGTACGTGCTGGGAATGGGCTGCTCTCCCCTCACAGCATGGCCACCCATCCTCGTCCCCATCAATGGGGAGCAATGTCAAGCCAATGCATTTCATAGAATCATAGCATCATTTAGGTTAGAAAAGACCTTTAAGATCATCGAGTCCAACCATCAACCATGCCCACTAAACAATGTCCTGAAGTGCGTTGTCTACATGCTTTTTTTAATACCTCCAGGGATGGTGACTTAACCACTTCCCTGGGCAGCCTGTTCCAATCTCACACTGGTCCTAAAGCATGGTTTCCTCTGGCCCAGCTGGAGGATGCCCGGTGGCAGTGGCAGCCACCTGCAGCTCTCCCAGACTGGGAAACCCCTGTGGTGGCATGCTGGGTGGGGGCAATGATGCAAAGATCTGCAGCGTGCCAGTGGGGATCCTGACCCTTGTCCTGGCATCAGCAGTCACAGGCGGCAGCAGGACAGGAGGGACGGAGCAGCCTGGCACCCCACCAGCCACTGTGCAGCCTGCTAGTGGGTTTGGAAATGGGTGCTCTAGGTGCTGCTATCAGGGTAAGCCCCCAGCTTGGGAGTGTTTTGGGGCACAAGCAGCCCTTTGCAGCAGGCCTGGAGTTGCGCTGGCTTTGCAGCAGTGGCAGGGTAGGGAGTGCACGGTGTCCCTGGTGCCTCGTGCTGGGACCCAGCCAGCGCCCTTGCAGTCGCTTCTCTGAGCACTGAAATTAGCCACCAACATCAAAGAGGAGCAGGGGAAAAAAAGAGAGGTAGAGGCTTTGTTTACTTGAATCAAAAATAATTTGTGGCGACATATCTTCTTCCAAGGCAAACAGAGCAGGAGCCCGTCCACGCTAATTTAGGAAGCTGAAAGGGAGTTAAATAAAAATATGAACCTCTGACAGGGAAACAACCGGTCTCTCATGCTAAAATAGAGCCATGGATGCCAGTCAGCTTGAGCTGGAGGAGCTGGGGAAGGGCAGGCAAGGTGGGGTGAAGTATACGGCGGTGGGAAGGAGGTGCACCCACTGTGCACCAGCATCAGGCAGTAAATGATAACATCACCCCATGCTGAGCCCTGTGCCGGCAGTCAAGGCCAGACTGCATCCCTGGGTGGGCAGGGCAGGGCTAGGGTGCTTGCATGGGTGAGTCTGCTTGTGTTTGTATACAGGGGTTTCATATATATATATATGTGTGTGTGTGTGTGCGCGTGTATGTGTATGTCCACCCAGTCTGCTTGGGACTTAGGCTGGGGACCCAAACGGGCCATCACATGAGACACAAAACCCCCAGGAGCTAATAATGTGCATGGCCAGGATTGCAGGAGGTGAATTGTCACCTCCTATCAACCCATGTCTCATGAGACCCTAAATGGCTGTTGGTGTCCCTGGCATGGACACTGGCACTGGAAACGTGTCACTGCCCTTGGTAGTGGTGACTCAGGGGTGGGCACACACTGGGGACCCCTGTGCAAAGGCTGCAGGAGGGTGTGGGGTGGTGGCACCCCTGGCCTGGCAGCGGATGGGCCATGGGGAGGGGTCCAGGCGCTGCTGCTGTGGGATGGGAGTCCCCTTTGACTGCGTTTCTGCTGCAGCTCCTCTGAGCACCCGAGCAGCCAGGGAAGCCCCGAGCTGGGAAATGCTGCTGCCAGAGCAGGCGGCTGAGCTGAAGCACATGTGGCTCCAGCTCCCCATGCTGCCAGGCGAGGTGGCAGAAATCACTGGCTCTGATGCTGAGTGTCACCGTGCGGCTCCTGAAAGGCCTCCAGCACGTCACTGTGCTGCCGGCACCCGCTGTGCGCGGAGGTGAGACCCTAGGGAGCCAGGTAAGAAAACCAGCTGCTTTTATGAGTGCAGTGATGGGTTTGTTTGGGCAGCAGGGAGGAGTGGGTGTGTGCGTGTGACATTCGTACCTGCTGTGGGAACAGCACAGGCTGTCCTGGGCTGCAAAGACAAACCTGTTCTGGTGGGTTTCCATGTGCTCGGGGGGGGGGAAGGGGGGAGGACACCTGGGAAACACCCCCAGTGTCAACTCCACCAGGAGCCAGAGAGACTCCCCAGTGCTGCAAAACACCGAAGAAAGCCCTCCGCAGTGTATCAGAGGGGATGGGACCCCATTATGTCTGCTGGGGCAGGACTGGGTTGGGGGATGAGCCAGCAGGTTTACTGGGGCTGCTCCCATGCTCCTGCAGGAATATCTTCCATTAGGGAGGGTGCTGGACTTGGCTTTGCTCAGCTCCAACCCCACTGCAGCTTTCCTGTGGCCAAAAGCAATTAAAAATTTGCCTGTGGGGTCAGGCACTTAATAACAGCACCCGGCCTCTCCTCCGCACCCTCCTGGGAAATGGGCATGGTCCTGCCCACGGTGCTGGCTGTTGGCAGGACTAAATAATGTGCAGTGGTGGGGCACCAGGGTACGAAGCGCTAGGGGCCACAGAAAACCTACATCAGCAGCAGTAGAAATTGTTTTCCTCCTAAATTTTCTGAATTAAGGGTGGAGCTGAGCCTTGGCCATACGGGGATGGGGGTTCAGCTGTCAGAAGGGTTTTGAGCTACAGAGCACACATGTTCCCAGGAAGGGGCAAACTTCAGCCCTGTGTTTTCAAGCAGAAATGTGCTGCCTCGCCGGCTGCCGCCTTGCCTTCTCACTCACTCAGTGTTTTGTAACTTGGCCTGTGTCATGGTTTAACCCCAGCCAGCAACTAAGCACCACACAGCCACTCACTCAATTCCCACCCACCCAGTGAAAAAAAGTAAAACTCGTGAGTTGAGATACAGGCAGTTTAATAGGACACAAAAATAATAATGATGATAATAAAAGAGTTGGAATATACAAAACAAGTGAGGCACAATGCAATTGCTCACCACTTGCTGACTGATGCCCAGTTAGTTCCCGAGCAGCGATCTGTGGCCCCCTGCCCAGCCAACTCCCCCCAGTTTATATACTAGACATGACATCATATGGTATGGAATACCCCTTTGGCCAGTTTGGGTCAGCTGCCCTGGCTGTGTCCCCTCCCGACTTCTTGTGTCCCTCCAGTCTTCTTTGCTGGCTGGGCATGAGAAGCTGAAAAATCCGTGACTTAGTCTAAACATTACTTAGCAACAACTGAAAACATCAGTGTGTTATCAACATTATTCTCATACTAAATCCAAAACATAACACTATACCAGCTACTAGAAAGAAAATTAACTCTATTGCAGCCGAAACCAGGACAGCATGGTTTGGCTTCACCTCCCCACACTTGCTCTCTGCAGAGGGGGTAAAGTCCCATCTCACAGAATGGGATTAATTGCTTGTCAGTATTTTTAGCTAGCCAAAGCCTGAAATTTTCTGAAATTGGAGCAAAGGGGAATGAGGCGCTGGGGGGGTCAGAACTGCTGGGGTAGCTGGCTGAGCTAGGCTCCCAGGTGAACGCCCAACTGGAGCTGCAGGAGCGAATACCAAGGAAAACAAGTGCGTGTGCAAAATCCAAAGCAAACAAAGCCACCCACACCCCTGAAATCTGCACCTCTGCTAATGATGGGGATGGCTCCTAGGGCAGCCGGCGCAGGTCAGTACTCCAAAGAAAGCCTGCGTGCATCTGTCTGTGCCAGCTTCTTAAAATAACCACATAGCAAGCATATTTAGTGAAAGGAGACTAAACCAAAGGCAGTTTCTCTTTGGTGTGATCGTGAAGGGGAGAGCTCCAGGAGAGCCATGCAGGCGTGCCGGCCAAGCTGCAGCATCGCCTCACCCATCTCACCATGGACCAAGATATTTTGCAAGGCTGAACCGCACATGCTGCTCTGACGGCTGCCTGTGCCACCCTGACTTTCTCACCTGGGGTGAATGTAGGCTGATGTCATCATTAATGACACAACACATGGGTTTTACCCCTAAGGGTATTTCTTTAATTGAAAAATTAGGCTGAGAGACCTACAGTTAATTGCTAACAGGAGCAGGGAGTTGTGGGGTGCCAGCCCTGATGCAGGGAGGGAGCCAGGATAATTCAGCATTCCTTTCTCATCCAGGTAAATTGGCACAACTTTAAAAAAAAGAAAAAAAGAGGATGTTGGCTATGCTCTTGGAGAGCCCCTTGAAAGCTGGGTTGTGGCACAACTGAGCACGGAAATGCTGTAGCTGGAGGCAGGTACCAGGCAAGGGGTAGGGGACAGTGGGGGGACAAGGCAGAGGCGGCTACTGGGTCCACAAAATGCTGCTCTGGCCTCCAAGCAGGGCTCTTCCCTGCAGCAAGTGCTGGGTGCCCACTCCTCCCTGCCCTGCCAGCAGCGGGGCTGAGGCGGATGAGCCTGAATCCACCCCCAAGGACCACATCAGCACTTTGGTGCTGACACCCAGCTGGGTCCCAGACCTGCGAGCAGTTCCCTATCAGAGCAGAGTGCTCCCTTGGATTGTTCTTGTGTCTCCATTTGCTTCTGCCCCTGGGTCGGGACCACTGACAATATTTACCCGCGGGGCACATTCCCCACCTGATGTCACCAGGACTGTCCTCAGACCCATTCTGCTGACAAGCCCTATCTAAATCACCAGCACTAAATCCAAATCCCTCCTATGGCAGTGACGCAGCACCTTGCATGGGGATTTGTCTGCTTCCCCTGCCCTGTGTGCCAGGCTGCCTGTGAGCAGCAGAGACCCGTGGTGGCACACAGCCATAGGTAGTGGTTTTGCAGTACGTGAGCCCTGCTGATCTCCCCCGGGTACTCAGCCCCCAAGAGCCCCTGGGATGTGGGGGGGACTAGATCACGGTGCAGCCCCTCTCTGTGTCAGACAGCCTGAGCAGTGTGGCTGCCTGTCCCAGGCACATCCTTGGCAAGCCCTGTCACCTGCTAGTGTCACCTGGCAGAGAGGGGGACAGCGTGGACCCCCGTGGGGATGGCAAAGCTGTGGGCGTCCCAGGGAGGGCATACTGCAGCTCTTGTTCAGGGCAGTTACTGCAGCCGACCATGCCTGGGCTTGCACTGGCTGACACAGCTCCATGGCCAGCAAAGAGCCGATGGCAGCGTTTGAGGCAATGGTTGCTCCTATAGACCCTGAGAGGAAACCCCCCAGTGCAGGGCATGAGGGAGCACACCTGGGACCAGGGCTGCCCAGCAGGCCCAAGGGACAGCGATCCATCCCATGGGATGCTCTGGGACTGCCACCAGAGCAGGAGTTGGCGTAACCCAGAGCTGCTGCTGCGGTAGTGTGGCTCAGCCCTGTGTGGGACAGAGGACCCTGGGGCAGATGAGTCTCTTAGGGAAGCCATCGGCTGGCTCCAGTGTCAGACGGCTGCGGAGGGGGAGCAACAGTGCAGGGCTTTTTTCCTGGAAAATCATTAAGTGTTTGACTCAAGTCATTCCCTGGGGAAAGCAAGCGCAGTCTGGTCCCCACTGTGCACTCAGTGGGGAGGTGATGGCACATCTGTTGGGTTTGGGACACTGCTGCCTCCCGCGGCATCAGCACAGGGGGACGCCTCACAAACCGCAATTAAATGGTCTCTGCAGCCTGCTTGGCTCCCACTGCGCAGGACCCCACACCAGGAGGAGTCGTGAGTGTGCCTGGCCACAGGGAAGAGGCTTTGGGTTTTGCTCCGTGCGTCACCAACCCCGGGGGGTGACTTCTCTGTGGCTTCTCCCCAGCACGCTGGCAGATGACAGCCAATTTTGCCTGGGTGCTGTGAGGGTGATGGTGGCTGCCGTGAGAGCCCAGGCGGAGAAGAATGGCTGCCCTGTGCCTTGCACCTCTCTGGATTTCTCCCTGTGTGGTTTCTGCAGGGGGCTGAAGGCTTTGAATTGCTGAAACTTGCACAGTCAAACCCAGAACTTGCTCCCGGCCAGCGGGGCTGAATGCACAAGCAAATACTAGTTGTGGGGGCATAGGCAGTTGCCTCCTCCTCCCCCCTGCAAGAGCCCTTGCCACTGGGCTGGGAAAGGTTCATTTCCTCCAGCATATTATAATCTATTAATTAGATAATAGATGCTGTTGGTTGAGGTTTGGGTTTCACCCGCCGTGATGTCAAACAGAGGTCAGGCTTTTGGCTTGCCTGCCCTCATTTAAAGGCTGTGCTCCCCACAACCATTGTGAGGGCAGCGAGGGCATCTCTGCTGCCTGCCCCGTGTTTGGCATGGGCATGCATTGGTGCTCGGCACGAGCGTGTGTGCGTACAGCTGTTTGTGGTGCAGAAGATCCTCCTTGGGGTCTCGGGGATGGGGAAGGAGCACACAGGGTCTCCAGGACATATCCCAGCAATCCGGTTCAAGGCATGGGGGACCGCACGGAGGTCAGGGTGACCCTGGCATCACCGCATGCTCGGGGTGTTCCCAGTTTTGCCAGCCAAGGGAGGGAACGTGTGCTGCCGGCTGGCATGGCAGCAGGATGGCAGCGCTGGCTGCAGCCCATCCCCATTCCCAGCACATCCATGGCTATTTTTACAGCCCAGAAACATTGTGCTCCCAATGCCATGGTTTGGCAAAAGTACTGGGCTGCATCAGATTAATGAGAGCAGCTTCCTCATGATCTGGAAAGATGCAGGGAGTCAAGGGCTGGGGGAGCTCTGAGGACCCTGGGGGTGGTCCCACAGCCTCATTAGCTGTTGGGGGACCCAGAGCCCATACCTGGAGCAGCGGTAACATGCAACCAGGCTTTCCCTGGGATGCCATCCGGTGAAATCCTGCCATAGGTGGCTGGGGAAGGCCCATTCCATTTTGGATGGAGGAGAGCCAGCTGCCCTGTGAGGGCTCGCTGCATCGCTGCCAGTGTGTCTGCTCGCCACTGCAGCTCTCCTCTCTTATTTTAATTTGCTTTTCTCATTTGCTGCATTGTTATTTTGTTCTGAAAGAGCTCTAGGAGGTCACTTTGCATCTGACCCACTGGGAGGAACCAGGGCCGCTCCTCCACTCTCCCTGCTCCCCAGCGCAAGGAGGCCTTTCTTTTCCCCCTTTATTTTAGTGCTTTGATGCCCTTATAATTTATTTTTGCAGCAGAGTTGTTTTCATGATAAAATGGAAATGTTTCCCGTGGGTGGCTTTAAAATGAAAGGCTGAGTGAGGTGGCTAAAAATAGCCCCGCATGAGCTGCTGGCTGAATGAGCTGCTGGGCTGGGCAGGGGCTGCCTGCTCGCTGACTTGGGGAGGGGACCTGGTGGTCCCTGGGGCTGTAACCACGGGGACCCTCACTGATGATTAACCCTCCCCACACCGGCGCACATGGGCTGGTTCATGGGCTGAGCTCTGGGTTGCTTTTCTGTGGAGCTAGGCTTGGTTATGCTGTGTTTGGGGCAGATGTCCACTCTCCGGGTGTGAGCACTTGTTGCCTGGGTGGGGACATGGAGAATCCCCACGAGACCATTGCTAATGGCATGGAGTGCACAAGGTAGCCGGGGCAGTGCAAGCAGGGGGTGCTGAAGCCCCCAGCCAGTTCCCGCCAACCGGAAGGAGAAAGCCTGGAGCTGATAAGCAGGATGACGCTAAAGGGCCATAACTTGGTAGATGGGTCTGCCCAGCCCCTGTCTGGCTGCCAGCCCTAGCCACTCTCCCCAGGGGTACACCGAGGGCTGCCTCCACAGGAGCTGGATGTGTCCAGGGTAGGACATGGCTGTCAGCCTTTATCCACTGGAAGCGATGCTGCTGGGGAGAGCTCTCCCAGTAATGTCTCTCTTTACATGAACCAACTGCCCTGCTAGCGGGAAAGTTCAGCCCCATTTACCCTGTTGACTCATCTTCTTCCCTTTCATCTTCTCTTAGAGGCAGTTTATTATATGGGGCTATAAATAGGGTTTGTTCCTGATTACATGTGCCCAACTATTACTGTTTCTCGCCCAGGCGTGACGTGAGCAGATAGCCTCCCGGCAGGGATGCATAACACTTCGTTATGGCTGTGGGAATGTGAGTGGGTGGGTGGGCTTGTCTGGGGCTACTTCCTTCTTTTATTTTTGATGGCAATAGCTCTGCAGGTGCCTCTGACTGAATCTCATTGCAGCATCCATTTCTGCTGCTCACCCACATCTCTTCTGTCCTCCAAGTGCTGACCCCAAAATCCTGCTGCCATTTGCCAGGGCACTGCTGACTGGTTCCCACTATCCTGGTGCTGCAGAGCAGAACCCTGCAGGCTGTGACCTTGCTGTGCAGTAGCTGTGAGCGGCTGGGCAGCATAGCAGGTCCCTGTCCCTGGGGATGATGCAGCCACTTTGCATCCCGTGCTTCGGTTGCATCGCAGCAGCATCCAATGTATTCCCTGAGAGCATCTTCAGAGCCCCGTAAGTGTGCCAGGGATGGCAGGGAGACCATTAGGAGCTTTATTCCCTGTATAGGTACTCTCAGGCTGTGATTGAGTCACCCTGCAGCCATCTCTGCAAGGTGCCGGGTAGGCTGGCCCGGCACAGCAACACTCCTGGGAGGCGGTGGCACATCACTCAAAGGCATTTGATATAAATAGATGTGAGGCTGAAACCGAAAGCTGTAATCGTGTGCGTGCCAGCACGAGATGGGAGCTGGTAAACACAGGTGGCTGCTGCATCCGCCAAATGGGTTCCTCCTGAAGTATAGCTCAACGATACAACTGGCATCCCACAACTGTGGCCCAGTGACACAAATACGCCCAGCATGGCTGCGAGGTGGGGAGCAGGATGAAGGTGCCAGCAGAGCCTACAGCCCTGCTGGGATGGCAGTCAGAGTCTGCAGGGCTGATGGGGACCTTCAGCCTCCTCCTCCATTGAAATCCACCCCTAGGAAGTTCCGGACACTGAAAATCCCAGCAGGGATTGAGCTGATCCCAACCGTGAGCCCTGCAGTGCTGGGGACATTTGCTGGGGTAGCAGTCTGCAGACTTTGGAATTTGAGGGCTGGTGGTGCAGCTTACATCCCCTGAGGCACAGCGAAGTCAGCCATTTACTTGGAAATTGCTCTCAGCTGAAAGCAGGCCAGGTTAAATTGCAAATGAAAGTCAAATATTTACAGCATTCAAATTAACACTGTGATCTGCTGGGCTGGGAAACCTTGTGCACAAATTCCTATGTTGCACAGAAATGTTTGCAAGCTAGCGGCTTTGCTCTGCTCCGGTCCTGCCACAGAGAGCATGGACCCAGCTGGCCTTGCTTCCCAGTGCTGCCCTTGAGGGATACCAGTTCCCTGCGTGTTTTTGGTGCCAGTCTACAGTGGGTGAAGGTGCTGGGGTTCACTGCCAGGTTTTTAACGCCAGGAAGAACAATGATCTCCATTTAGTGGATCTGCTTCATAATAGGGACTATTGTAACTCTTGCATTCCTTGGTCACCATTTGGGTGGTTAATTACCCTTGCTCTTAAGTAAACAGATAATTGTGCATTATTTAAAGATGGATGTTGAAGAGACAAAAGATGAGGTATGGGCTCTGCTTCTCTCATTTGCAGTGGCTCCTCCTGGCCCTGCCATACAGGGTGAGGATGGATGGCTGGTGCCAAGTCTCTTGCATAGGGCTGCATCTCCAGACTGTGGGCCACCGCTGCAGCTCTGCCCTCAACGTCCTCTGACACTTTGAGGAGCCTGTCTTCATGGATCCGGGGTGATTTTTGATGAATTTGTGTGACTCAGTGAGTAGGGAATTGATCCCTTGCCAGTAGGGCTGGCGTCACCGTCCAGTGTGAGGGAAATGGGATGGGAACAACCAGTATTTATTAAGGAGCTGGCACTGGAAGGGAAGCACCCTGGTGAGAGCCCTGGGGAAGTGGCTGCGACCGGAGAGGCTGGGTTTCCTGGCAGATTTAGGCAGCAAGATATGGGCAGCCTCAAGCTGGTGGAAGCAGAAAACCTTATTTCCCTGATTACTGCTGTGCTGTGGTTTCTAGTTTTTCTTTGCATTGATGGCCAGAGGCTTAATGGTTTTAACATCAGGGCTGAGATGCTGGAAACTGCTCCATTGATGAGGAGCCCCTCAGGGCAGGGATGTGTGAGCTCAAGCTGTGATGCCCCCAGGTCTTCATTTCCAAAGCCCTCAGTGATAAGAAAGGCAGGAAAATGAAACAACCACAAACCCACCTAAAATAAAGGGGGGAAAGAGCCAGAGCATGTTTCTCATCTCCCCTGGGGACAGCCTGCAGCGGTGAGGCTGCCTTGAAGCTGCCCAAGTAGAGATGCAGGATTTGGGACTCTGCAGGCGGGTGAGGAAAACTCTCCTGGATGGGTACCCGCACATCACACGGGTACCATCCGGCTCTGCCTGCGATGCGGATCAGCTGCGGCTCTCCCATGTGGCACTGGCTGCGGCAGGGTGGTACGAGCTCTGCCCCAAAAGCCCTGGATGGGGCAAGCAGGGGTGGAGCCGCTCCGAGGGGTCTGCAGCCCTCACTGAGCAGCACAAAGCACATCCCTGCCAGGTGACGGTGGTAACAGATGACAACAATCCCTGCCAGCTGTCAGCAGAGGTGCTCCGCCAGCTTCACAAGCAAGCATGTAGTAAGCTTCTTGTCGCCTTTGTGAGGACAGGAAACCCAGCGCGAGCCCTGGTCTGTTCCCTGCGGCTCACGGCACCCGTGCATGCTGCCGGCCTCGCGCCTCCACACCGGCACAGCGCCAAGCCGCCTGTGATGAGGGAACCAAAACGCTATGGCCAGGAGGATTTTACAGGCTTTCATTAACCTTGGCCCAGATAGAGTTTGGTTTAATAATCCCTACGCAGATTGCCCAGATCAGGGCAGTGTTTGCCTCATCTCTGAGATGAGAGAGAGAAAATCATCAGGAATATTTTTTCAGATAACTTCACCAGCTCTGTGACCCCACTGACAGATTTGGCCTAGGAGGGGCCAGCAGCCTGAACACAGCTCACATTCCTCCCATCTCTAGCGTGGCTGCTGGGCCCACTCTGCTTGCGAGCCTGCCCTATTTTGGCTCAGCCCACAACATCTATGATTTTGAGGTCAGTGACAGCTGCTAGCAGGCCTCGCCTTATGCCGTGTTTACTTTTTAAGCAGCCCAATGCAAATACGAAATGAACAGTTTCCTTGGGCTGCTTTAACTGTTTCATTGTTCCTGCTGAGGAATTGAGGGTGAATTAGTATGGGGCTCAGGGCCTCCAGGCAGCTGTGGCCATTTGCACCAGATGAGGCTTCGGTCCTTCTACTTAATCCTGGCTTTGGTTATTGAGCCCTCCCTCCCTAATAACTGCTTTATGCTGGGCTCACACATAATCTGCAGTGTAACTCTGCTACTCCTTTTCCCTTGGGGGATGGAGGGGATCTTTGCAGCTCTCCAGTGACCTTTTGCACCCTCTTCCCTCCAGGGGATGCAGGGCTTTTCTGGCGAGGTGTTCACCCCACGCTGCCGCAATGCACACCCTGCCAGCCCTTCCCCAGGCACAAATATACCCTCCAGTCCTTCTCCATTGGCTAAACCCTCCTGCTGCATCGCTGGGAGAGCCTTGGCCCGGTGGTGACAGGCAGCTGAGGATCGGCGGGAGGCCAGCAAGACGTCATCTCTGTGCTGGGAGCACACAGTGTTCCCTTCTGCAAATGACTTGGGAGGAAGGAATTTAACTCAGAATTTCCTCCTTAAGAACGCCGGCCCTTGTTCTGGCCAGAGTCTTCTGGGAGAGGGATTTTGGCTGGCTGGGATGCAGGGGGAGGGCAGAGCGTGGCTGTGAGGACCAGGATGCCACTGGGGAAGGGTGCTCGTCCAGGTTGGATCCCCCTAATTCCTCACTTCTGCTAATAGCTCCTGCACAGGTTTCTGTAGTCCTGGCTACCAGGCAGGCTCAGAGATGGAGAGGTGGGGAGAAGAGAGGTTAAAGTTTGCCACTCTCAGGCAGCCCCCACAGGGTCCCAGAGATGCTGGTATGCACTGTGACAGTGTCAGGGTGCCTGGGGAGGCACACAAAGCATTTGCAGCCTTGTAGGCATGCCGAGGGCTGGCTGCGGAGATCCCCTGCCTCTCCTTGCTGCCCCAGGGCTGCATCGCTCGCCCCATGCTAGCTGCTTGCAGCTCTCCACCCAGGGGCTACCGGCACCCCAGTGCCTGATGCACAGCACCTTTGCAAAGAGGTGCAAGGCAAACCTTCCTCTTTGCCACATGGCTGCTTGTGCCATCTCATGGCTGGAGCCACCCTTCCACGTGGCCGGTCAGCACGTGAGCACTCTTGCCCAAGAGCAAGAGCCAGTTGCCAGGCTAGAAATTATGACCTCCCTGCAGGAGAAGCTCTCTCTGTTACTTGCTCCAGAGCCATGGTGTTCTGCTTTTGCTTGCTGCTGTTTTGGCTCTGCAGTGGTCTGGGTACTAGGAACAGCCAGCATAATTAGCGCTGTCGGTGCCACTTGCTCGTCACAGGCATTGAAGCCCTTTGCAAATTTCTCTGTAAGAAGTAGGTCAGCATAAACTCTCTCTTTGGAAAGAGGAGAAGCACAGAGGATTAATTAACTTGCTTGGTATTGCACAGCCAGGCAGTATCAGTGCTGCTGGAAAGCATCCCCTGGTCTGAGGGGAAGTGGGAGCTCTCACAGCAGGGTGCTCCTCCTCCCCATGGGGCACCAGCACAGCTGAGATATTCCTTGTTTGCTCTCCCAGATCAGCCTCCATTTGGCAGCTTACAAGTGCAGCCTGGTCATCTGCTGGCCGAGTGATAAAGTTCCCATCCTTACAGCCCTACAGCTCGCAGTGGCTGATGCCTGGATGTTCCCAGCCAGTGTCTGTTTCAAAACAGCAGAAGCTAGCAGTGATGTAACCCAGCACTAAAAATAGCCTGAGGAAGAGTCCCTGAAGCAGCAGGAGAAACTGCAGGGAAGGAATAGATGGGAGGGCTGAACTGACAAGAAATTACATTCCCAATTGATGCTGATTCAGTCCCTTGTCTTGGCATTGCCTGGAGCTCTGGTGCTCCAGGGGCAATGGGCCAGGAACACTTGCTGCTGCTGGTTCCCTGGGCCCTGGAGACCTGATGGAGTATGTTCATCCCAGCTGAGAGTGCACCGCTCACCCCCATCCTTCCCAACTCTCATGTGGGTCTTCTGGTTTGCACCCCACCAAACTCCCGTGTGGGTCTTCTGGTTTGCACCCCACTCTCTCTCACCATGGAGAACTGGTGGGGAAAACTATAGCTGGGTGGTGGGCAGGATGGAGAGCCTGCAGCAAGGGGCAGGAGGGTACAGGTCCCAGCCATGGACATGCATGTTACAGCATTTTTTGGCAGAGGGCAGGTCTGTTAACAGAGTGGAGCAATCTGCTCAAGAAGTCCCACGTGAAATAACTATGAAATCTGCAACAGCTGAGCCCGTTCCTCCATGGCGCCCATCGCACAAGGCTGAGCTTCCCTGCATGGCCATGGCCCTGAGGGGGCTTGTAGCCCTGGAGCTTGCAGCCACTGCTGGCCTGCCCTGCAGCACCACAGGCTCTGCTATGAGCACTATCAGCTCCTCAGTGGGGACAACTCCATCGAGGGGAAGGATTTTGCTCTTCCATGAATAAAGAGGATTTATTCTGAGGTGAGCTGGACCTCCTTGTTTAGGAGAACCTGGTAGAGTTTTTCCCTCCCAGGTGGAATGAAAAGGCTTATCTACAAAGCTGAAAGATACATGGGGGTATGTTCTGACTTCCACAGCATCATCTCCTCCCTGATGGCTGGAGTAAGCGGCAGACTGGTAGGTGGCTGCTCAGAGGAAAGCTAAGAGGAGGAGCAGGCAAGGGGAAGGAACAGGAGGAAAAACACATCCAAGCTCCTCCACAGGGAGGGACGCCTTGGTTCCAGTGGTGGGGGATTAATCCGGGGCATCTGTAGCACGAGCCTGCGGTTATTCAGTTGTTGCAGGCTTGGCAGGCAGGGAACGGAGCTGCCAGTGAGCCTGTGCCATCACAAGCCAGAGCCATGCTTGATTTCTGTGAGAAAGCAGGTCTCACAGACAGCACCTGGCCCATCTGTGGCAAGATGGATGGCAGTGAGGCATCACGAGCCCTTTCCTTCCTGCACAAAAGGCACCCTGTGATGTGTGAAATACAGATGGTCCCCTCCCAATCGCTATTTTTGCCAGCATTTATTTCTCTTGTTTGACTTATTGCTGCAAAATCTTGCAAGCATTAAATTTGTTGAATGGGGATGAGAAGTTTTCTGTAACCCGTTCTTCACCCAGGGGGACTCGATGAGGGATGTCTGCAGCTGCCAAGCCAAAGCTTCTGACCTTCTCTTGCCTGCAAATGCCTCCCAAAGGGTCTGCTGGGCCTGACCCTGATCCCACAGAAATGCAGCAGGAGCAGGATTTGTGGTGTACCTCTGGGCAAAACCAGGCTGTGCAAAGTAGCTGTAGAAGCGAAAATGGAAATCAAAGGCTAGGGGTGGCATGTCTAAAGCACCTGAAGGACAAGCTGACTTATTTTGATTGATATTTCTAACTGAACTGGCTTTTCCCTGTCCTAAATAGCCTGCATTGCTGCACTGTGCTGAGCAGTACCAGTGACATTTCGGCAGTGCCAGGCAGGTAGGTGAGGCAGGGTGTGCAACTACGGGATGCCAGCCAAACTCCAGTATCACCCGGCTTGGGAAGTTCCCAAAATGTTCCCTGGAGGAGTTTCAGCTCTGAGTCGTGCTCCTCTTTGCATGCTGGGGATTTGGGGCTGTTTTACTGAAGGTGAAGCCATGAAATTGAGAGCAGTGCCTTGGGGCAAGCGCACAAGCTGCTTCGTGGAGAGGTCTGGGTGCACCAACAAAGACCTAGGGTCTCTGGGAAAAGCCTGGAGCAGAAAGTGCAATCCCAGAGATAGGAGTCTGGCCCCAAGCACGACCATGATAAACATGCTTATTCCACAAATAATAACACAAATAGAGATAATTATTCCAGCCTGATGGAATGGCCCTTGTGCCCCTGCCCAGCCCCGTGGGATGGGGAAAGGAGTGGAGGGATTTATTCACCAAGGAGCGCCTGAGGGAGGCTCAAAAAAAGGAGAATCAGATGGCAAAGCTGCAGAAGGGCATGCGCTGTGGAACACAACTGCTGCAGCCTACGAGCACAAGAGGAAACCAAAACTGCCGGCTCTTTCCGGCTTCAGCTGCCACTGAGATGGTCACCCACGGAGCACGGCGGCACTGACACGTAAGGCAGGAGCAAGGGCCTGACCCAAACCTGTGGATTTGGGTTTTCACTCTGGCTGCAGAGTCTGCAGCAGGACTGTGAGCTGCCCCAAACACACGTCCCACCAGCCTGACAGATTCCCAGCGCCCTCTCCCAGAAGAGCTGGAAGACCACGTGGGTGATGCCACTGTGCCGGAGTGGCCACAGCTGCGTACCACCAGTGTTTTCAGTGTGCACTGGGAGGTGGGGTCCCACAGGAAGCTCTGCCTGTGCATTTACAGGCTCTGCCTTGCCCCGCAGGACAACTTAGAAAAGATTGTATGGAAAAAAACCACTGGCCTCTCCTAACCTTTGGGCACTTGTAATCTATGTATTGTTCTTTTCGTGTGTTTTTTGGCAAGTGATTGTTTTATCCTACAGTAACACATGAATTCTGCTGTGGTTGCAGTTCACTAGGTAAGAGATAGTCCTGCTGGAGAGTTACAGCCTCAGCAGACAGGACTGATGAAGTTTGAGGAGCAAACGGACACAGCAGTACTGGTGTTTTGTTATTGGGAGCCCAAGCTGGATCTCCATTAGCAGCCCATAAACACCATCTCCAGGGCTCCATATAGCTAAGTGGGCAAGGCAGGCTTTCTGGGGCTGGGGGGCTCATTCAGGATCCCCAGGAGTGGGTCTGGCGAGAGTCCTTGCTCTCTGAAGAGGCTGAAGATCTCCCTGGGAGAGGCCAGGGAGTCGTTTGCATGTGTCACTGGCTCATAGGTAGCTCTTTGTTGCTGCCCTCTTTTCTGATTGCTCTCCTGCATCTTCCCTGGGCAGTGGAGCAGGCTGCAGTAGTGTAGTGCCAGCCCTTTCCTGGCAGGTAAGCAGCCTGCCTGGCTGGGCACTGCCACCGTCCCCGTTTTCAGCACACCGTGGATCATGTGTGCTCCCTGCTTGCCTGAAGCATAGCCAACAAATTAAACCTTAAACCGTAAGTTACAGATGTTTTTGCTTGTGGTTCCTGGATCTGGTCAGATCAGTTAAAAGGAACTTGGGGTGGAGAAAAACCTTTCCATTAATCACAGACGTCTGCAGGAAAGCACAGATCCTTCACCTGCAATCCCTCGTGCCCTGACTCGTGGAGCAGCAGCTGTCAGCTCTCCATCTCTGCAGCTCTTGAGAAATCCCAGAGCTGAACTTCCATTCCAGTAAACAAAGTCCGGTTGTGTTTTACTTCTGTGACTCATCCATCAATCTGTAATTGCTCAGGAGTAATAGAAAGTGCCTGGCAAGGGACAGGCCTGCCTGGCGGGTGGCTGAACTGCTGGGGCTCGGGCAGCTGGCTTTGCTGCTGCCCCGCGCAAAAAACCCCCATCGTTATCCTTCTCCTTCCCGCTCCATTCTCATAATTATTATTTTTGACCCTGAGAGGACTGAGAATAGAGCATGGAATCTATTTCCGTGCAAGACATCTTTAAAGCATGACATTTCCCTGCTACTTCATTAAATTAAGTGCTGTCCTCCTTTAGTGGCCTGGCTTTTTGAGTCCTGAATCAGACACATCATCTCTTGAAGTGTTTTGCAAGTAAATAATAACTAGAACCATGTGTATTAATTTAAACTACCACAGGCATGGTAAAAATGGCATGGACAACACCATGCAGACAGAGCACAGGATTAAGATTGTGGGTGGGACTATGCAGTTAGAAAACTGTATTGGGTTGGAACTGGGCTGATTTGGTGAGAAGTGGCTGAATTTTGGGGGGGGGTTATATTTTTTGATTCAGTTTTCATGTAAATTAAATTTTGTAATGCTCATTGTGGCAAGAATAATATTAAACTATGGAACTTCACAACAGTCCCCTGTTCCCTGTAAAAGGAACAATTCCTAGATCCTTATCAGGGGAGAAAAAAAATGAATATGCATGAACTTTGTGCTCAAGGGTGTTTTCTGTAGATCATGCATTTGACATAGCCCAAGAGGGAGAAGTATGCTTTGCTGCCTTGTATATTGTACCAGTTCTATAATAACCGGAAGTGCTTGTTCCTTTAACTGTCAATCTGGCACTTTTCACCAGCTCTTTAAAAATTTTTATGTGTATATATATATATACAGACATGCACACACAGCGCACACAAGTGAGAGGAAGGTGTTTGTGGAAGCACAGTGCTTATTGCCTATTTATTTTGTGAATTATTTTGGCAGTAGGAGAAACAGGCACCTTTCTGACTGCCTGTGTGAGCAGATCTTCACCAGCTTAAACGCTGCATATCCTTTGTCTCAGCGAGGAGGAGTGTTGAGCATTGCTATTGCAGTGACTCCTAGAGCTAAGCATCTTATATTCAACAGTCTCACGTCACTGCTCAGGGTGAAATGTTCTCAAGAGGTGGTGAGGGGTCAGCTGGAGTGCCAGGCAGCCAAAGGATCAGCCTTGCTTGTGTGTCTGGGGGCACAGCTAGCTGGAGGTTCATCCTAGAGCCGATGGGATGCGGGGCTGGAGGTTTAGGAAGTGACCATGAGCTGTGCGCAGGCAAGGGCGGTGGGGGAATGAAAGGCTTGCCAAGCTGAGCTCAATGTTGATGTCTTATTACAGGCATGAACTGTAACAGGGAAGCTGATCGCAGGGGAGGAAGGAGGTGGCTGAGTGACTGGCATAGCCTGGAATTTCTTCCCCGCTAATTAAGAGGAATGGAAAGAAGCGTAGTGAGGAGCAAGGCTTGAGGAAACCTAATGCTGCCAGGAGCACGTAGGAATGTTCCCAGCCTCTGGAGGGATTGTGCAGCCACTCATTGGGGAGGGGTCCCATGGGGTGGCACCTCAGCTCCCCTCTCCCTGTGGCTAGGGAACATAAATCAGACATGAGCCCTGGACCAGCTCTGGACTTGCAAATGAAGATTAAAACTAGTAGCATGTGTCAATAATCTCCAGCCATAACTGCCAGTCTCTTGAGCAAATTACAGGCCTGCTCTCTCATAACCAGCTTCAGCCCAAAGAGGCGTGGATTTAAAACAAAATCTTTAAATATCCAAGGAAAGTCACCAGTTTTAAATGGTGGGAGACATATACAAAAACAGATTTTGAAATTAAGATAATAATGATGGCGCCAGCCAGATGAATGAGGAGACTCTCAACAGGCAGCCCTGCTTGGCTTCGACTGTCAGCCTGATGGAAAAGAGAGGAGTATTTTAAGCAGTGACAACCAAGGGGTATAACTGTTTCTTACACAAGACAGTACACATGCTTGTACTTTAGAACAAGGAGAAATCGGAGATCTCCTGCCCTCTGAATCTCTTTGGTGAACCAGTGTTCACCTCTCCAAACCAAAGAGCTGTTCCCAAGCCCACACAGGGGCCAGCAGTCGGGGAGCAGAGGTGGGAGGTTTGAGCGAGATGCTCTCTCTGTGCGCGCAGCCCTGCCTCAGCAGCCCATGGCCAGAACGGCTAGGTCCCTTCTGGAAACAAAGGAGGCCTTTTGCTGGGTGTGTTGTACAGCAGAATTGTGGTGGCTTGCGTGGCTTTTAGCTCTCTGACCTTTATTTAAATGAAATGCAGAGTAATTTGTATCTAAGAGGAGTTGTTCTGTCTCATTAGTGTGATTAAATAGATGGCAGAGCATTACTAAGTTCATTGTCAGAGAGATTGTTGCTTAGTAATTTAAACTGCAATAATCTCATTATTCAGTCTTTTTTCCTTACAACGATGGTGGCTCTGTTGTTAACAGGCGCGTGTTCATGGGCTTGTGCAAACCCCAACAACTGCGATGGCATTTAAAACATTAAATGG
Source organism: Pandion haliaetus (assembly GCA_013401275.1). Lineage (NCBI taxonomy): Eukaryota > Metazoa > Chordata > Aves > Accipitriformes > Pandionidae > Pandion > Pandion haliaetus. The sequence goes on from VYZV01023151.1 coordinate 188,316, forward strand.
CCACAGGCTCCGAGAAGTCATTCGGGGTAAAGCTGAGTAGGGGGACCCTCCAGGACTTTCAGCTGTATATGTCTGAATGAGATTTTTGGTGGTACAGGAACAGAAATGCAGAACTAACGGGTGAGCTCAAGCATACGGTCCTACGAGCCTCCTCAGCTTCAAAGACTTGACAGATGCTCTTCCTCTGCCTCCTCACCAGGGTGAGCAGCCAAAGTGCCCCTGCAGCCAGGCCTCGGTCACGTCCAAACTGACGGCACGTGTTGCATACGAACAGCGATAAACCGTTTTCAAGCAGGCACCGAGGCAAAGTTAACGAGGGCCCTACCTATGGCTCCTGCGGCCTGCAAGTCAAGGAGGTGTAACTCCAAAGATCGTTAGGGGGGCAGGAAGAGGAAACCTAACCCACCCCGCACAGGGCTGGCACCGGGCTGAGGGCAAGGGGGGGACAAGGCAGGGCACGCGGCGGGGCCAGCTCGGGCGGAGGCGTTTGCCTCGCAAAGGCGGAGGCCCCGTCCTGTGTTTGCCCCGCAAAGCTGAAGCGGGTCCCGCCCGGAGGGGCTGCTTCTCCCCGCGGTCCTGCTTCACAGACCTGGACTCTACGAAGCAGGCTGGCCACCCCCCCCCCCGCCCCCGCTCCGTGGCTTCCGCGGAAGGGGTGCGCAGCCAGGCCGGGCTGCAGAGCGAGGACAGCGAGGACGTGAGGGGCCAAGCCCTGCCCGGACTTGCAGCGCCCCAACCCCGCGCCCGCCGCCCGCTCCGGCTACC
>VYZV01023151.1:203109-220812 GCA_013401275.1 Pandion haliaetus
TTGTGCCGGTTGCGGGGGGGAGCAACTGGTGTATAGTGAGTAAAACTCTATTGATCTGTTATCCTTAGGCACGGGTAAACATTCCTGGAGCTGGGGTTCAATTGATCGATCTGTTGTTCCTTTAAGCAGTTTAGTTGTTTAATTCAATTAATGCCCTTACGTACAGGGCATGCTGCAGGCATTTGTAGTTCTGTTAGCACCACTGCTTTAAGCCCGCAGGTCTCTGCTTTTCCAGTTAATGTAAAGCTGTTAGATACCTAAGGAGGACAAATAAAAATAGACCTGTGACCTAGAACACTTTGTAGTCTTTTTGAATTAAGTGCATTATTGTTCGTGTAATGATCTTCAGACAAAATAAGTACGAGGTTGTTTTTAGCTGCAAAAAGTTAATGATTAAAGCTCGGGTCTAAAATTAGAGCAACTCGACTTAAAAATTTACTGGAAGGTACAGACCAAGACAGTCATGTTTTGTTTTTTCAGCTTTGCTCCTTTAATTGTGTATTGAAGTGGAAGTTTCATGAAACCGGAGGCTGGCCAGAACTGAGCCGTGTGTAGTCCCAGGGGTACAGTAGCAGATCCTCTGGATGCAGATGGCACAGAACACTGCCTTCTGTACTTACACAAAAGTAAGTTCTTGGAAAATGGCTTATTAGCTGAATGTTTTTCAACTGAAAAGGTAGCATCTATGGAATATTTTAAATATCTGACATGTTGTTGTGAATAAGCCGGTGAAATAAGTGTTCAGCCGGGACCTCGGCAGGTTTCTGTGATAGCTGTCATTGTCTGGAAGGGAGGAACTGTAAACTTGGTTTTAATTATGAATTTCTCTGACGGGCCTGGGGTGTGTGCTGTTTACCTTCAGCGCGAGGGAGGCAGGGATCCTTGGGAACGCTGATGCGTCTGGCTCTGTGAACGGATGCTGGAGGGCGTTAGGCGTAATTTGAAGTAGGACTCGCCAGGACTTACCATCAACGTTTTAATTTCAAAAGACAAACCAAAGCAAAACAAAAAACACCAGGAGTTTATCGGCGGCTCGCCCTCCGACCAGCGCCGCCACTGCGCATGCGCGGCCGGGCCGGGCCGGGCGGGGCGGGGCGCAGGTCCCGCGGCGCTGTCCGTCCCGCCCCGCGGAGGCTCCCATTGGTTGCGGCGTGCTGAGGGGCGGGGACGCGGCGTGCCTGCCTGGCTGCGCCCCGCTCGGGCCCGCAGTGGGCCGCCTGCGTAAAGCGAGCGGCGCCGCGCTCCGCTCCGCTCCGCTCCCCTCGGCTCGGAGGAGCCTTCGCGGCCGGCTGTGCTAGCGGCACCGCCTCTCAGCTTTGCTTACCCAGGCCTCAGCGTGCGGGGAGACTGACGGCCCGGCGCTCTCTTGTGTTTGTTTTAACAGACTTTTGAATCGGAATAAACACCTTCAGGTCTCGGAGGCTTCTGGCTCTGAACTGCCTTCACTACTGTCGCCTTCTCTGTCTAATGTGCTACAAGGATGAGCCCAGCATTTGGAGCTATGGAAGTGGAGCACTATTCCAAGGGAGTCCTGCTCGAGCCTTTTGTCCACCAGGTTGGAGGACACTCCTGTGTCCTCCGGTTTAATGACAAGACCATCTGTAAACCCCTTATTCAGAGAGAACACCAGTTCTATGAGACTCTCCCAACAGAAATGCGTAAATTCACTCCGCAATATGAGGGTAAGTTACCAAACCTTAGGTGGGGTTGGGCTTTTCCTTTCTGTAAATACAAGCGTGCTGTGCTCTCTGTTATCTCTGAAATCTCTTCTGTGTGGAAGAGATTTTAGTGTTTTCTTTTCATGTATTTTGATGTTGTCTGAGGCAGGCTGTGGAGATGCAGGGTGGAAATGCTTGCCAAGTTGGTGTTTGGGCTGACTAACAGCATTAGAGTAGAGCAACTCTGCTGGTGATAGCCCATATATCTCCCTTAGGCACAGGTAAGTAGCTAACAGCTTGTGAATGTATTCAGTAATTCTCTGCTGCTTTTTTCTGTGGCTTTCTAAATTTTTTTTTTTTTTTGCCACTTGTTTAATGTTTGTTTACAGCGATTTGGTAAGATTGGTTGACAGTGTTTTGTGTAAGCTTAGTTGTGGTCTCTCTTGTTTTTGGATTTCTCCTCAGACTCATTTTGATTGCAATAAATACATGTCAGTAAAGTGTCTTGTTGAATATTTGCAGTGTTGTTTCTGCCATTAAGGAAATGAAAATTCATGGCATTTAGGTAGGCAAGGATCAAGTAGCAGTGATGAGGCTGAGTCAGATGTTATGTAGGAGTGGAAATTCCAGTTCTCCTAAGAATTGCGCTAGTTAACAGAAACACTTTTCTTTCCCTTCTCTATTCCATTAACTGCTGCCTGGTGATTAATAAATAATATGTCAGAAGCACTTGTTAAAATGGAGTTGCTTTTTAAAGCACATTGATTTTAACAACCATAAAGGTGACGAAGTTTTGCATACTGCTTGTGAAACTGGCAGAAGACTTCAGAGGAGATGTTTCAAAGTTAATATTCCCTGCACGCTTAAAGAGACTTTTTGACACGTGTAACTACAAGTTCTGTTGGACTGGAAGAAAATGTGATACTTGAATGATATGTCTCAAAATGTAATAGAACAATTGTACTAGTGTATATGGCTTTTTGGGGAGTGGGGGGAGGGATTTAGGGGTAAGGGGCCTCACTTGGTCCATCTCTGTTATTTTTTCCAGGATAAAGCCAAAGGCCATTTTCTAGCTGGCTCCCCCCTTTTTTCCTGTTGTCCTTTCCCTTGTGGCAGCAGGACTGTCAGTCAGAGCTTCTGCGCTCCCTGCCCCAGCTACTGTAGGTCTCGGAGCCGCCTGCCCAGCTCAGAAGTGCCAATCTCTCGCCGAGACCTCTCCCCTCTGGCCTAGTGATGAGCTGCAAGAACTGTGCAGACTGATTGATTTGAGAATAAAGAGAGAGGACTGAAAAATAAAATTAAAACCAATTCAGACAATTGTTATGGCTTCTTCATTAACCACTGAAACTTGCTAATGTAGCACTGACCGCATCTCTGTCAGAGTGCTCCACTAAGACTCTTAAAATGCAATGTAGTGCTCTAGAGACTCTTGAGGGGAAGATGAGAAAAAAAATGCTTTCAAGGTTCACCATGTTTCTGTACCACAAACAGATCTGTTTTGTATTGCATTTTTGTTACTTATTTGACAAGATTGCTGCATAACCAGTATCAATAAAATATATTCCAAAAAGGAGAAGAAAATGTATAATTAAACGTGGTGATTCTAAGTGGAAGCTTTCGGACTAGTTTCTGTTGTAATGTGACATTTTCCTTGTTTTGCTCTATTTGCAAATCTTTCCTTTCCCCTGGGGATCTATTAACCAAATCTTGTTTGGATAAGTGCTTTTTGCTTTGCTGTCATGCAAAACTTAAAGCTTTTGATGTGAGAGGGTTTTTTTTGTGCAGGTCACTTTTCACTACAAGATGTTAACAAATGTTTTACATCTCACTTAGGGTCAGACCAGTCAGGTTTTTTTAATTTAATAAAAACTTTTATTAATTGAAATTGTCTCCTGTTATTATTTGATTCTTACTTGACTGCATCAGAGAGAGAAAAGAACCTTCTGTATCATTGTTTTGTCAATATGATGAATTGTCTTTTGTGAGGTGTCATTTTTGTCTAGGTCTTTTGATATTTGTTAGGTTGACAGATGAGGTTTGGCCTGTGGCAAGATAGAAACTAAGGACCAGGGTAAGAAAAAAAAAACCCAAAAGTTGCTATATTCTTAGTGTAAAATCATGCGTTCTAAAAGGCTTGCTTGTCACTTCAGCAGTTCATAACTGTCTGTGTCCTTTCTCTCCTCAGGTGTGGTGTCGGTGAGCTTTGAAGAGGATGAAGATGGAAACTTATGTCTAATAGCATATCCATTAAATGGGGACCACGATAACTTAGAAAACTTAGATAATTCTGACTGTGAACCCAAAAGTAAGCTGTTGCGATGGACTAACAAAAAGACAATGTTGTTAGAAAATGAGAAAGTATCTAAGGAATGGGTCCGGCAGCACAGGAAAGAGGAGAAAATGAAAAGGTAAGTTTGATAGGGGGAACTGGAATGCAGAGCATTGAAGCATAAAATTTTTTGCTGTCAAATTAGGATCTGGTCTCCAGAATTTCAGAGAATTCTCCAGCGTTCTTAACTTTCATTTTCTTTTCTTCTCATTTCTTTTGTTTTTCCTGACCTATTCAGTGCAGACAGGTTCAGTAGTGAAACTAGTATGTCCTCAGCCCAGTAGTGTGTTGAGTCTCTCTTTTTTTTTTTTTTTTTGCTGTGGTCAATTGAAAAAGGTTTCCCAATGTTGTGATTGAAGTTTCTGCAAAAAAAGAAAAAAAACCCCAGTCAAACCAACCCACCTGCAAAAGCACAATAGTTGTAAAAAACCAAGAAATATTTCAGTGTTACAGCATAACTTCTGTAGGAATCCTGCTTTATCCCTGTTAGTGATGTTTTTCCCCTCTTCCACTTATGTAAATTGTGCTTACTGTAAACTGTGAGCCGTGATGTATTGTGCTAAAAAACAGTGACCTTGTCAAAGGATAAATCTTAACACATATCGCTACTTCTTGCATTACTTCCATGGAAGTAATTCACGCAGGTAAAGAATATATAAGTAGAATTAGTACGTATTTTATAACATATTTGGCTATATGCTAATTTATATTAATACAGAAGTAGCTTTATAAAGGTTGAAATACTACTCGTGGGCAACTTGTCCACTTGTACAGAAAACAAAATAAAGCTTATGCCAGGTGTTAGTGAAGGTGAGCAAAATAGTTTGTAAAGTTAAATCCACTGACAGTCCTTCTAAAGCGCTTATTTTTCTATTTGACACTTTGTTTTCTAGTCACAAATTGGAGGAAGAATTTGAGTGGCTGAAGAAATCTGAAGTCTTGTATTATACTGTAGAGAAAAAAGGAAATGTAAGTTCACAGTTTAAACACCATAATCCTTGGAGCATGAAATGTCACCAGCAGCAGTTACAGCGGATGAAGGAAAATGCAAAACACCGGAATCAATACAGTATCCTTTCCTGAAAATACCTCATAACAATGGAATGAGTAGGGCTCTGCTTTTTATTTCTTAAACATGCCAGATGAAAGTACAGAGCAGGCTTAACTGCAATACAGAGAGACTCTCTGAAGCTGTGATTTATTTGATGACTTGGAAGGGATTCCCAGCCCTTTCCAGAACATGGGCTTTTCTAGCATGTAATGAAGTAGCTAGTCTAGGAATTTCAGATAACGTAATTCAAATCTACAAATTGTGGATTAGTTAGTGGACAGGTTTTACAGCATACTGTGTTTGGGATCTTCCACAAAAACAGTTTACTAATGAAAGCTTTCAAAGGAGAAGACTTCTGTCACTTTTTGTTACTCTTTTGGTATTGGTGATCTTAAAAACTAGAGTCATCTTTCCCTTTTCAGCAACCTCTTAAATATAGAGGATATTCCAATGCCTGGAGTTGTCTGCTTCTAGTAGTCTCTTTTCAGTGAGCCTTTTTGGTAAAGAAAAGCTGAGTATGAAACATCATGTGGGATTGGAGCATGAGAAACACAAAAACAGTGACTGAATCCATGAAACCTGAACCATGCTGGTTTTGTGCTATGGAACTGTAGGCAAACATCTCCACCCTGTGCATTCTGTGGAAAAAAAATGGTGCTGTATGCAGGTTTGGATGCAAGTGATACATCCTACAAAAATGTTAGTACCTATATACATAGGTAAACAAATTCCTCATGTGTGAGGACTTTCGGTGAATGCATTACTAGAACATCTCTGACTAATAAACCAATCAAAATAGAAAGCATTTTATGCCTGGTATCCTCACCATTTCACTGCAGATGATTATTAAATTACCTAACTAGAAGTGTGTCTCTGGAAGGGTATTACTACAAATGTTCTGAAGTACTTTTTAACTTCTGTGTTTCAGAGGTGGTGTGAAAATGCTGCACAGTTTCTGAATGGTAACAGAAGCACACAAAATCTTCATTTCCCACAAAAAAATGTCTCTTGCTAGGCAGGAAGTACTTCATAATTCCAAGTCAGCTGCCAGATTATTTTTCTGTATGACCCTGGATACTTTTTTTTTTTTTTACTTAATGTGGAAATTCACCTGTCTTCTCTAGAGACCAGTGAAACTGGAACTAGATATCCACTCTGCTTTATGCCAATTTTATGTAACTGTAGTTTTTGATACGCTACTATATACTGGGTATGTTTTGGGTATGCTTAAAGTTAAGACTCTGGCACTATAAAATCTGTGGTAAAGGTTTTAAAACCTGTATTTCTCGTTGTGAGGATTGTTCCTTAACTAATCAGAATTCATTTTGCTGGAAAACCTAACATCTCGATACGAAGTACCGTGTGTGTTGGACCTTAAGATGGGAACCCGACAGCATGGAGATGATGCGTCAGAAGAGAAGAAGGCTAATCAGATTCGCAAGTGCCAGCAGAGTACATCAGCTGTTATTGGAGTCCGAGTTTGTGGCATGCAGGTGAGAGGAAAACTAATTACGTGTAGGGCAAGATTGGCACCCATTTCTGTTAGTGGGGTTTTTGGCTTATGTAGTCATCCCACGTGATGCTATCCTTGAGATGCTGTGCTTCATTTCCTTCAGTAACGGGAACGAAGCTTTTGGGTATCACTTGTCAGCTGAAGGTGGCAGCGTCTGCAGGAGCAACCTGCAGCATGCACTCTGCATCAGTGAATGCGTTCCCTGAGCACAAAACCAGTCTCCTGCACAATAGCAGCAATTCAAAGCTGTGTAGTAGAATTACTGATTTGATTAACATTTCAGGATAGCGTAGGAAACAATTGAAAGGAGGCTCTGTCGGTACATGCATTTTGAATAAAGCGTGCGGCAATTTGCCAGAATATTAAGAAGCAATCGGTTCTGTCTTGCAGACTTTGAAAAGCCACAGATCTTTCACTGCTTAAAGTAGACTTGTTGCAAAGTGCAGACAAGAAGTGGCTTGGTAAATGTGATAAGACTCATGGTCAAATAAGGAGATAGGTGAAAGTCCATGCAACTCTGAGTTTTTTGTTTACTTGTTTCTGTATTCCTAGAGCGACAAATGGGAAACAACTTGTTTGTATTTGAGACTTTTCCAAAGCCTCTCCTCCCATCCAGTAGATTCCAGGAATGCCAGCAGTGTTTGCTAGGACTCGTTCCGCAGTGTGACTATTGGCAGGTTTGGTGTTTAGCTCTGTTTAACTTCGGAGAAAAGCACAAGGCAGAAATGGAAGTGTGAGAGCTGCATTTCTAACCACAGCGTGCTGGGATTTGAGTGGGGCCTGCTCATTGTTCACCTTCCAGTATAGACCTCTGCTGGTAAACAAGGAGGAACTTCGAAGGCACCTGCAGTCCTTATTTGACCCAGATGCTTAGGTGTTATCAAGTGTGTAGTGTATAGACTACTCTCCTATAGGAAGGAATCTTCCTGCAGCAGCACCTCTGACTTCTTTAAATACAGAGGATTATGGGGCACACCTTAGTTTTATATAGGAGTGTTTGCTGTCACTTAGAGCTCAGCTTTCTGGGAATCAACTGGTACGCCTGTGAGCAGAGGCAGGTAATGAGCTGAATGAGTGGCTGTGGTACAAGTTGTAGCTTGACTTTGGAGATCTTGGCCGCAGCTTTCCTAATCTTACTTAAACTCCTCATTCTTACATTCCCGGTGAAAAGGCTCAAATCTAAACTGAAGGAATTTTCCACTTCTTCCATGCCTCCAAGTTCCACAGACTCTGCTGGATCTGTTGTTGTTAGCAGTTTCTGTAACTGTGCAAGAGCAATTTTAAGAGAGTAGTATGTCATCTTGTAAAAGCTTTCTGTAGCATGTNTTTTTTTTTTTTTCCTCTTCAAGGCTTTGAGTCAGTATTACCAGCAATTCTAACTATTCCTTTTCTCTTGTCTTGTGTTTGTATATGCAGGTCTACCAGGCAGGCACTGGCCAGCTAATGTTCATGAATAAATACCATGGAAGAAAACTCTCAGTCCAAGGATTTAAAGAAGCACTTTACCAGTTCTTTCATAACGGCAAATACCTGCGCAGGGAACTCTTTGAATCTGTTATTAAAAAACTGACTGAACTCAAGTCTGTCCTAGAGAAACAGGAGTCTTACCGCTTCTATTCAAGCTCCTTGCTGATCATTTATGATGGAAAGGAAAGGCAGGAAGTTGCTGTCGACTCAGACCCAGAGGACTTAGAGGACCTTTCAGAGGAATCATCAGATGAGTCAGCAGGAGCATATGCCTACAAACCAACTGCTAGTACTGTTGATGTCCGTATGATAGACTTTGCCCACACAACCTGCAAGTACTATGGAGAAGATAGCGTGGTGCATGAGGGCCAAGACACGGGTTACGTTTTTGGACTTCAGAATTTAATAGATATTATTAAAGAAATAAGAGACGAAAGCAGTGAATAAACAGTGTGAATGCACATCAGTAGAAAGCACTATTGTGACTCTTTGTATTCCAAAATTACTGGCCACTTTCTGGTGGTAGGAATCTTCACAGGCTCTGCAGGGATGGTCCCCTCAGAGTCAGACTTGTTCAGAGGGCATTTACTTACATTGGTGCTGGACCTAGCACTGGCAAAACTTGGTATCCTTATTTATTTTAACTTTCTTAAACATTCCATATTTGATTACTCAGATACCTCTGTTATCCCTGTGTGTATACGTTCCAATAAAATTCTTTTTGTTCATTGTAAGCGATGCTTCTGTTGGTGGTGGTGACTGAGGAGGAGATGAAGCTCAGGTCTTTCAGGTGGTGTAATGCAAAAGCAGCATATAAACGGCGAGGCTTACCTGCCTTGTGAGACCGTGTGTGGAATAGCACATCTGTTCTGGGCCTCGTCTCGAAAGCAATGAGCAAGTCCAGCAGCCACCAAGCTGGCCAGGGGCTGGAGGACCTGCCCTTTGGGGAGAGGCTGAGGCAACAGGGCCTGCATAGATGGGGGAGAAGATGGCTCAGAGGGACCAAATGTCAGAAGGTTGGATGGGAGACCTCCAGCCAGCGGTCCCTTCCAGCCAGAATGATATGACTGATAAGTGAAGACTTGTCTCTTAAAAAATCTCCAACAACCTATCTCCCGTTTCAGGATCTTGTAAACTAGATCTCATTCTGTGTAACCCATTTCTAGAGAGCTATTGACATTTTTTAATCTAAGCTGAGCCAAAACATGCGTAAGACTCCTACAGGATTAGCTGCAATGGCAGTGACTAGGGGAGAGCTGCGGAGCCTGAAAGGTATCCTAAGCAGCTTAAAATCTTACTTGGGACAAACAGGAAAGAAGTGTCAGAAAGTGAGAGGAAGGTGAGTAACTGAAAGAAGGATTTATCTAATCATTTTTAGATAAATAACTTTTGCCTTTGCGAAGCTTGGAAGTCATCGTGATAGTGCGAAAGAAAACTGGGTGTGGAAGTGCTGAGGTAAGCGTGGGGATGTTGCCCAGGATAAAGCAGCAAGTTTATGTAGAAATGAAGAGTTTGGGGAGGTGGGTGATGCCGGGATCACTTCCCCGGCCCATCCTTTGGCTTCCTGCAGGTGTGCCGAGGAGAGGTGGGATGTGGCAGGAAGGCTGCAGATCTGCTGGTGGAAGGTCACCCTCTTCAATCAGCTATAGCCCTGCAGCGTTGGTTTCCTAGAAGCTGGCTGTTGCTATCAAGTTCTGATCAAAGTCTCTCTGATGGCCATCCTGTGCTCTTTTGTACTTTTTGAAGCTGTTTTTTACCTTTGCTCTTACAACATTAGTTTGTGGGGGTTTTTTTTTGTTTGTTCCATAGTGTTCAGGCACAAACTGATGTCAGTATTAAACAGGTATTTTTACATCTTGCAGTCACTTTGCTTTTTTATGCGTGCACGTAGGCGATTTCCGCATGAGGTAGGTTTGTCCAGCCCTAACTTGCCATTCGTTGCTCTCTTCGTGAGTCTCTGCTGCTGGGTGCAGCTGACGAGAGCCCTATCAGCTGCCCCTGAGCTGCTCCTGGCACTGGCTGTAAAAAAGCTCAGGGATGGGGGGGGGAGGATGGGGCTATTTATTCTTGGCACTTTCAATTGCAAAATGCTTTGGGCAGCGATCAGGGAGGCTTCCTGTCTGCTGTCCCTGAGATGTGCTGTAGGTGTGAGTCACAGTGCCCGGCACAGGGAGAGGCGCTGTGCCTGCAAAGTGATGTTTCCATTTCGGTTCTCCTGCTTAGAATGCGATGCCCTCTGCTAATGAGCTAATGACAAGCCTCTTGGCAGGCGCTACGGTCGCCCATCACTGGTGCTGCATATGAATAAGCCTGCCTGTGCAGATTCATCTGATACACGGTTTGACTTTGTAGTCTGAAATTGGCAGGGATAAAGTCCTCTAATGTACTTGTGTTACGTAGGAACTCTGAAGAGAATTCATAAAATCCGATGAGAACAATCGCATTTGCTCTGATGCAAGCTGTCTCCAGAACAAGTCCTCTTTGTTTTGCTGCCTGCAGACAGGGCCCTGGGTGCAGGCAGGGAGCTGCCCTCTTGGTAATGTTGCTGGCAGCGTAAGCTTGGGTCTAGAGCTGGTCTCAGACAGAGATCTGGAGCACTTGGGGGTGCAGATATAATGATAATAGTAATAATGAAACCCCAGGTGGAATTGCAGCTGCTGTAGGAAGGCAGGGGGACAAATGTGGCCCCTGCCCTTGCGGGCCCTGGCCTTTGCTGCTAAAATCCTTTTGCCAGTATTGTCTGAGGATTAGCAGGGGCTGTGCCAGTGCTTCAGAGCAACAACAAGGTGGTTGGGAGCTTCCTGGGCCCGCAGCAGTACGAGGGGGTGCGGGGACAGAGATGACCTTTTTTTAAAAAGCTGCAAGAGCAAAATGTCGGGAGGAAAAATCTCCCTCACCTGTACGTTGATCTAAACCGCAGGCATCCTGGCCCAGACCATGTCCTCAAGGGTTAAAGAGGGGGAGACCCAGAGGGCAAGTCCCTCTGAATAACATATTATCTTGCAAAGTTCAGGAGCAGGTTTGTTTTCCTTCCATGCTGTTCCGCACAAATCCCTCGGAGCAGTTCCTTGTGTTTGTGGAAAGGCAATTGCGTAACTGCCGGCCTGGGACATGCTGGGGTGGGAGTGGGGCTCTTGGGGTCCCCACCAGCAAATGCCCACACCACCCATCGCCCCTGCACCTGGGCTTTATGTAGGACAGGACTGGGACCAGCAGGTTACGGGTTTGGAGAGGGCATGTGCGGTTGCCAAGGGGCCCGGGGGGTCACCCACCGGACAGGGCATGGCGAAGGATGCCGTGACGGAATAACAGAGAGCAGCAGCCAGGCTGGGGAAGACACTTGAGGGCTTTTCTGTCGACACTTGAGGGCTTTTCTGTTCCTCTTTTTCCTCTGTTGGTGCCAGGCTGCTGCTGGCTGGCAGCACCAGGCTGACCTTGGAGGCAGATGCTCTGGAGATGTCCTTCCTGGCTGGGGCTGGCAGAGGGCGGTGATGAAGCAGCCTGGCCTCCATGCCCCTGTGAGAGAAAACTCCAGCAGGCTCTGGGGCGTGTGTGCCACGGGAACTGGGGCTTCTGCCTCTGCAGAAAGTGCTTTTCCCTCTGGGGACGAACCCTGCCCTCGCTGCGCCTGCTCTGAGCATGACTCCCCGCAGCTCTGGTCCTCTGTGGGCAGTAAGCTCCCCGCTGACGCTGGCTGTGCCAGCAGGAGCACTGGGAAGGAAGGGGCAGCTGGGCTGGCTCCCTGGTCTGTCCTGGGGAGTGCTGCACCCTGGCAGAGGCACCTCCACGGGGCAGCCCTGCAGCTGGGTAGGGGGACGGGGAGCTGGGGCAGCCTGCGCCCCGGTAGGGACACCCTGCTCTGCGGTCGCTGCAGCCTCTGCTCCGTGAAGGACGATACTGAGTGCACGTCCCTGTTCCTCACGTCCCCTCGTGGCTCCTCTGTGTCTGGTCTCCTCCCTGGCCGCTTCCTGATGCTCGGAGAGGACCCACCTTTTCCTGCCAGCCCAGTCCTGGTAAGGCCGTCGCCCAGGGTGGCTGCAATGCACTGGGCCTGACCCTGCGCTGGGGGCTTTGCGGAGGCTGGGTGAGCGGCAGCGCGTGGTCCAGCTTCGTTGGGCTCTGGCCCCCGGGGACCTGCAGCCCTACTTCCCCACGCCTCCTCTGCGTGATGCTGCACCAGCCCCGACCTCACAGGGAGCTCGCCTTGCGTAAATAGGTCACTTCTAGCCCAAAACGGGTGGCTGCTGGGAATTGCCACGGGTCAGCTGGCCAGAGATGAAACACATTCCTGCGGCCAGCGCCGGCTTCTCCGGTGAAATGAGTTCCTCTTTGATGGCAAGGCGCTGAGGACTGGGGTGGGAGGCTGAGCAGGCATCTGTGGACCTGCCAGGGTATTTTGGTAGGTGGCCTCCCTGGCATTTGGGCTGGGCAGAGCAGGAGCAAGAAGAGGCAAAGCCCATGGTCCCCCTGGAGGAGAGGACACCTCCATGCCCCGCACTGTCCCCATCCTGTGCTGCTGCCTCTTGAGTAGCCGCTGGACTTCCTCCCTCGGGCTGGGTTCCTGCCAGCGGGGAGGGACACACAAATGGCTTTTATGGAGCAAGAGCAAAATATTTCCTCGTGGCCAGGCAGCAGCATCCCCGCAGGGCAGCAGCCCAGTGTCACTGTGACCCCTTCCCAAGGGAGAGCCGTGTACCCTGCTCACCCTGTGGCCCCAGGGCTGTAAAGTGCTCAGGCCCTAGCAAGGCATAGGGCATGTCCCACTGCCCCAAGCCTTGCTGGGGACACAGTGGCTCCCAGTGCGAGGGGGCAGAGGGACCCTGTGCCCTTGCAGCTCCATGGTGCCCACTGCCCCAGGGACAGTGGGTGCTGTGTGTGGCCAAGGAGCTGTGCCTTCACTTTCTAATGGTGGTGGGTCAAATTTTTGTAAGTGGACACTAATAAAACTGGGTTTAAGCTGTTTCTATGGTGATACTATAGTGGGGCTGGGCGTCCGTCCATCCTGCACATGGGTCTATCCTCGGTGCAGGGCACTGAGGGTCCTGCACTACCACTTGGCTAGCTGCAGCGGTGCCTCACCCTGGAGCCATACGGGGCAGGGCAGAGGGGACCAGCAACAGCTTGTGTCCAGCTGGGAGATGCCGGGGACAAAGCCGCCTTCCCTGAATTGTATGGATATGTGGCAGCTGCCTCTCGCCCATCATTTGCTAGCAGCCTGCGACTCAGCTGCCTGCGTGAGGGCAGAGCAAACCCCAATGGGGGTGCCCGGAGCCAGCCCCCACCGTGCTGAGCACCCCGCTCCTCCAGTGGGGATCCCCATCCCAGCACCCCTCACCTGCTTGCCAGTGCCTGCTGCAACCACCCACCTGTCCACACAGCTGTCCTTCAGGCAAGGGGTGCAAGCAGGGAGACGGTCCTGCCCCCCTGCCCCATGAAGAACATGGACAGCAAAGGGCGACATTGGCAGGCAGCCTGACGCGATGCAGGCTGGCATCTGCCATACTGAGCTGCCAGCTCCAGATGAGGCCACGGGCTCTGTCCTCTTTTCTTTCTTGGGTTTGCACCATAGCAATGTCCCCACTGGCCAAGCCATGACAGGCTGCACTGGCCCTGCAGGGTCTTTTCAATTTCTCTTTGAAAGGGAAGCAGGGGAGCTCCTCCAGCCTGCAGGGCCAGGATCTGCTGCTACAGCCCAGGCAACCAACCCCTCGCTTTGCAGCTCTTCCCCTGCTGACACGTGCAACGGGGAAAGGATATGAGAAGGGTGATGTTGGACAATGCAGCATTGGCTTGGTTAGAGACATGAACCTGAGAGCGTGTCTCCTTTGCCCTGGCAGCCCTGCGGTGGGAAGGATGGCGTGGGGAGCCCGGGGCGCAGTGCTGCACACTGCGGTGCACCCTGCCCTCTCAGTACTGAGCACCTTACCCCAGGTCCCTTCCTCTCTTCTCTCACCATGCGGATGCCTTCTGCTTTCACCCTCTTTTTACACCACAGGCAAGGAGCTTGGCTTCTGAGCTGATGGCAGAAAAAGCCGTATTTTCCCGAAACAGCTGTTCCCACAGCACGGCGTTGCAACCTGCAGAGCTGCCCTGGCAGGGGAGAGCTGGGAAGGGGCCGTGCCGGCAGGCAGAGTGCGCGGGCCAGCAAGGGGCTCATCAGGTCAGGATGCGAGCAGAGAGCTTAACAAAGAACAGGGTGCTGCTGCGCAAAGCCAAAGAGCTTGTTTTCCCGAAATGGAACTGCAGAGTGGGCTGGGCTGTGTGCTGCTCGCCTTGCAACCTGCAGCGCCTCAATCCTTTCCCGCAGCAGCCCCTTGGTCCCCCTGCCGCCATCCCTCAACTTTCCTGACCTTCTGTCTTCTTCGTTTCCAGGAAGCGCAGCTGTTGGCAGCAACTGGCTGCTCCTTCCTCCCAGCAGCAGGAGGGGCCTGGGCCCCTGCCAGCCCCACTATGGGCTTTGTGCAGGATGCGTTGCGCAAGGAGCCCTGTGGACACCCCAGCCCCATGGGCAGGGGGAGCAGACTGGGTCCCAGAGCCACCCACTGCCCCGACGGCTTTGGCTCCTCCATGCGTCAGGCTCCGCAGGGCAGTGGCTGCTGGCAGAGCAGCCCTTTGCTGGTGTTTTTGGGCACAACGTGGAGCACCGTGTCCCCGGCAAGAGGTGGCAGCGGGGTTTGCAGGAGCAGGGCTGGTTTTGGGGCTTCTCCCACAGGGGAGCAGATGTAGCTGGAGTGGTGAGATCTCCTGTAAGTGATGCCGGTGTGTGCACTGTGCAGGCTGGACGCAGGGCTGCACTCCCCGCTGCCAGTCGCTCCGGCTTGTTCAGGGCCATACACATGGCACAGGACACAGAGCTGCCCAACCCCATCCCTGCCTCCCGTCTGCAAGCCCAGCTCCACATCTAGCTCGGGAGCAGGGGCATGCATGCGTCCTGAGTGCCAGCCGCCATGGCGCGGCCGCCCAACCCTGTGCAGTGCCCAGCTGCCACGTGCACTGCAGTCGGGGCTGGCCCAGCCATGGGCGAGCAGGCAGAGCGCAGCCCCATGCCTCACACGGCTCACCCTCCTGCTCTGATGCGGAGGTGCCTCTGGTCCATGGCAGCCTTGGCAGCTCTCCCACCTGCAAACCTCCTTCCTAAAAGGAGGTGGCCGGACCAGCTTCCCGCAGAGCTGTGGGAGCTGCTGGCAGCAACCCTGGAGCAAGCGAGGGCACGTGGCACTGCCTGTGGAGGGGCTGGGGCTGCTCCCACCCTGTCAGTTGTGCCACGAGATTGCAGGAGTGAGACAGGGCTGCCCCTCCTGCCTGTAATGCAGACAGGGACAGTTCCCTCCCCAGGTGGCCCTGCTCCGCTCAACAGGGTGGCAGGGCCGATGCTGCTGGTGGGGGGGTCTCGAGGCACCCAGTTGGGGGGGGCCCAAGGCATCCAGTTGGGGGGTCCCATCCACAGCCTTTCAGTGAGGTTTTCCAGGAGGGAGGGCTGCCAGGTCATCGGGAAATAGGGGCATGCCCAGGAGACATCACAGTGCCTCCCCGTCCCACTCATGGACACTCCCAGTCCCCGCAGAACACGCTGATGGCATTGTCCCCGGAGCCATGGGCCCAGGGTCCCCGCAGCACCTCCCATCCCGTATGACTTTTCACCTAGAGAGGGCTAGCAGGAGTACAATAATATTTGTATACCTAAAAGTAGAACGATTGATCCCGCTGCTGTTTTGCAATGTGTTGACGACCAGGCAGTGCAGAATTATATAAGTGTACATGGATCTGGCAAGTTTGTGTTTCAATCATATGAGTGCTGTTGTGCAACGCTTCCCCTCCGTGACCCTGGAGGAAAATGGGTGCATGGGGGCTGCTGGTGCTTTCACGGAGGTTGCCGTGCATGTGCCAAGCCCTTCTTACAGTGATCCTGGTCCCCATGGCTCTGAGGGCAAGGGATGCAAGCGTTATTATCTGAGTTCTCAAGTTCAGTTTTAAAAGTCACCTGCAAAGGACACAGCAGGATCTTTGCTCATTGCCCCTCCCTGTCCAAGATAAATCACCTGGCCCTTGCAATTTGGAGCCGATTCCTCATCAGCAGGAATCCCTCCTGGGCTCTGAACACCCTTGGAGGTTCTTTGCCCCCCTGCATCGTACCGGGGTGCAGGAGGGTTTGCAGGAGCCGTTGCAGAGGAAATCCAGGCCCCTTCCCAGCCGCCAGCTGGCAGAGCTGACACGCTGTGCCGAGCAGAGGGAGAGGCCGGGGTGCTGCTGCCGCTGCTGCCGTGTGGGTGGGAGGTGAGTGCCTTCATCCCCCTGGGCTGCCTTTGCCTGCTGGCACAGCCTGTGCTGCCCACTTCATGGAAATAAAGCGCCATTATCCCAGTGCAAACAGGAGCCGGGCCCGTGCCAGGCAGTGGCTGGGGCTCACCTGGATCGGGGACACGGCTGCGAGCAGACCCTGAGGCAGGGCAAACGCTGCGGCCGAAACCAGGACGGACTGCAGCCATCCCCCGGCCAGGGGATGGGCAGGTGGGGGGATCCCAGCCCTGTGGCAGCCCTTGTGATCTGGGTATTACCAAGAGTATTAACCCCCCAAGTGGGAATGTTTGCCCTCCTGCTGCTCCCCGACTGCCTGCCCCTTGTCCACCATTATGCCGTGCCCCCACCGGGCATCTGGAAAGGACCGTGACCAGGCACGAAGCCCAGGCCCTGAAAGGCTCCCAAAGGGTTGAGCCCCAGCTGTGTCTCACAGTTCCCATTCAAAGCACCTCGTTGCCTTTCCAGCCCAAACGTGCCCGGCTTCAGCTGATTCCTGGTATGCCACTGGCAGCAGGGGAGTCTGGGCAACCGCTCGCTCCCGGTCCATCCTCCGTCCTCACTGCTGTAACCAGGCTCAGCCAGAATTACCTCACCGGCAGTGCTGGGAAAACCGGGGGGCTGGTGGGGCCACGCTGGGAGCAGGCAGGGGGCCGTGGCAGCTGCAAGCCTGGCTTTTATTGTATAACCGCCAGCTGGATTTGATTGTTGATGGTTTCTGGATGAATTAAACTCCCCTGTTGCTGGGAGCAGGGGACTGTGGACCATTCCATCTCTGCATCCCTCCATTCCTGCATCCAGGTGGGATGGCAGGGGTGGGCAGGATGGGTGAGGGGTGTCTCTGCCCGGGGCTGGGCCACAGGAGCATGTGTACCAGCCCGGCTGGGATGCTGTAACCAAAACCAACCTTCCCCCCCCTCCCCCACCCGGCTTTGCTGCTGTCAGCCCCACGCTGGGCTCTCAGTGCTGTCTTTGCCAGGTGGAAAATTCCTCTTGTCCCTCGGGCAGCATGGAGAAAGCTGTGGCTGGGGAAGAGGGAGGGGGAGCGATGCGCTACAGGGCTGCCACCCACCTCCCCAGGGCAGGAGGAGGGGCTTGGACCCCCGACAAGGGCAGTGGGGGCCTGAGGGAAGCTGCTGATGTCTGGGGGGGGTTCGCAGGGGTCTTGGGCTGTTGGGGTGGTGGCCCAAAGGTTTGTTCTCCTGGAATGGGGCATCAAGGCATGGAGATGGACAGGGCTGGGGCTGGCTGTGTCCCCTCCGAGAGCTCCTGGCCTGATGGGCAGTGCATCTGTGTCCCCACGGCCACCTGCCGTGTCACCGTGTCCACCGTGGGTCACAGTGTGGGGCCAGGTGCTCGCTCCGGCTGTGCCCTATTTCCATGCTGGGGG
>VYZV01023151.1:221413-277959 GCA_013401275.1 Pandion haliaetus
TGGCGTGGCGTGCCGGGCCGAGCCGAGCCGAGCCGGTCGGAGGTACCGGTGCCGCCGCCGCCATCGCCATGTATCGGGCCCTGTACAGCTTCCGCTCGGCCGAGCCCAACTCGCTGCCTTTCGCCGCCGGCGAGACGTTCCTGCTGCTGGAGCGCAGCAACCAGCACTGGTGGCTCGTCACCCGCGCCGGCTCCGGCGAGACGGGCTACGCGCCGGCCTCCTACCTCCAGCGGCTGCAGGTGGGCCGGGCCGGGCGGGCAGGCCCGGCAGGGTGCGGGCTGGCGGTGGGGGCGGCTGTACCGGCCGTCGTGTGCACCGCCGGGGGCTGGGGGTCCCGGGGCTGGGCAGCTCTTCCCTCAGCCCCCTCACGGGCGGGCAGCGGGGCTGTTTCCTGCTAAAGACCGGCCCCAGTCTGGTTTGTGCTGGGGCGGGTGGTGCGGGAGCAGCTGGGTGGTCTGGAGCAACCAGACTGCCTGGGCTGCTTGCGGTCCCTTCTCTGGCGCTTCTGGGAGCCGCTGGCCTTGGCTGGGAGGAGCGGGGTGTGTGGTTCTTGTGGACGTGGTTACCCACTGCAGTGGAGTTCAGCGCAGAGGATGAACCTTTTGGGACATCGTGTTCTTGCCGGGGGTGAGAATCGTTAGCTTAGGGGGAGGCAGGAGACATCTTCTGTGGGTGTCGTGTTTGGAGATTGAGGTCCAGGGAGCACCAGCTCTGCAGGTCAGGGACAAAATGAAAGCTCAGCAGCTTCATCCGAAGGAGGTGGGCTAGGTGAGGGTTCCCTGGGTACCGACTCGTGGGTTAGGAGCTGAGGGTCTGAAGGGCTGGCTCCGCTCCTGCAGAACTGGGAGAGGAAGACAGAAAAATGCCGAGATGATGAGGGGGATCCTCCTCCCAGGAGCATGCCTGATTACTAGATAACCCTGGAGCCTCCCAGCTAGCAGCCCCAGTTGGTGTAAGTAAGCAGCGCTTGTGTGGCCGTCTCTGTGCTGGCCGTTCAGCCACGAGGGTTTCTCTTTGCGTGGCACCCCGGCACTGGGCGGGCAGCGAGGGGGCGATTGTCATTCTTTCACCAACACGCCGTGACACCGATAGCAGACCTGTACCGTCCTGGGGGCTGGCAGAAGCCATGGCAGCTGCTTGCACCTGCGAGGACAGTAATTACAGAAAGTCGAAGCGGGCTGCTGCGGCCTTAACTGGGGTTTGAGGAGGGGGGACACCTGGGGCAGCTGCAGGTGTGAGCCCTGTGCCTGCGTGGTGTCATGAGGAGATTGTTTATGGGTTGTACGTTGCAGGGGTGTGTTTAGCGGAGGCTTCTGAGGGACAACATGGCTTCTGAAATTAAAATAGGCCTTTCATATAAGGCTAATTCATGGGGGTTTTATACTTCTGGGCCTCATGGGATAGCTGTGGGAACTGCATGCCGAAAATTTGCATCAGTGAATGGGTAACTGCCCATGAATGGTACAAATCGGCCTTTTAATGTCTGGCTGAAAATGGTGACAAACCCCTTTATTTCAGTGTGCTGCTGACACTCCTTCAAATGCCATTGAATTTCTGATTAGTGGTAATTCAGTGTGTAAGTAAGTGTGGGCGAGTGCTTTGCAGAACACTTCAGTGAGATGAGCTTTACCTGGGGTGTGTGTATGTGTGTTAGGGTAATGCTGGGTCTCTGCTGGCTGCTTGGATCAGGAGCTGTCCCAGCTGCAAGGCTGGGGCTTGTCTGCGGCCTGGCAGAATGGCCTGACAGGGGGGGACATCCTGTGTATTAATAAGCCCTTAAGCTATTTACAGGAGCTATTTAGTTACAGAGCAAAGACCTTATTAAACTACTAGATTTTAAGACCCCATGGTGGCATTGCTCCAGGCTGCTGCTCATGAGTTTCCTCTCTGCAGTCCTCTGCTTCATTTGCTTGTGTGGCATGACGTCTTCTTGCTGCCGTGGGTGCAGGAGCCTTCTCCCAGGCTGTCTTCTGGAGCAGCCTTCCTGCATCTCTCTACCTCGCTTGTACTAGTTTAAAAATCTTACAAGAAAAGCATTTCTTTGCGGACTTTACGTTCATTTCTCAGGTTGTATTTTGCTACAGCCTTGAGATAGCTTGCATCCTGCTAGGCTGACTCCTACAGTCCATTAATAATGCACTAATGTTTAAGCAACATTGCTGGTGACTTTGTGAGTGCTCTCCTCTAGTTCAGATGTAACTTTCCCAAATGCCCTTAGACCTGGTAGCAGGAAACAGAAGAGCCTTCACTGCATCCGCTCATCTTTTTTTTGGCCGTTAAGTTTCCAGCACCAGAACTTGCCTGATGATGCATGAGGCAGCAGGATCTAATTTGCTGCTCTGCAGTTGCAGTAATGCTCTGTGTCTGTGACTTTCTGCTGTTGCATCCTGCCAGCTCTGAAGAGCTGATCTGAAGTCAGAACACCCTTTTATTCATGGGAGAAGGCATCTGCTTGCTGAAAGCTTGCTTGAGATTGCTGAATGCCTGGGATGAGAGTGCAAACAATTTGTCACCCAGTTTTGACTTAATAAAGGCACTGAGACTCATTAGTGACAGCAATTTGGGAGGCAATTAATGCTGCCCCAATCACAACAGAGAAAAAACACAGCTAATGATTAGTGTTAGTGTGCTTAGCAGGGAGAGAGAGTGGCCAACAGGAGTCACCATTGTAAAAGTAAGCCTTCGTCTTTTTGTGCAGTCAGGTTCCAGGTGAGCAATACATTGCACAACAGTCGTAGCCAACAGCAGCAAATCTCCTGAAAGCCTCTCGCAGCAGGCTGCTGAGGGGATGCTCATAGGAAAGGCTTGGGCTGCTGCTGCTGTCTGCTGTTAGGAGCATTAGCTTTCTTCCAAGCTCCTCTTGATTTTCATGGTTTTTTTGCTCAGCTTTCAAAGATACAGGAAATTCATGCCTTGGCTTCTCTAGAGAAAAAAATAATTCCCATTTATTATTTAAAGCTTATTCTTGGCTGATGTCTTCTCGTTGCAAACGCGGCAGAATTTTGTACTGAAATCCTTGTGGCTCGGTGTTGCTATTAAAAGAGGTTTAGTTGTTGCGAGTTAAAAAACAAAAAACCAAACAACAAACTGTTCTTAGAAGTGTATAATGCCTCTAAGAAACAAGTTAGAGCCAAGCCAGGGCATTGGAAGGTGCAGATGATGTGCAGTTAATTTGGGTCATTTAGAAATGCCCAACTTCAGCTGATACTGCTGCTGACTTTACTCTTCCGTAGTTCCCTTTTAGCTCTGTTGTGGGTTATTGAAGTGACTCTTAAATTGAGTGCTGTTCTGGGGATAGATACTGAAGCCATCAAGCAGTGCGAGGGAAGGATCGAACTGCGTGCTGCTGAACGGGGGCAGGTTGTGAGCTGCAAGCGGAGCGAGCTGCTTGCCAAAATACCAGCCTCTCACGCAGCTGAACCCCGGCCCTGCACGCCCACGGTGGAGACCTCGAGCGGCGATGCCGGCCACATCAATGGAATTATCAATATTACACTCCAAGGAGGGGAATGGCAGCCGTAAAATGCTGTATTGCTAAATGTCAGGGGTGCAAAAATAAGTGCTAAGCTGCAGGGGGATGTTTCTTGGTGAAGTGGGAATGGTTTAGCATGCTGGCTGCTGCAAATCAGCTGCTCAGATGTATTAAGCTGTTAGGAAATAGCTTTGAAATTACTATTAATAGCCTTTTTAAAATTACTTTAAATTAGTTTGCGATATGGGGTTAGATTCTCTGCTCAGCCGAGGCCGTCTCTGGTCAGTCACACTGTCATGTTGTACCTCTGGAGAAGCAAGAAGGGGGCTGTCTGGGTGTGAAGGTGTGTATGCTGATGGCCAAGAAGCTTTGGACTGTCTAGTGAGAAAATGGACCTAGCCGAGAGTATAACAAGTGTTTTAAGGATGCCTTGGATTGCTATTTGCTGTATCTTTTTCTGCAAGAAAAAACAGGCATGTGATAAAAATAAGAGACTGCTTTGTGCAGCCTAGCAACAATTTAAAATTCTCCTGCAGCGTGAGCAAGTGCACAGTGGCAGAGTACAGGTAGTCCTGGTCAAGCAGGTGCAGGAGTGGTGTTTCACCTCCCAACCCACAGAGAGAAGAGCGGTTTCTGCAAAGGAGTGAATTTTGAGCTCTCTCTGCTTGCAGGGAACCCCTTCGTCCTGGTTTGTGTTGTAGCATTGGCATGGGTTCAGGACTGGAAGTGCATTGTGCAGAGCGAGGTAGCACAGGAGCTGCCTTTCCTTGCAGGCAGGGGCATGTCAGGGCTCAAGGCATCAGTCTGACAGCTTGTGGCTGCTCCTTGAGCCTGATCCCACATCCTACACCCAGCCCTGTGGTCCAGCCTTCCTCCTCATTGCCTCTGTTCATCAGCCCTGTTCTCAATTAATTCAGTTCACTGGCTTGCTGGAAAACTCTTTGTTTCTAATCTGCTTGCTTTTCTGCCAGGATAGCAAATGCATTGGTTCAGTAATGGAGCAGCATGTGCTGAGCTGGTGCGGGTTTAGGACCGCTGAGGAAGCAGTGAGCTGTGGTAGCTCAGGTACTGTCAAACCTTTCACGCTAGTGTGGAGACGATGATGGTTTTGGAGCACAGAGTTGGTTTTACGGTGTCAAATCAAATGATTGGATGTTCTGGTAGCAAATCCCCAGTCACTGGAAACTGAGCTTTGGCAGTTTTGCTGTGCTGTAAGAGTTTCTCCCTCTATCTACATAAAAATCCAGCTTCAAACTTGGTGCTTCTGACCCCTGGCAGAGTTCGTCTCGTTGCTCCTGAACAGAAGGTGATGATCGTGCAGACTGTTGTACAGACTATCTCCTGTACCAGAGCCTGCATCGTTATTTGTCATCTGCTGCAGATTTGACAGCGCTTTCAATGGGCGTGAGACCTTAATCGCAATACACGCACAGATCCTGAATAAGTGCTTAGGCTAAAAATAATGTTTTATTTTGGAGAATAAGCAGCTGGTAGCGCTTTGCAGCTGAGGCTGTGTTTCTTGACACATGCAAGAAACTGAAAGAATGAAGCCTTTTTCCCTGGGCTGTCGCAATAGCAGAGATGCTATCGTGTCAGAGCTGCTAATGCTTTGAGATTAAATTTTATTCTTGAGATGAAATTACATAGTCAGGGGAATTATAACCGTTTCTAATTACTGTAGCTAAAGACTTGAAATTTTAGCTAGAAGTTCTGCAATCTTTCCCAGATCAGAATGATTAAAGTAGAAATGTGCTAACGATCTGTAGCCTCTTATTTTTGCTTGGCTGTGAAGACATGTTCTTCTTGCTTTTAGTCTGATTAAAAATAATTAGGCTTTTTGATATCAGATAAAATTTGCCTTTGTGACCTGG
The DNA here is from genome assembly GCA_013401275.1 of Pandion haliaetus. Taxonomy (NCBI): domain Eukaryota; kingdom Metazoa; phylum Chordata; class Aves; order Accipitriformes; family Pandionidae; genus Pandion; species Pandion haliaetus. The sequence continues at coordinate 226,757 of VYZV01023151.1, forward strand.
ACGCCCATGTATGAGTAGTATTGGCAGTCTGGGCTTATACCTCCTGCAGCTGCATAACAGCTGAGCGTGGGTGGGGTGGCACCGGTGGATGCATGCGTGGTCCCAGTGGGTTATAGCTTTGGGTTGGAAATGCTATTTGCTGTTTCAGGGCTGAACAGCATGAAGGCTGTCTTGGTCAGAAGTGAGCAAGCAGTAGGGAGATGTCTGAGAGCCATGTCCGCTCTTGAGCGATGTGGCTGAGGCTCTGTTCACCGTGGAGGAAGGGCAAAGTGAGGGGACAGACTGGAAAGAAGAAATGTGCCATTTTCTTCTAGGCCATTGGAGAGGTACTTGCCCAGCGCTGATAGACACAGTCTGGTTTCCAGCTTCCGCACAGGGTTGCAGCGTCTGCCAGGTCATTTGCACCCCTGTTTTCTAGTGCTGGTCTTGCCATGAGCATTTCACTGTGTTATCTTGCAGTTTTACTGATCAAATCTGTGATTTTTTTCGGGCTGCCTTCTGTATGGTTTTAGAATGCTTTTCATCAGGAGAAGATGGCTAGATGTCCTTCCCTGGTTTACATCTGGAAGATGATCAACTTCTCATTGCAAAGGGAAGAACTGCCAGTTTTGAACTAGGAGCATCTGTTCAAAATAGCTGGTGAGGTGCTGATGCTGGAGGACAGCAAACGTAGACACGCTTCTTCTCGCCCCATTTGCAGGAAAAAGTCTTTAGTAATGACTGAATTGTGTATCTTTATTGAGCAAGGCACTTAACATACAGGAGTCTGGATTCTGTTCAAATCTGCCACCACCTCCCTATGGGACTCCGTGCAAGTGGCTTTCTTTGCCAGACCTTGCTCCCCTGCCTATAAGTGGGGCAAGAGGCCCCACAGGAGGGTTGTGGCTCAACTGAATTTCTCATTAACATTGAAATTTAGCTGGTGCAAACTTAAGCTGATCAACACTGCTGTCAGCCCATGGGAAAGTTGTTGATGACTGCCCAGCAGCATAGGTACGTCTCTAAAATAACAGTGCTAACATCAAATCAAGCTGGTGGATGTGCTGTGTGACAGGTCTGCTGAAAGGTGTCCCACCTTCAGCCATCACTGTCTTTTGATGCTTCAGAAGATGAGTCTTACGCTGTCCTTGCCTTGAGCAGAGCATCAACAGCTCAGCCTTGGCTGCCCTTTCTGAGCTGAAAGGGATTGGCAGATACCTTTGAACATGAAGTTTGAACGTATCTGGGCTTGCCGAGCCGCATCTGCTCTGTGCTTGTGTTTGCGCACCTATTCTCATGATCCCACTCTTGTGTTTCCTTCCAGGATTTCCAGCATCCCATCAGATGAACTCTTAGTATTAAAAAAAACCAGAGGTCTGTTGTGGTCATTGCTAGGAGAGCTCTGGTTCTGGAACAGAAGCAGCTGCCTCTTTTTCTTCCCTTACTTGTATAGCTTAGATGTACATAAAACCAGAATTTTTAAGAGCACCCCAGCTTTACTCCCTCATGAAGGATTTAAACTTTGTCATTCCTAGCCAGGATTATGTATTCAGCATATGAGCTGTCAGTCTGGGCCCTGGAAAAAGGATAAATTCTAGAAGGGGTTTATAAGGAGGGAAGTACAAGCAGCCTTAGCCTGCAACTATAGCATTAGATAGTCCGCAAGAAAATTAGACTTCACAGATGTTGACATCCTATGTGGCCAATGCTATAACCAAAATTTTAGATGCCACAGGTTCTAACAGAGCTCCGTGTGCAGAGATTTTTGTATTAAAGTGTGTGTGTGTTGCATTTCTTCCAGAGAACAAACCTTAAATTGAGGCTTTCTTCTTGGCCATGGCAGTAACAGTTGGCTCAATTTTCTTCACTAAAGAGGCTCATTTGTGTGCATACTTGCAAGGGCTGCGAGGACTGGAAGCGCTTGGTGTTGGACCAGGAGATCAGCTCCGGTTCACAGGCTCCTGCAGACCTCCTCTGTTTTTTCATGTCTGATCTCTTTCTAATGGCGTGCCAAGGAGGACAGGGCAGGGCTGCCTGTGCCGCTTGCTGCCTGCACCAGATGGTGTTTGGTTGATGAGTAAACGTGGTGGGGGCTGCTGCAGTGCCACTGGGGAGAGATGCTGGTCCAGCTGGGCTGGTGATACGCTGCTGCTCAGGCTTGCTGTTGCTGCCTTTGCTGAGGCTGTGTGTGCAGGCTGCTGTGCTAAAGGGTGCTGACTTCTGATGGGGAAGGAAGTCCCATTTCCAGGGCTGGCCTGGTGAGTGGAGATGACACAGCTGTGTCACAAGGCCCAGGAGAAATAACTGAACTCAATGCTGGGGCTGCTCCCAAGTGCTCCTGCTAATGGGCCGCAAGAAGCAGTTTGGCCCCTGTGGTGCGGCAGAGAGAAATGGATGCGAGCACTATTGGAGGAGCCCAGTTCATGCTTTTTCTGTGAGTTGGCATCTGGAGCTGCAAAATGCTTGTATTTGGAGGAAAAATTCTCATTTGAAATTACAGTCTGTTTAGGTCCACTGGAAGTTCTTTCTGTGGACCCTGACCACCCTCATTGCCTCTGGTCTTGAGTTGCAGCAGGAATTGTTGTGGGTCCTGGTCCTGCTTCTGGAGGAGCATCACTTTGCTTCCCCAGCCAGTGGCTCACAAATAAAGTTTTGACCTTTACAGGAGGGACTTCTCAAGCCTAATTTGTCTTGATTTTTATCATGTGGCAAAACCTTTGATTTTTAAAAAAGGGATTTGAAGCTTGTCATGTGAGAAGTGGAACAGAGGACACAATTCATGACTGCATCTGTTTCTCTCTGCTCCCCTTCACCACCCATCACTTTCTTGCTGTGGGGATGTTGAGCACTATTCTGGACAAAGCTCCATCGACGCTAACAGAGAAACAGAATTGCCCCAAAGACAAAACCCACCACCTTGCCGCAGGAGGGGAGGGTTAGCTTCATTTCAGTTCTTCTGTGTTCACGCCCTGCTGTGCAGAGCTCGCTTGGCAGAGCCGTTTGCTTCCCTTGCAAAGGAACAAAGCACTAACACTTGTCTTCTTTTAGCATAAGGCTTAAGCAAGAAGAGGAAGTAAAATTTTGGCAGGGTGGCTTTTTAGAATGAGGTGGGCAGTTCATGGGTTTGTATTTCCTGGTTATTTGTTTGCCTGTTGAATTTGTATAGAAGAAGTTGTCACTCCCTTCCTCCTTGGAAGCTGCTTACTTCTTGATTACTGAGTTGTGAAGCCCCTGTCCTTCCTCCTGTCCGTCTCGTACAGCTAAATGGGTAGCGTCATCCAGCTGTTAGTGTAGCAAACCCATTCCTCCAACTCCGGCCACCTTTCATGCTAGCAAGATGTGCCATTGGATACGTGTCTATCTTTGCTGTCATGCTGGTGGGGTCCCATCTGCACTGCTTCGTCCCTCTTTCCTGCTCAGGCTGGGGTGGTATGCATGAAAGTGGTCTGTGAGATGTTGATTTTTATGCCTGTGATCTGGAAATGCCACCATAGGCTGATATTTTAGTTTGTTCAGCTGCTCAAGTGGTTTAATTAAAAAAAAAAAAAATCAAGCTGTCAGACTAAGCATGCTAGATAATTCCAAGCTGTGGGTTGTTTCTTGCTAAATCACTGGTTCCAAGTTCATATTAGATCTCTTCTAAGTAATAGTTATTAATTATTTCTTGTTTTTTTCTAGCACAAGTGGGATCAGTGCCTTATAGTAGGGAAACCTGAGGGCAGGCCCCAGCTCCAAACCTTCTGTTGTATTGAAGAAAAACGAAGGGATGAGGGAGAAGATGTGGCAAGAGCTACAAAAATAGACACTGACCCACAAGGAGGAGGGAATCGCCTGGAAGCTGGGATGATGTCTTGATGAAAAGGTCTTGAATGCCTGTCCATGGGGTTTGCACCTGGGATGATACCTCCAGAGCTGCTAATGTGGTTGGGGTGTCATCTCAACTGTTCCTCCTGCCTCCTCGAACTCACTGGCTGGGAGGCTGAGCTCAGCCTCTGAGTTGCATCCTCCATCTCTGGAGGTGGGAAGAAGGTCTTGATGGACCACACAGGTGACTTTCACCTGCTTGCATGTGGAAGGTGGAAATGATGGTGGGCAGGTTTTCGGCATGGACGGCTTTCCATCAGTCAAGTTCAGTGTGCTGTGATGATTGTACAGAGTACTGTGGCAGCTCCTGTAAAAACCAGATGGCTGCCTAAAGGCATTTCCCTGACCATGTCACCTAAAGAGATGAAGTTGAAGCTCCCCACCAAGCAGACAAATGCAAACCTCTGTGGCCTCTCAGTCTGATGTGGTGATAGCTCCTTTTTGGGTAAACTCAGTGAATTCTGTGGTTTTCCAGGCTGCTTGAAGATACCCTTTTGCTGTATCCTCCCAAGGAATGGATGTGTTTGCAGGGGGATGGAGGGAGCACCATGGCGTGTACTATGCCCAGGTCATAAATAGTACCCAAGTGACATGCCAGAAGGCAGGTCTGCAGTCCCTTTACCTCTGGGCTTGGCTGTCCCTGAGGACTATTTGGGGAGAAGCTCAAGTATCAGGGAAACCCACAGTTTGCAGCGGGTAAAAAGAATAATTGTGTGAAACGCCAGTACCTCAAGTGAGAATGATGATCATAAAAATTCATTACCTGCTTAATGCAGAAGCTTAGGGATTTCCCTGAGCCTGGCTGAATCAAAGTGTTTGTACCTGAAGACTTTTTCCATTTGACATCAAAAAAACAGTGTCCCTTGAAGTGCTGAGTTCTATGTAATGAAGCTTTTGTCTGCCCCAGAATCACCTTTATTGACTTAAATTAAAGGGGATGCATTTTTCAGTTGGTTTTTTGAATTGATTTCATGTTTCTGTCTTCCATTAGCTTGATGACAAAAGATAGCAGCAGCTTTGAAATAATTGTGCAGTTATTATCTCGGGGCTTGTACAGTATAATTCTTTACATCAGGGGTGGAAAGAAACCCCTCCAGCTTCCAGTTTTGGGAAGCATCATCTTGCCTGTGGTCTCTGGCTCCCTTAGAAGCACTGCCGAGTGATATGGGATGGCACCTGAGACTTTTACATGCATGAACGCATGTGAACCGGCTGTATTTTTGAGATCTCATTTAGAACCTTAAGATCTCAAAATGGTACTGAGCTATGGTCACTTTAAAAGCTTTTAAACACTATTGATATACTAAAAATGGCTGAGCAAAAAAGTTCTCCCAACAAAACCACTGTTGGGAGTTTGGTCTCGTGTGACTCTTCATATGTGGAGGACCACCCAAACCTCTCATAGCTGGGCTGTGGGGACTTAGAAGTGGCAAAGAGTGATCAGCCTTGAACTGCAGGAGTTTGGACAGGGTGGTGGAGGGGTGGTGGTGTGAAGAAAGGGTGAGGGGGAGAGACAGCATGCACTTGGGTTGTGCAAACCAGAGGGATTGAGAGTTACTGTAGCCCTTTGCTTGCTGTCAGGCAGCTTCTATCACCCTCTCTGCCCTGCGGTGCCAGTGTGCACTGGAGAGGTCTTGCTCTGGACTTCAGCTGTGGAGGGGCCACCAGCTGGGTTGGGCGGAGGTGAGCTGAGTCCTGGCCATCTCCCTTCCTGTGGGATTTGCCCCGTTGGAGGTGGGCTGGAAAGATTTCCTGAAATACAGCAATTCGCTCTTGCTGATGCCACTGAGTGAGGTGGATGCTGACACCAGTGAATGTGGCATGTGAAGAGTGGATGCAAGAAATCGATGCTGTAATAAGGCACGTGAGCTGGGTGAAAGTCTAGCACGTGAGAAGTGAACAGTCCAGTAAATGCAGGTTTTTTTGTTCACTGCCTCAGGAAGTGAGGAAAACAGGATTATGGCTGTTCTGCTGTCTGTAGCACAATGTCCTAAGAGGACATTCCCCTCCTGTTCCCATTTCTTCATGTTTGCTGGGGAGCCATTGCCACTCTAAGCTGCGAAAGGAGGTGGGATTATAACTTGCAGCTAAAGCAGTAGGCTATTTCTTCCCTGCAGATAGTGTGGGACACTAATTAATTGCTTTTCTTCCGTGACTCACCTCTTATTTCCTTATAGGTGAAATGTCAGCAAATACAGTTGAACCTTTACTCTTTTTTTAAGGTAAAAAAGCCCACTAAACAAATCCCAGAATTTGTTCTTGAACTGAATGTGGAGATAACAGCAAGTTAGCCTCATTCCTCTGATAAACACAGCTAAACTTGCAATTCTCAAGGTACTTTTCTAGGTCAATGGAAACTGCCAGTCTGTCTAAGTTTTGCAGCACAGAAAAATTGTGTGCTGTCTACTCCCACTGTCTGCCAGTCAAAGTCCAGCTCGGGAGGCTGCAGGGTCTTTAGTTCACAATTTTCTGGGGTTTGTTTTGGCTTGTGCTCTGTCTTCATGATCACGCATGTAACAGTTGTAGTTGTAAGACACTGCTGTAAATCTCAGTGGTATCTTCATTTATTTTTTGGGCATGAGTTAGCATTAGCTTTATCATTGAACCAATAAAGATCAATTGTGTTGACTTCCTGGGTTTGGTGAGTGTCTGGGTGCCAATTGCTTCAGCAGAAACATCCACTTTATCTGGAATAAATGTTCTTGCAGGAGCAGCTCTCAGCTAACAAGCATGTTGGCATACTTGGGTATCTTGTCTGTGGCCAATTAGCATGATCTGCCTCTTGACAGCTCAGCCTGCGTGGAGTATTTCAACCCCTCTGATATCCCCTCTCTTGCTGCCCTGCACCTGTACCCTCAACAGTGTTTAAATGGCTTTGCTATAATTAGCTGGCACACCTAACTTCATGTAATTTTTGTGTATAGCACTAATAAACCAAAAGCTTGAATAGCATCCCCTGTTCAATAGTGCTACTCTGAACGTGTTGAAATACATAGCTACCAAAATCTATGGTGGTGGAGTGAGGGAGATGCCCATTTTCTTTTAGAAGGAGGTGTTCCTTCTTGCCTTAGCTTTACAATGGCCTACCTGAAAGCAAATGAGCATTTGAGGGTTATCTTTTCCTGGGAGCCCAGCTGTCATAGTTCTTGTTTAAATCCCTTAATGAGTATTTTGAACCCAGGTGAAAGCCATGAAGGCTGCTGGCAGCCAGAGGGAGGCTGCTGGGACTGGACATGCTGTTCTGCTTGGGTGGAAGACTTGTTCAGGATTCCCATGTTGAGAAGTACCTGTGCAGCACAGGGAAGCTGTTTCTTCCACACTGCTGGGAGCTGCTCTGTACAGCCTGAAAACATTGCGGAGGAGGTGGCTGTGTATCCTGGGGTTTCAGAGTACTGATAGTTCAAATACCTGTGCCTGTGACCCCGCGGGGNTTGCCAGTGAGATCTGTATTATGGGAACATTATATAGAAATGAGGTTTTTTGGGGGCGCCTACTTTACAGAAACTTTGTAAGTATGCTTGTTCTCTTGGGTCCCTGGCCTGAAACACCATTAGCGGGAGAAATCTTCAAGGATCTTGGTCTACCTGATGTGCTTGGGAGTTGTGTGAAGGGATGATGGTAAAAGGACTGTTTGTAAGTGATCCCTCCACCTTGGAACGAGCTTTGTTCTGTGGAAATGTGGAGCTGCTCTCTTTGAGCAGAGGGACAGCATAAACACAGCCTTTCTGGTTGCTGTTACTCTGCAGTTGCTTGGAGCAATTCTACTCCTGGTAACAAATACTCAGGTTTTTCCATATGGTGGTTTGGGGGTCATTTTATTTTGGAGTATTTTGGTCACAGATATGACCTGATCACATCACTGTGATAAGCTACGTTTTGGGTAGGATGCGCAAGTAACTTGAAGAGAAATGCCCATTACAGAGGGACGTGCTGGGTTTTCTGTATGAGTTAATGTGGTTTCTGATCCTGCCCTGCTGGCTTTCTTTTTATTTTGGTGTGCGCAGGGGGAGCTGCATCCCTTCATGGCAGAAGAGGCAGTGTTTACTCCACGTGCAGAGTCCAGTACGCAGGAAAATTATTTTCTAGCCAGACTGTTAACTGATCCTGCAGCAAGCAAGCTGCCTTTGATCCTTCCAACTGGAATCATCTTTGTTTGGGGAGAACTTTCCAAGGCCTCTCTCAGGTTTGCTCATGGTAATGCAAGACAGGTTTTCATCTTTGCAGTGACAGCTTTGCAGGAAGGAGCATGGGCTGCACTGGGCCTGGCAGCTCTGATCCCAGTGCTGCTAAAAAGATCCTGGGGATTTGTGTCTGGTTTACAGTGTAGTGCAATTTACATCTGTCCAGGAATGAAACTAGCTGATGGCTTTCCTGTGTTTGCCCTGTGAGGATGGATACTCTTTTCCCTCATTAGCGGCTTTAATAAAGTATATATGGCTGTTCATACAGCAGGTACCAGAAAGCTGCGCTTGTTCTCTGTGTGGCAGACTTGAATTGTTCATGCCCAAGCCCACAGGTTCTGTGCTTCCTTGGATGGTGACGTGTCCACCCTCCTTGCCCCTTCTTCCTGCCTGGCTGGTGTTCCTGGGTTGTATAACTGTGCCTGCTGCCAGGTCTGCTTTTCCATGTTTACTGGGGCCAAGATGGCAGGTCGATTTTCTTTTCCAGTCTCTCCTTTCCTGTTAAGTCAGTAAGAGATGTTTTACAATTTGTCCATCATTTCGGGTTTGGGCAACATGGTAATTATGCCCAAAGAGCAGCATAGGTGCAGTTTGCCGCCTTCTGTCCCTTGCCAGAAGGTTGGTCATGGGAGAGGGAGGATTTTGGAAGAAAAGCTGATAAATCATAAATTCTCTTGCAAGATGAATCATGGGTTATTACGTCTTTATCAAACATGTAACTGCATGTTGTTAAATCAGTGTCAGTCTGTGGCATGCAGGAGGCGAGTCAACATGTACATACGTGCTCTTCTCTTGCATCTGTCTTTGCGTATCAGTTGAATTGCCAACTTACTCGCACTTTTTCCTGCTTGACCACTGGAGACTTTGCTTATTCAATACTCATGTGCTGGAAATGTACTCCAGGGTGGAGGTGAATGGGAAGGGAGAGAGTTCTGAATGTGGCAGAAATTTGAATTTCTTGGTCCTGCATCTCATATGACTGTCATCTTTCCAGCATTTTGCTACAGTCTCTGCCATGGAAATAGATTTTGGGGGAAAACTGAATCTTCCTCTTTGAATGCCAGAAGAGGAGCCAGAACTTGCACTGTTTCCCAGGCTTGTTTCTTCCTCTGGGCTCTGTCCTTGCCTCTTGTCCTGGCAACGCTTGGCAAACCTGATTAACTGCAAAGAGTGTTTCTGCGGCTGGGTATTCAGCCCACATCCATGTTGTAGCTGGCCCAGCACTCTGGGAAGTTAGAAATTAGTTGCATTTTTGGTCATACTTAATATAGGGGCTTTCTTATGTACCTGTGCTAATTGCATGCAAGTGATCTAGGAGCTGTACTGAATCTCAGTGACCAAAGGGCACTTGTAGCAGTTTGTTGGGCTACTAAACTGAAGACTGTGTAAAGACCCCTTCCATTGGGCTTTTTTTGCAACTTTTAAAGCTAAAGTCCTAGAATAACTGTTAGCACTTCACTGCAGCATCTTTCCTTCCACCTTGATATACCCTGGTTCATAATCCTGAGCCTTCATCGAAATAGAGGCTATCTGGAGTTTTCTTTTTCAGTGTAGATGGTAGCGCTAATATATATGTGTATGTGTACAGTTTATGTGTACATATATGTAAGTAGAAACAGAAGTTTATCCTGCACAAATGCAGTGTTGATCATGTCTGATACTGACTTGGCTTGACAATTGTGTGTCAAAAGGATGCTAAACGGTAATCCTAAAGAGAGGGGCAGCTCTGTTGTCTGGTGGCTGTTCACCTGGGACAGGCTGAGCCAGAGAAGTTCCCTGAAGCGTTGAGAGCAGTAAGAATTAAGGCCGCAGAGAACAGCAAGATACATAAGTATGTGTTGACTGCTTTATTTTAAAAACTTCTGTCTCTGCTTTTACCCTCTTAGAGTGTTTTGGCTTGAGATGTGTTCTGGTTACTGGAGGGCGCAGAATTACGAGGGAAAGGAATTGGTGGCCAGTTCTGATCATCGTGGCCAGTAAACAGGGTCTGAGCATGGCTGGAGAGACCCAGGATGAAGCATTTCCACCTTGTGAAGTACAAGTATGCAGTGGTGGGTTGCATGTGTTTCATTGTTCCTCAGCGTGTCTCTTGCCCCCTTCTCTCTGACTCTGAAGCTGCCTGCTCCTGCTCGAGGGAGAGAAATCAGTTGAAGTTTGGTTGCTGTGCATCCCTCTGCTGCCTTCAGGGTTTTGGTTATTCCAAATGCCACTCGTGCCTGTACTGTCCCTAGTTAGTATATCTCTTTTGCCAGGAACTCTGGCTTTTGCTTTAGCATGATTTGTACAACTTACGCCCTTTCCCTGTCTGTCCTTTCTCTTAATTTCTTATTTGTGCAGGCTGTCTGCTTGAGCGGCTGCTGTCAGCACAGAGTGGAAAAACACTGATCTGTTAGAAACCCACTATAGCATATCAGCAGGAATTCCAGATCTGTTTCTGGGCTGCCTCTTTGTCAGAAGAGCTCAGCCATGTCTTTGTTCGCTCGCTAGTGAGTCAGAGATGCTGCAGGTTTGTTTTGAGCTTTTCTCATCTTATTTGCTCAGTAATCAGGACAGTTGCCCATTGTTTCACTTGCATTTTTGTCATGCGTTTTTGAGTGCCACGAGGCACAATATCTTCATGCTGACAAGAATAAGTTAATGCGTATCTCTTCGCCAACAGCCTGGGGACTAAAAATTTCTGATTGGGGCTGCAAAAAGGGGAAGAGAAAGGAGCTGAATTTCCCACAGCAATGCAAAAACCAAAACTCAGCCCATTTGTTTGAGCTGTGTGGTTCAGAAGGGGGAACTCTTATCTGGTACATCACTCTGCTGCAGACACAGGCTAGTTGATTTTTGTAAATTGGTGCCGTGATCATTTAAATCTGGAAGGAATATAGCATGCAGACAGTCTGGCGGTGACTGGGGATGAACGGCATGTGACCTAAGAGGTGGCATTCGTCTCTGATTTGAGTAACAAAGAACCAGCCTGTGCCTGTGTACGCCAGCAGGATAAATATCCTAATTTCAGCAGTGGTCCGTGTCAGTGCAGCTGCGTGAAAACTGAGCTGTCACTGGAGACAAAACTTTGTCTGTCTTTTGTTGTTGTGTTGTGAGAGCCAGTGCAATGACATGAGGGTGAAAATCAGCAGCCCTGCCTGGGCACCCCTATGACTGCAAAAGCAGCCGCAGGAATGAGGGCACCGATTCCTGCACATGCAGAAGAGCAAATGCCTTTGATCACTAAACACTGGGGAGGCAGGAAGAAAAAAAAATGCTGTATTTTCTTGGATCAGCCCCCTGCAGAGGCAAAGAAAGGCCTGCCATACGTTAATGGGCCACTTTTATAAATGTGGGAGTCTCGCACACGCAGGGTGGCTCAGCCTGTCTGTGCTGATACAGCTGTCAGCCTGTTTGTCTAGAAAATGCTTTTCTGAAAGGTATGATTATTCTAGACTGTTGAGCAAGTTCTTCTGTGTGAATGCATTTAAACAACACCGACAGTACGTGTGGAAGGATGCAAAATGAAGAGGGAGGGGGGGAATATTTTCGATAGCCCTGGGAGAGCAGGACAGGAGGTAGCGCTGCCTGCACAGCAAGACACCAATAGTGTTTTCTGAAACGCTTGGGTCTCTCATCAGCCTGTATGTGGGGAAGCAGAGGTGTGCGACACATCTTTGCGCGTGTGCTCTCTTTGAGGAGACTGCTCTTGGGGCAGTGAAGATGAGAGCCAATGTGAGCTGCAGGGGTGAATGCATTCCTGCCTGTGTGTGGCCGTGCCCCATGCTGGCCATGCTTAGGTACCCACGAGACATCCTGGAAGGATGCTTCTTAAAAGCCTGTCTTTGGCCCTGGGAAAGGTATCCTTCCCCACCTGGCTTGGGAAGATGGGGCATGCAGAGCACCCCAGGGCAGCGCTGGGGTCTGGGCTCTGTCCCTTGTCAGGTGGGGAGCACCCTCCTGCGGACGGGGGCAGGAAGAAATTGGCAGTGGGCTCTGGGGAAACCCTTGGTTTGCTCGTGTTATTAGCAAGGACAGAGGAAGTAATGATTTATTGATGCTTCTGTGATTCTCCTACACTGGGCTATGAAGGAAGAAATTCTGTTTCCCAGCTGATATTCATGGCTCTAATTGAGCTGTAACTTGTTCCTGCAGGGCAGGTCGTCTGCAGGGTGCCGATGGTGCCCCCAGTTCTTCAATATGGTGCCTCATCAGCCAGTCTAGCCTATGATCGTCAAGGGTTGCTGCTCTGCTTTTCCCCTGCCTCTTGGTGTAGCCAGGCTGGTTGTGACAGGCTGTTCATAGAGTCCAGTATTCCTCTGCTGCAGTGTTTTATTTGATTAAACCAGAAATATCTTACGGAGGGAGTGGTGGCCACTCCTTTTTTGGGGTGAGGTGCCATATGACAGTGGATCAATACCTCATCAAAATACCCCTCTGTTTTCATGGTACGTTGGGCAGAAGGTGGTGTCCTATTGATGCCTCTTGGCTGCAGCCTGGTAGCTCTGCCACCCCATGCCAACCGAGGAGACCCCTGTGCTCACCCCATAAGGGTGGGCACACATGGCCAGCACTTTCCACGACTGTCATTGCCCTATCCCTGCCACCTTCTCCGCCTTTCAGGGGATGCTGACGTGGCTGGGCCACTGGTGAACTGGTAACTGGTGAAGGATATAGTTAATAGCTAGCACGCTGCAGCGGCTGCTCAGGGCTCTGCCGACCCCCACCCGTGTGTTTACCAGCACAGCTTCAGTAAATCCAGCTGAATTCCTGGGCTTTACTTGGTACGTCTCCTCTGACAGCACACTGTACAGCAATGCCCTTTTCATGTGCTCCCCTCTGAGCCTTAGCTTAGCTCGCGATGAGCAGGGTTTCATCTCTGTATCCTAGAGCGTGGAAGAGGGCAGGGACAGGATCGTAGCACAGGTCCCTGCGGGCACAAAAGCAGACTTCCGAGCACCAATCTTTCCTGCCTGAGCTCAAAGGCTCTGCTCCCTTACCTTGGTGCTGGTTTGTGACCTCTTTCTTTTGCAGGCCGTAGACTCTGTGTGGCCAGGATTGCCTGCTAGTGTGTGAGAAGGTGTGGGTGTGTGCTGCGTGGCTGTACTGCTCAGGACCTCTGCCTGCCTGCACCCCAGCTGTGAGCATCCTTGGGAGTGGGTGCTGGATGCAGGCAGGAATCCCCTGCCAGCGCTGCAGAGTGACCAGTGTCCCTAAACTGCATGGGGAGAATGGCGAGGCACGTGCATTATCCTGAATTGCTGTGAGCAGGTAATCCCTTGAGTCGTAGGGAGAAGGAGATTGTAGGTGAGACATTGGCAAACCTGATTTCCTCCCACCCACCCCCCCNAACGTGCTTTTTTGTCCATCCTCTTCAAACAAAGCAATGCCATTTTGGTTAACCTGAGGAGCATGCAGACTGCTTCTAATCACATGATTTATCCATGATACTGATTTCTGTTTTTTAAGTTTATGACTGTAGTGCAAGGGGATCCCCAACGCTGGGTGTTCTACAAACCCTAAATGCAAGGCGGCCCCTGTGCTGAAGACTCTCTGCTCCCTGACAAGCTCAGCTGAGCAAGGGAGGAGGAGATGATTTACGAGTAGCATCAACAATGTCGTAAAGTGCAAGTGGCAAGTTAATGCTGCTTTTTATTCCAGCCCTTTTGACAGGGCCCTGTTAGTAGAGGGTTGGGGAGCAGAAACAAAGGAAAGAGCACAGCAGCTAAAAGCCGGTTGTCACAGCACTGCTGCATTAGTGTGAAAATGCTGTGTTTTAGCAGAAAAGAATCGCTCACTCCATAACAAATGGCATCACACAGCAAGTAGCAGGTCCAGCTTGTGGATTCCTGTGGGCTGTGGATGATGTCAGTGTGCCCTCTGGAAGAGGGCAGAGACGCCAAGCCATTCAGTAGGATCCAGCACTTGGTACTGCGATCTTCCCTGGGAAGATCAGACTGAGAAAGGGTGAAACCCACGTGGGGGAAAGCCTGATGGGCTGGGGAGGGTCAGAGAAGGCAGCACGAAGGGGTGTATCTTGTGGAGGGGTGGTGGTGAATGTGGAGGCACTACAAGCGGGGGACCAGGGAGTATGCCAGGGTGGGTGTTTGGAGGCTGTAGCAGGAGCTGTGCTGAATTTTGGGGTGGGAGCTCACAGGGGAGCAGCACGAGGGCAGGTGGGCTGTGCAGAGGGCAGGGGTCTCCAGTGCTCAGAGCAGCACTGGCATTCCCCTGGGGACAGCAGTGCTGGACGCTTCTGCACTGCTCCCCTTTCCCAGAGAAATTTGCTCTTATCTTCTCGGAAAACAAGATGCGTTGTCTGAAAACTTGCCTTTCCTTCCAACACTCCTTTAAATGTGTTCAAATGCACTTTGCTCCATTTCCTTACTTAGATCTGTAGTTAGAGGTGATGATCTCTGGGCCATATGGGGCTGCTTGGAGACTTCATCCCAAAGTTGGGTTCTGAGCGTTGGTTTTGTCCTTGATCTGATACTTTAACAAATTTGGTAGGTGTATTTTAACGTACGTGGTTTTATTTTTAAAGTTTTCCCCAGTTGCTTTCTTTCCTATCTGTCTCTCTTGGGAAAACAAACCAACAAAAAAACTGCTCCTAAATGTTTTTTTCAAAGCTGAGTATTGCAGAGGGGGCCTCTCATCCCCACCTTGTTTGGAGGGTGTGTTTTTCCCCCACTGTCTGTGGTAGCTGTTAATTCACATTTGGTTTAGTAATTAATCAGGATATAAATAATGCATAGCATGTTACCAGAAAACAGCATGCTAGTGCTATGGAGGCAAGCACTTTTGGCCCGGCAGGGAGGGCTTGCCTTCTGCTGCTCTGCAGCCCCCTAAGGCCAATTAAGGTGCATCCTTGATGAGATTCCAGGCGCTCTTTGGCTGGATAAATGGTTGCTCTGATGCAGGGAGGGGGGCAAAGCAAGTGAAGATGACGGGAGTTCTAGTGTTCAAACAGCTGCAATGAGCACTGGAGTCCAAGCACTCCCCTCCTTTCCTGCTCTGTCCCTGCGTGCGTGGGCTGAGGCTGCCAGTGGTGGTACCAAATGGATGGTGCAGGCACCAGCGGCAGCTTATGGGAGACCGATGGGTCTGCTGGATCCAGGGCAAAGACTTGGTAGTGTGTCCTTTGCCTTCAGCCTTAGTTCTGTAAAGGTCTTTTCTTCTGAAGGCATCAACTGTTGATAAACAAAGCCTTGAAGAATGTTCCAAGTGTGGAAACCTGTTTTACCTTCCCGTGCACCTTTGCTACAGCTCTCCTAGCCTCCTGTGTAAACCCAGGGAATGACATCTTTGGTATTTCTTGTTTCAAGGCTGATGTTTATTTCAGCTGCAGTATCGAGAGCTAAACTGGCTGGCAGGAGGATTAAATGTTGCTATGACAGTTTGGGTGGAGATTTGGAAATGGCACTTCAAGTTGCAAAGCAAGTATAAAAACAATGAAGAAAAAAGTGAGCAAAAATGCAAAGCCAGAGCCAAGGGACTCTGAAGGCCACCAGATTGTGACTCTGTAACATTCACAGCTGTGTTTGCTCCATAGCAGGGCAGCAAGAGCAGAAATAATTGAGCTTGGGATAAGCAGGGCTTTACAGCGGGATCTTGAAAGCTCCCTGCAGCAGGCTGAATATTCAAGGCTGCTGCATGGTCCTGAAGCTCTGTCCCTGGTCCTCCTGTAGGGATCATTGCACTTTGGTGACTTGCTTTTCCAACCCTAAACCTTGAGCAGGCAGACTCAGTTTGAAGCACAGCTTCAAATATATTTACTCTAGAGGAAGGAGGGAAAAGTGAGGTGGTGCTGCGATGGGGTTCTGGCTATGGGAGATGTTTGTTGGCTATTCAGCTCGTGCAGTGCCTGCTCTGGGGGTTTCCTGTACTGTGGTCTTTCCTGCCATAAGCTCTGGTGCAAAAGAACCGCAGCTGAAGCAGGGCAGTAACATGTGGGATGTTGTGTTTCTCAGGTGCTGGAGCAAGATGTGGTTCTCCAGTCTATTGACCGTGCCATTGAGGCTGTGCACAATGCGGCCATGCAGAATGGGGGGAAGTACAACCTGGAGCAAAGAGATGTCCTCCAGTAAGTACAGCGGGTGTCTGGGAGAGCTGGTGGATGGAGGGCAGTCAGCGTCTGGTGCTTGTGTGTTTTCTATTCTTGGGGGTCAAGTTGGATGTCGTTGATTTGAGTCTCTGTGCTGCAGAGTGCTGATGCACTCGGAGAGCTTGCCAGTGTTTGAGCTGGTGGTTGATGCTGCTCTTCCCATCAACAGTGTCCAGCAAAGCAGTGCTTTGGTCTTGCCTCTCTATCCCTGTGCATGTAAAAAAGAGGAAACTCTCTGCTGCGTTGTAGGCTTGGAGGAGAAATCCAAAACCTTTCTGGATGCATTTTCTCCTCTCTACCAGCCAGGAATTGTAGAGGTTGTTGGCATGTGGCACAAGGTCCTTAATATGTTCTCAAATAATTGCTTGTGAGGAGAATTTTTGTTTTTCTCTGACACATCACACTCTATGCTGAGGCACGCTGGTTTAATCTCAGTTGAACAGCGATTCTAAAGTGCAGGCAATTTCTGAAGCTTGCAATGCAATATGTGACTCTCCCCCGAGGAAGAGGCATTTTTCTCCAGCGAACTGATGAATAAATCATGGCTCTTGCAAAGCCTCTTCCTCCCTCAGAAATGCTTCCTTAGTTTTTAATGAAACTGGAGTTGGTGTTCAGAGTAATGTAACCCATTCTGGCATATATAGCCCAAATGCAAGAAATAATTTTAAAATACCACTTAAATGTTGCAGCATGGTCACTCCCTTCCTTTAGCTTTGCTCTTCCTGATGTCGTCAATCTGTTTCAGAAAACTGATCCATCACCGGAAGGAGACAGTGTCCCGCAAAGGTCACTCTCCCACCCCCCAGGGGATGGTTATGACACAGTCCTCCAGTGATCACCATCTGGATGTGGCACGGCAGCCCAACGGGGTGTGCCGGACAGGATATGAGCGACATCACAGTCTTCCAAACACCGAGTTTGAGGAGGAGGATGAAGGTCTCTATCAGGTAATAGTGGCTGAACACTTTCTAGGTCCCTCCTTTGGTACTGTGGCATTGCTTGTCCTGTTTAATAAAATGCCTTTGCAGCTGAAGTCACAAATCAAGTATTTGTGCTGCTTACCTGGGATTACTGCAATGTAAATTGATGCTGTCTCTATATAAGAAGTTTGGAACAGTCCCTCTGCCATTTACACTTGTGATGTTTTTTGGGATCCTTGAGGGTCTATAGTTTTATGGTGACATGCAAGATCCACTCTATATTGTGTGACTGTCTCTTGACAACTTTCTAAAACAGTTGCAAGCTCCCCAGAGAATACTTTGAGAAACGGTTTTGATGTGAGCAGCAGAACTCCCTCCAAGTACTCAGCACTACTTTGTTTCCCCCTTGTTAAATCTGCACAACAAGATCTTTGGTCATTAAGAATTTTAGCTGCTGTGACTGCCTATTTTTATTATTTAAAACATTTAAAAAAAAAAAAAAATCCTTCTTTGTCTGAATGTTGCTTGTCATGATGAATTAAAGGTAAACTGCAGGAAATGCGATTTAGAGCAGATTTTTTTTATCTCAGCGGCACAGTTCCAAGGTTACTCTGGCGCCAGCGAGGCTTCAAAGAAGTAGCCCAGGACGGATGCAGCAGTTGTTGGGGATGAATGATGTGGCTAATTACACTGTGTGGGTATAGCTGGATGTTAGGGCTAAAGGTACCAAGCAAGGATGAGCATGGAGGTTTTTTTCTCCTACAGATGAACATGTGCACTGTAGTTTTTCTTCATCTGTCTGGGATAAGCATTTTGAGGCAGTGTTTATAAGGTACTGATATACTGTCACTCCTAGCAGATGAGGCTTGTTTTACACTTGAAGAACTGAGAGTCTGCAGAGATGAAAGGTAGCTCTGGCTCATGCAGAACACGGCAGTCCCTACAAACCCCATTTTTCTCCTTGATATTCGTTTTCATTTCTGGGCAGCCAAAACCAGCTCTATTCTCAAGCCTGTGCATTATATGCTAAGCGAATGGAGCACCTTACAGCCCATTCTCTGTGCTGATTCCCTGTCTTTATCTGGTCTGTGGTTTGGTTGCTTGCCAGAAAGGAGCAAGACAGATCCCTTGGCTGACAAAGAACTGTTTCGGTCTGGGTGGCACTGAGGATGCAGTTGAAGGGCTTCCAGCTTAGCCCTGTGGTGAAGGTGCTCCTTGAGATTTTAACAGCTCAGTTGAGGGATTTTCTGTGTGCTTTGAAATATGAAATGGAGGAAGCATCACTGCTTTCTTCCACTGGTTATGCAGCTGCCTAATAGGAGATCTACTGAAATCTAAACTTTCTCACTAACTCTGGAGAAGCAGAGGTCTTGGGATGTGCTTTTCACTGCTTGAGATTTTCGGATGTGTTCAATGTTTGCATCTGAAAACTTAAGCAAAATTTGAGATGTAAATTTCCTGTTGGTGGCTTTGCTCCCAGGGCTGAACTGGCTGAAGTACTTGATGGCACCTGTGCTGAGCCTCTCTTCAGCTCCTCCGTAGTTATTGTAAGGTGGGAAGCTGGGGCAGTTACCTACCAGATGCCAAGGGAGGAGGTTGGGCTGTCAGAGTATTTTAGTCACAGTCTGCTGCATTTGTGCATGCTCAGTGGGTTTGTGATGCTCATCTCCAGAAGTCTTTGCTGCAGACTAGGTGTTTGGCTTGGCAGAGTTTGGCTAGAGGAGGTGGTGGGCAAGGGATTGTTGGTTTGGCTTTGGGGTTTTTTTTTGTTTTGTTTTTTTTGTTTAAAGGTTCCTACTATAATACCATTATTCTGAGGAGTTGAAGGAGTGGTGGTGGTCTCTGCCTGCTTGGCAGGGTAGGTAGTGTTGTGGTTGAGTCAGCTCTCATCTCAAGCAGTGCAGGAAGCAAATCCTCTGCTAGCAGTCCCTGCAGATTGGAAAAGGAGAGGAAGCACATGTGTAAAATCTGTGGATATGGGGAAGTTCAGAGCCCCCTTGTAGAGGCCTGGGGAAAGGGAGGCTTTCAACATGTGTGTAGGTGCTTCTCTCTGGACCCTTGGTAAGGTCCCTCCTCTTCTCTCCCTTCTGGCCAGGAGGGATCTGAGCTGCAGGGACTCCTGTATGGTCACCTTCCCCATGGCAGCTGGACAGCTTTTGTCCCCTTTCCTCCCCTTCCCTTGGGGGGGGGGTTGATGTTGTACATCCTCCTCTTGGCCCCACGCAGCGGCTGGGATGTGGGGCAGAGAGAGGGGATGGGCATCAGCATGGGGAAATTCATGTGATGCTTCATGTTCTCATGGCAGCATGCATGGCCATCTAAATGAGGCTGGCAAGGCTCTGAGCTAACATTAGCTGTACATCTATTAATCTAGGCACTAGTCTGTAATAGCTGTGTTAAACTTGCATGGTAAATTTGGAAGGGCTAATGAAGCCATGGAAATACTCCAGAATGACCCAACCCTAGCTATCTCCAAATAATGTCATGCGGCTGCTCTAAGCTTTGAGGCTGCCTGTATGCTAAATCCCGCTGCTTCGGTAATTGTGGCCATGCTGTGCCAAGAAGCTCCGACTCGTGCTGTTAGCTCCATCATTCTGCAGAGAGGGCTCTGCTTTTAGCACAGCTGAGCTTTCCGGATTTGGGACCAGCCTTCCAACCACGCGATGCAGAGACCTCTCCTTATCTGTTTGGCCTCTCTCAGCTGTGCAGTCTCTTCTTGGACCGACACAGATCATTTTTGAAGCTGTATGCAAGTATCATATAGCATTTTACCCAGAGAACAATGTGGGATGGATTGACAAGAGCAGAAGAGCTCAGGCTGGGAGTCTGCAGCAGTATCTCTTACTAATCCACCAGCTGAAGGCACTTGTAAAGAAGTGACTTGTTATGTGACATAGTAAAAGGTTGGATGTATTAGGTGTTGGGTGGGAGAAAGGAACTGAGAGATCCCTTTTTAAAAGTCTTTGTAAGCTGTGCAGACTGCTGTGTCTTCACTTGTCTGGTAGGGTCCAGGCTGTGAGCATCGTATTGTCAGCTTTTGGCATAGTGTCTTGAACATTGAGGTGGCTCCTGAAGCTGTCTTATTTACAGGAATATTTTTGCTCCCGTTTCAGAGGAGGTTTCTGCCCTTTCTGGATCGAGGGGGGAAAAAGTACAATTTTCATTCTCCTTGTTCTGAGCTATTTAAGATAGAGACCTTTCAGGGGCCTATCTCAGTTTTTCACTGCAGGGACTGGCAGTGCTCTGTGCCCTGTGTAGTGTTATAGGGCTGTTCAGCACTGACAGATCACAGCAAAACTCCTCTTCCAGGGCTAAACAAACCTGGAAAATTGGCACTGTGTGGTAGCCTGAATGTCACTATAGATTCCAGCTGGCTTCAACCTGGGCTACCTGAGACATTCAGGCCATCACCTCCTTTCCCTTCCCATGCTGCCCTGGATGGTTTTGCCACAGGCAGCAATTGCAGTATCCCATAAAAAGAGGCATGTTTCAGGCAGCACACTTTGAATTGCAGAAGTCCTAAGACACACACATACCCCCCCACCCCCACCCCCCGAACTATGTGTCCTGACCCTGAGCCACTGGGGTGTGAGGGTTAGGGTATCGATGCAATGTGATTCCACCTAGCTTGGCCACTATGTTCAGCGGCATCCTACTGATCAGAGGTTAACCCTGAGGTTGCACCTCACTGGAGTAATTCTGGGTGAAAGCAATGTCAGTGATCATGGTGTTTGGATCTGACAGGAAAAGATGAGTGCAGTGGGTCTGGGGCTCGTACACTGCTGGCTTGGCATTCCTAGCAGAGGTGACTTACAGGAGAAACCCCAGATGCAGAGAGTTAATCCAGCTCCCTGGCAAAAGCTTTTCCCAGGGGGTCTTGCTATAGGTAGCGTAGGATTGCACAGAGGGTCTAGCCCTATTTTCTCCCTGCATGAGCAGAAATAGCCCTGAAAGCATGGAAAAGGCATTTACATGTCTCCAGTCCTTGGCTTTGTCTTTCTGCAAGGGTATTTGTAGCTGATGTAATGGATCTCTCCAGAAGAGTGTCTAAATACGTGCTCTGTTTGCAGCCTCTGTGGAGCTATTGAGAGTAATGTGGAGTCACGGTGAGTGTGTGGGATCGCATTTGGAATAAAGGAGGAGTAAATGCTTGACAGGTCTACACGATGTGTGTGCTACTGAACACAGCAATTAAACAAGGGCTGCTTTGCCTGTCACAGGGAGGGGATGAAGCCAGCTTGAGTCCTGCTTTGTTCTCTGGGAAGCTGCCTATTAATATTTGTCCTCCTGAGAAAACTTCCCCGAATGATGAGGGAGATGTAAGGACAAATCTACACACACACATGCAAGAAAGAAGGTTTCATGACAGAGAATGTCTTTATTGTCAGCCTCCTTTGATTGCTCTGAAATCTTTCCTTATAGATCCCACCACAGCCCCGGCGTGCTGCTCCTATCACCCCTCCACCTCCAGAGAAACGCAAGAACGCACAGATTGCTGCTCCCGTTAAAAGTAAGGACAAACCACTTTCCAGGTCTCGGGCACAAAACAGACACTGGGTGATGTAACAGTCATGGTACCCGCATGCTTTTGCTTTGTGCTTAGGAGAGCATCCTTATATATATCCTAAATTCCTATAGGTTTTATATCCTTATAAATATATATATATCCTAAATTCCTGTAGGTTTTAATGCTAATGATCATGAGCTGGTGGCCAGTGCTCCTTCAAGCCTTCTCTGATCTGGGAGGGTCTGGGCAGCCTGGCGCCTGTGGATGGGTGCCAGGTACCCTCCTGGTCTGCTGGTGCCAGGGGCCCTGGGAAATGTGGGCCTCTCCAAGGAGCAAACCCTATGCCAGCTCATGTGGCTAATTGGTCAGCACACAACCTTGGTGATTTAAGATTCTTGTGGGTGTTTTTCTCCCACAGACACCACGGCCATCTCCCAGCAAGGCAGAGGGATTTTTCCCTGGCAGTGCAGAGTGTAGTAGTTCACCAGGGGGAGCTCACTGGTAGTGTTTTTAGGACAGGCCCGAGTCTGCTTTTGACTCCCAGTCTGTCAGGCACTTTCTCTGTACAGAGCTCAGATGGGATTTCCATAAAATTGGTGGCTGGTGTCCGTAAGGAGCAGAAATAATAACACGGGCACGGCTGTGTATATGCTGCCTACAGGCAGGGGATCTGCTGGTCATGAGCATTTCAGAGCAGGACCATGGTTGCTAAGGCAGGAGCTTCTCCATCTTGGGCACGGTTGGTCTGGCAGAGGCAGTGGTCATCCTGCTGAGCTGCCGTCAGCTTGCTGTGCTGTGCTGTTCCTGTGCTGTGACAGTCATGCCATTAGTGACGCAGCCCATCTCAAGCCCACTCATGTCCCCTTGTGAGGAGCAGGGCAGAGCTGTTGACCTGCAGGTATTTAATTGAAACTTGGGGCTCGCACCAGCTTGCCTAATGGTTCTTAATGGTATTGAGCCATTTTTCACTGTGGTAGTGGGAGTTTGCAAAGGTCAGTTTCTTTCAAGTCATTGTCTTGATTTAATGAAGTGTGGTGGGAGCTGTGACTTGTGAATGCTCCTCTGTGAGGAGGAGGAGGAGGAGGAAAAAAGAGGAATGTTGAACACCTGTGGGAGGGAAGGGCCCTGTTCTTCTGCATAGCTTGTGCTTGCCTTGGGTGGAGTGGTGGATGGAGTAGTGGAGGGCTCCCAGGACCAACAGCGCAGGAAGGGTTGGAGTTGCCTGCAGAGGTGCAGCAAAGGTGTTTCACATGTCTGTCCCACTAGTCCTTCCTTTGGTGTGTGGGAAACTGCCTTTCCTGGGACCTGGGCTCCCTGTGGGGCCCGCTCCTTCTCTTCCAGTGCTAACATGAGCTGCTCTGGTGAAGCTCTAGATGAAGGCAGCCCAGTGTTTGCTCAAGTAACTGTTTTCATAGTCAGGGAAGGACTTGGATACATTTCTGTCCCCTAGAAACTAATGGATAATGTTTACCAAAATTATATATTAGACCAGGTTAAAGAAAAATCTTAACATCTCTTTGCTTGCAGTGGATTTTTTTCCTTGGAAGGTAGGACAGCTACCACTGCTAGAGCTAGTCAAAACTAGAGGTGGGGGGAGAAATACAGTAGAGCAGATAACGTGGAGGCTTGTGAAAGTGGTGGGCTTGCAGGGCTCATGATCAAATGTTGGAGAGCGCTGAAAGGGAGAGATCAGAGGTGTTGTCAGCCAAATGTTTCCTTCACAGTTGGTGCTAACCATGGCATGCAGTCAGTGAGGTGTGTGCAAGAGGGAGATGTGGGCTGGTGAGTGAAGCCTTCAGTGTCTTGCAGTTCTCAGGCACTGTCATTCAAAAGTGAGGACTTAGATCCTGAACGCAGAGAAAGGCCCTTGCTAAGCCAGGGGGAAAAAGACTTTTCTGTCCCTTAGTCCTCTCCCTCCCTTCCCCTGTGTAAAACACTAAGCCCTTTGAAGGGTATTCATCTCAATAGAGTAGTTTTCCCCTTTCTAAAGAGGTGATTGTGTGGGAATGCTCCAGAGAGAATTGGTACAATTTTGCTTTGAGATAAGTGAGGCAGGAAGAGGAGTTAAACTGCTCTGGTCGAATGCACAATGAGCCTTTTAATGGACTGCGCTGTAGCAATTTGGTTTTTTTCTTTTTTCCTTTGATGCTGTTGCTAAGGCATATTTAATTGTTCCCTTTCAGACGCTGTTGAAATTATCCCTGGGTCAGCTTCTAGTGCCTCCTCTATAAGCACGACATCCCTGGATACCTTGTACACTGCTTCTTCTGCATCAGAGACCGCTCTCCCGACAGCCACCTCCAGTCCTGCCAACACCCCACCCCCAGTCCCAAGCCGGAGCGTCCACACCACGATAACGCGCAATTTGGATGCCGGCTCTGTGGCCCACTCCCGCTATGGGACTTCCCCAAAGGATGGGGCCAGCAAATCTCCACAGACCAAGAGGGCTGCCCCAGCACCGCCGGCTGAAGGGGGGACGCAGAGGTCCCACACTGTCGATGGGGAGAAGACTTCTCAGGTGAAGAAAGCTGCCCCGGCCCCCCCTGCAAGCCTGGATGCCTTCAACTCCCTTTGCCTGGAGGATAAGAAGGCGGCTGCAGTGGAGCCGGTGTCACCAGAACCCAGTGGTCTGGCGGCATCCGTGCCTAAGACGATAGGTGCTGAACTGATTGAGCTGGTGCGCAGGAACACCCACCTCAGCTATGAGCTGTCCCGTGTGGCCATCGGTGTGGTCATTGGCCACATCCAGACCTCCATCCCAGCAACCAGCAGCATCATGGAGCAGATTCTCATCTCTGTGGTGGAGAGTAAGGTAACGCGTGCGGGGCCGGGCTGGGGGGCTGCTGCAAACCATCTCCTAGCATCGGGCAGAAGGTGTTACAAGCTCAGTCACCTCTCCGAACATTTGGGATGAGAAGTGCAGTGAGATCCCAAAGGAAAGGGGAGAGGTGCTAGATTGGGGTATATGTCTAGCCAAGGGAACCAGGGGTTTAAACCAGGTTGGAGTACTGGTAGCAGGAAAGTGGAAAACTGGTGAGTTTATTTCTCAAATGAGCTGCAGATGTATGACATAACCTTGAGTGTGGAGCTGGGGGTGAGAGGTGAAACTGCTGAGAGGGCCCTTGGTGCTGAGAGGCACTGGTAGGCTGTGGTGGAGGGGTGGGTGTGTCAGATGAGATTGCAGTTTGGGGAGAGGGTGATGAGATGGATGGTAGGGAATTGAAGCACTTGAGTACATCAGGTGGGAGATGACAACCTTCCAGGTCCCAGGGACAGCACTGGTGGCAAAGCAGCAGTGGGAATGGGTTGCAGCAGGACTTGCGGCACACTGAGAAAGCTCTGACATGAGTTGTTGTCCACTGATTGTGAAAGCTCATGGGGAACCACTGTGGCAGCATAAAATCAGAGAAAGAAATGAATAGTGACTTTTTAAAGAGGTATTTTCTGTTATGAATGTGACAAATAGAAGCTGAGGAAAATTGAGCCTTTGCAATAAGTGCTTCTGTATAGAAACCTTTTATAAATAATGCATTGTATAAACTCGTTTTCTTCTACAGTACTGCACAACCTCTGTAGATTGAGCATGCTTATGTGTACTGTAAATCTGCATGGATTTTTGTCTCTTTTGATGATGGAGCACCCAAAGCTTCTATATGTTTGGCCTGGTCTCTCATCAAAGTGATGAAAACTAGTTTTCCATAGATGTGAACCTCTCTATTCCATAATACACACCTCAGCCCTGCTTTTTTTAAAGACCATGGAAGAGGAGTTTTTCAGCCACTGGAGGAAGAGCATTATCCTGAGCTCATTCTAAATAAACCTTATGTGAAAACGATTGTATGTTCCTCCTTCCTCTGCTGCAGACACACAAGGAAGGAAATAAAAGGATGTTTCTTGCAGCAGTCATTGAAATGGCAAAGTGCACCTGGGCAGCCCTCCACTTTAGTTGGAGGGATAATAGATTTCAGCTCCCACTTGCTAAATACCACCCTGAGGAGTATGCTTCATATAAACATCTGAGATTGGAGTTCCATTGCTAATGGCAAGGTTATAATGAACTATTCAGAGGCATTTGAATATGGAAAACTAATGGCATTCAAATTGTAGACCAAATTGTAATCTGGTTAACTGTCTGCATTGAATAGAGAGTCCTGTAAGCAATCATCAAGTCTCAGTTTGTGGCCATAACCCAATAGTTAATTGTTTCCTACTTCAATAACAATACTGTGTCAATGTGTGATCTAGATTCAGCAAAAAAATTTAGCTGTTTCAAGCATATGTTCTGGCTCTGACTTGCACACTAAGAAGTTCAGTTTTCTGTTATTTGGACCTTGAACAAGATTTGAATATTATTTTTATCTTTAATACTTGTTCTCGGGATGCAACAAGCTTAATTCCACAGAAGTCATTTAGTGCCAGGTTTCTGCAGGGGGTGTTTGAAAACCTCCATTTCATGGCCATTGCTGCAGACCAGCCTGAAAAAGACAAGAAGAAATTCTGATGCTGCTGCAGGGATGAGTATGGATCTATTCGTAACTGATATGGTATCTGTCATCTAGGACATCCACGGGACTTAAAAATGCACAGTACTGTATGATGCAGAAGATGCATCTTGTAATATCTCATCATACCTATCTTGAGCGGTACGGCTTTCAGAAGGAGAGCCCGAGTGAGCTTGCACAGTGCTCAGGTGTAAATGTTGTGGTTGTGGTGTGCGTTTTTCCTCAATGTCCCATAGAAGATGTAGCTCTGCTGATATGTAGGGGCTTGGTCCCAGATGAGGTTGTTCACCTGGTGTAGAAGACCAGTTCTAACAGTTGAAAGGGCAGCTGTGTAGTTGTGGGGTGGCTGTACTGCTGTAGCTTCACTAGCGTAGTTTAATGGTACAACTTATTATTGTTGACTTTGTATTGTTCATTATACCAAATCATTCCACGATCTCAGGGGTTTCTGTGTAGAATTGTTGCTGAGTCATCAGTTCTAGGTCAGGTTTTTTTTTTCCTTTAATTTGTAACTTCTGAAATCCCTCTAAACCCCAATCCATGCAAACACATGGTTGATTCTTCTTTTGCATATTTTTCAAGGTTTTTCTTCCACCCCCTAAACCAGCAAGATACCAGCTTTGATGTAAGCTTTGGTCTGCTCAAAGTAGATATACCTGCCTCAACCTTTTGTATCACGTTCTTTAATTAGTTATATCCTTTCTATTCCTATTCCATTCTTACTTTGAAGTCAGATCACTGGTTTACTAAATCAATTCCAGAATCCATTACCTCTCTCCTATCCCCAGTGCCTTCTGAAGATTGAATTGCAGTGGCACTTCCCTCTTATTTACCTTTCCGCTCCTCCAGTGTGGAGTCTGCCCAGGCATGTGTTTTCAAGAGAACAAAAGACCCTTCTGCTGGGACAGCATCACGCTCCTGCTTTTAGAGAGGTAACATAAGGCTATGCTGGGTAAATGGCAAAGACAAGGAGGGTGCTGAGGTGCTCACACCTTAGGAAAGATGCTTCAGAGGTACCGTAGTACTTGGGGAAGCCTAATCTGCAAGAACAAACATGCTGAGTTGGCTTCCCCGTGTCAGGATTTGGCCTGGCCTTGGAAATGGTGCCTCTTCTTGTCCTTGAGCTGGTTCCTGATGAGTGGCATGGTGACTGGGCAAGATGCACAAAGGGAGATGAAACCTCTTTTCAAAGGCATTGCCACAGTGACTGTCTAAACTGCAGCTGGCTTTCATGGGAACTCGTTTGAAATTTGGATGTAACTAAAGATAATATGGATGCTGCCTGGTTTTCAAGCATCTGGAGAATCACTTGGATTAGTATGTATTGGTGATATGTGATTGCCTTCAGCTCTGCTGAATTACCTCCTGTCTGAGAGGAGGGGGTAGTATCGTAGAAGTCTTGTCTAGGGAGGTCGATCTGAGGATTTATTAAATTGAGTGTGAGGCAAGCAAAATTACCTAATACACAAGCTAGCTACACCTTGAGAGGGAGCGCTTAGAAATCACTTATCTGCTTTTTATTAAATTAGCATTGCTCTGTTGCACTTGTGACCCAGACCCATCTCTGGGTTGCCTTAAATTTAAGCTTGAAAACTGCTGACAAAGGTGTGTAATTCAGTTTGGTCTTACAGATCAGCCCAGGCTGCTGGGTGGGGTCCAAGGGTTCTTGGGTGTGTTGGAGATGGAGGAACAAGTTAGGAAGTTGGTGTGGGAGGTGATGTATTTCTGGAGGGGGTTGCACTTGTAGTACTGGGCTGTGACCTGCTCCCAGCTACCCGTCACCAGCAGCTGGTAGCTGCCTGCTGTCCCCAATAAGCCCTGGCAAACCTCGTGGCTAATGTGGCCGAGCTCCCTCTGCTTCCCCTGAATCCATGTGGGCTGCCTCTCGCGTGCAGTTCCCATTGATTCTTTGATTTGGCTTTGCTTAAAGGAGAATTGCTTTTTAAAAGATACAAATGCTTTGCCGGGGCTCAGCTTTTCCCTGCAGGAGCTTTGTCCCTCTTCTCACCTGGCACAATGTGAAGGTCAGCAGGGTGAGTGCTTTCAAGGCTGGGTCCTTCGGTTGGGCTGTTAGTATGCCTATGCAGGGCTCCTCCTTAGTGAAATACTGTAACAAAAGTGAATCTGGAGGGTGGGAGGAGTGCATTAGTGCTTAGGCAAATCCTTTGCTCACTAATTGCTAGAGGAGCCTTTATGAAGGTCTGTGCCAGAGTCTTCACATGCAGCCATCTTGGTTCAGCTGTACATGGACCACGCTCCTCCAGAGAGAGCCGCTGCTGAGTACATCTGTGGAGCAAATGTGCATGGGCTGCAGATGGCCAGGACACCTGAAAAGCAAAGGCTGTAGAGACCTTACTGAAGTACAGCTAATGTGGTTGTTGAAAGCCAAGTGCTCCTGTCTCCCTGTGACACACCGCAGGTCTGTGCATGGCAGGCATTGTCTCCCTGCAGAGCTGACCGGCCCTGCGACAGGGCTGTGTCCCTGGGGTGTCTATCCCGGAGCAGACCTGCTGCTGCCAAAAGAGTGTGTGTGAAAGGCCTGCCCTGGGAAGCTTGGCTCAGCTGAAGTCCGGTGTCTCTCTTGCACCATGTTTCATCTGGTTTAGCGGCTGCCAAGGAGCCTGTCAGTCTGTGTGTGTCAAGAGCAGTGTTAGCTGCCTAGTTTTTATAGACGGTGCTGTAGCAGGAATGGTTTGCTGCCCAGAGAAGGGGGGAATTCCCAGAGCGGTCCCCCTGAAATGTGTGTAAAAAGCTTCTATGTGATTTACCTGAGGCAGATCTGGGCTGATATGGATGGAAACTGCTGTTAGGTGTGTGTACCCATGGCACTAGTGATCCACCACACTTGCTGACATGGTGTTGCAGAGAGAGGCATGGGAAGGAGCAAGGAAAAAATGGGAGGAAGATCTCAGCAGGACAGCATCTGGGTTTTCATGGCAGACATGAACCCCTCTGAGTAGTATGGGTATGCCAAGGTTCCCAAAATGGTTTTGGGCTGCTCAGAAGGAACAAAGTCCCTGCAGCAGTTTGTTCTGCTGGGCTGGGAGGAGGGAACCATTTGAAACAGCAAGATAATGCAAAGTGGCATTGTCAGAAGTACCTAAACCCCCTCCTGCTTATGGGCTCTCCAGCAGATTCCTGGAAGTGACCATATGACAAGGCTGCAGGTTGAAGTAGCTGCCAAGATATTTAATAAGCAGAGACCTGACCCTGGTGGGAGGGCTGAGAATGGTGCTGAGAGTGCATTGAGACCGTGCATGGTGTAGTTACACTAGATTGAAGAGCTTGTTAATGGATTGATCTCATCCAAGTCCATTAGGAGTTTGATGCTCAGTGGAGCCGTAAGGGCTGCAGGATGAAGGATTGGAGGAAGCAGATTAGTGATAAGAGGCTGAATAGAGTGACCGTTAAAATGAGTACCCATTAAAATGCTCATCCAAACAGACGTCCCAGCGGTGGACTGAGGTAGGACCAGCCCTGCACTGCTCTGGCAAGGAGGATGTGAGTAAGGTACAGAAACAGAGAACCCTCTCCTAAGCATCTGGGATGCACGAGGACAGGCAAGTGACGCTGCAGTGTTGTAGGTCCTCTAAAGAGAGGAGGAGATGGCAAGACCAAGCGAGTCTCTTAACTAATGTATTTGCTTCTGTGATAAGTCACTGTTCAGTGGGAGATTCTCTTGCATTTGTGCTCAGTTCCTGAAAGCTGTCGTCCTCTCACAGCTGGTTACCTGGTTTTCCGCTAGGCCATCCACAGCTTCCCAAAATTTTAAGAGTGTACAGAGACTTGTGTTAAACCAGCATGCTCCTTCCTTCGTTACCTCCCTGACAAAAATTATGTAATGAGCAGTAACAAGAAGAATACTTTTTTATTATGTAATTGAAGCATTGACTTGCAGTCCTAATTAGTTCATACCCCAAATACCCCAAAGCAAATTACTAACAATGTTGTCTCTACTAAAGCAGACGAGACGTTACTGTTAAACCTGCAGTGGTTTTCCCAGAAAGGGCTGAAGGTGTGCAGGAAGGGAGCTGCTCCTGTACTTGGCAGTCTTGCGTGGTGCTGGCCGCTTGTGTAGTGGGTGTGTGACTGTGTGTGTATTGCTACTGACACAAAACACAGGCTTGTATCCCTGTACAAAATCATTCTGTTCTGCTTGTAACGTGAAGGTCTGCTTTAAAGGCTTGCTGCCCCTGGCCGCACAGCCAGCCTGTTGGAAGGAGCTGTACCAGGACAGGACTAAGTCTTCTCCAGGCTTCCAGGAGAAGACAATGTGCAGTAGCATGGTGTCCTGGCTGGTAGTAGTTAAAGGCCTTTTCACACTGAATGACCATGACTTATGTCATGGTTTAACCCCATCCAGCAACTAAGCACCACGCAGCCGCTCACCCACTTCCCCCCCACACCCAGTGGGATGGGGGAGAAAATCGGGAAAAGAACTAAAACTCGTGGGTTGAGATAAGAACGGTTTAATAGAACAGAAAAGAAGAAACTAATAATGATAATGATAACACTAATGAAATGATAACAGTAATAATAAAAGGGTTGGAATATACAAGTGATGCACAACGCAATTGCTTACCACCCGCCGACTGACACACCCAGAAGACCCCGAGCAGCGACGCGCCCGTCTCTGTTCCTAAAACGTCATATGGTATGGAATACTCCTTTGGTCACTTTGGGTCAGCTGCCCTGACTGTGTTCCCTCCCAGCTTCTTGTGCCCCTGCAGCTTTCTTGCTGGCTGGGCATCAAAGGCCGAAAACCCTTGACTT
The DNA here is from genome assembly GCA_013401275.1 of Pandion haliaetus. Taxonomy (NCBI): domain Eukaryota; kingdom Metazoa; phylum Chordata; class Aves; order Accipitriformes; family Pandionidae; genus Pandion; species Pandion haliaetus. The sequence goes on from VYZV01023151.1 coordinate 257,563, forward strand.
TAGACTGGACATTACTTAGCAACAACTGAAAACATCAGTGCGTTATCAACATTCTTCTCATACCTAGCTCAAAAACATAGCACTGTACCAGCTACTAGGAAGACAATTAACTCTATCCCAGCTGAAACCAGGACAACTTGTCACTGCATGCTGCAAGACCGCTTCATCCAAAAATTAAGGGCTTGGTCTCAGTCAGTGGGTTTTTCCTGTTTGAATTTCTCAGCTCTGTTCTCTTCTACCTTGCTGACCTCCTGCTGCTTGTTGTCACTGCTGCCAAACCCTTGTGTATATAATTTAAGTTCTTCTGCAAATTAGTCCTTACCTCTCTTAATGGTGCCTGGCCTGTAATCAGCCTGGTTCCATGTGCTGGTCCCCCCTTCTTGCCCTGCTCTCAGGAAACAGGTAGTTCATATGCTATACTTAGGCCATAGATGGTTATCCTAAATCGCAGACCACAGCAGCTGTTGGGGCAGGTTAACTGCTGCCTGACTACTCCCCTCTTTCTCAAAGGAGAGGAAGGTATAGGAAAGACAACTGAAGAGTGAAGCGTTTGTCATAAGGGTTAGGTATGACGTGGAAGTGGTAGGGATGCAGATGACAGCAGTTTGAGAAAGGAGTACAGTAAGAGTTGCTGAGTTAGTCTGCATCTGTGCAGAGCTTCTGTGAGTGGTGGTTGAGCTCTGCTGTTTGAAAGAAAGCAGAACTGAAGCAGCTCAAGATGAATTGGTTCCTATCCTTGCTGCAGAAGATGGCAGACCTAGCATTGAGCAGTTGGCATGTAGAGTACCAGGCAAGTGTTTGCTCCCAAGTCAAGGATTAAAGGAAGATCTGTCCCTTTCAGGCTGGAGGGAGGGGGCAGCAAAGGGCAATTCTGCTTCCTAGAGGCAGTTGTGCAGTGTGGTGGTTTGGTGTCCAGGACGTAGCTGTTTTACTGGGGGTGAGCCTGGAGCTGTGCTCAGCTGCTGCCTGGCAGCAGTCCTGGTGGTTACTAAAGGCCATAAGAAAAAAGGGGTATAGCTTTGTTTGAGTGAGGTTTCTTGGGTTCTTTAACATCCTCAGAAGACAGCTAATTCTTCAGCAGGATAGTGGCAGCTTGGATTTAAAGACTCTGGCTGTGCACCAGTTCTGGCACCTATTTCGATTCATTCATTGCATTAGCCGTACAAGGAAAGGAGGCAGGTAGAGGCCCCAAAAGTATGAGAGCTGAAATAATGCATGTGTCTTAAACTTGCTGTTTTTTTGCTGCCAGATCTTGACTGAATCAGGTCACCTGCCAGTCCTGAGACAAAGATTAGAGGAAACAGGCACCCAAACAACAGCTAGCTGTCAGGACCCCACTAACTAGTGGTTTTGCTATTGTGCAGAATCTGAGTGTGGGGCTGCCCTCAGGACAGATCTGCCATGATGAGCAGCGGCTGGAGGTGATCTTTGCAGATCTGGCCAGGCACAAGGATGATGCTCAGCAGCGCAGCTGGGCTCTCTATGAGGATGAGAATGTCATCTGCTGCTACCTGGAGGAGCTGCTTCGCATCCTGGTGAGTAAATTTCTTTCTTTACAGGCAGAGCAGAGCAGACAGCCCTGGTGAAGTTCCTTTTTTCTGACCTCCTTCGCCCCTGTGTTGCCATTGGATCTCCTCTTTTGGAAGGCATAGGTTTCTTGTGCATCCTTTACCATCGATGTGAAGCCCTGCCCTCCTGTGTGGGGTCTGCAGCACTCTCGAGCTGCCTTGCACTCTATCTTACAAAGCTGTTCTGAAAAGAGTTGCAGCCATTCTTCACGATAGCTGTGGTTTTTACCTATCACAGGAGAATATAAGCCCTCACCTCCAAAAAAACCCAACCTCCCACAGAAAATCTGAAGTCTGCTGTGAGGGTTGTTGCACTCCTAGGCCCATTTAAAACATCCTCTGTGGCTGGGAAGTACCTGTGGGGTGAGGCCCATTAAATGCGAAGAAAATTCTTTGGTTGCCTTGACAGTGAGCCTTAGAGCTATTTTTGTGAGAAAGTATAAAGTATCTCGCCACATCTGTGCATACAGGAGAGGTACATCCCCATAGCGAGCAGCAGTGGGAAATACTGTCCCAATGCTGTTGCTAGCACGTACAAGCCCATCTGTATACTGTGATGATATGGGAGCTGCCAGTCAGTGCAGTGACATGGTCTGTGTTACAGGTGCTGGTGTGGGGTTTTCTCTGGCACCTGTTTTGTATTCCTCTCCAGTTCTGACATAAGCAGAACAGATATTTTTTTGCGTAATAAATGCTGGTGTCTTTGTCACTCAACATATGCCTGTGCCGCCTTGCTGTGGGCCTGCAGGGCAAGGCAGAGGGGGATTTTGTGCTACCATTTCCTCATAATTTAGGGGTGGGAGATGTACACTACTTCTCAGGATGGGAACGGTGCTGGAGCTGCCCTGTGTAACTGCATGATGCACTCATCAAGGTGCTGCTCAGGTCATGGGTTTTTTGATGTTTTCAGCTCAAGACATGTTGTATGGCAGAGACATTTCTCAAGAATTCACTTTGATGCAGAATCTGCAGGGTTGCAGTTCTTGAGCTGTCTTTCTGCTCTGCCTTCAGTTTCTTTGTGAGATGGTTGGGCTGGGGCTACCGAGATCTGAAAGCAGCTGGCCTCCCTCAAGGTCCCTGCAGCAGGCACCTTGCTGCTTTGTGCCACTGGGCTGACCTGTTCATTCCTGCTTCCAGACAGATGCAGACCCAGAAGTTTGCAAGAAAATGTGCAAGAAGAATGAGTTTGAATCTGTCCTGTCCCTTGTGGCATATTATCAGATGGTAAGGTGGCAGAATGCCTCAAATCTCTCTTTTTGAGATTTCCCTGAAGATGCAAAAGAGCAGGGTTGCTATGATGAATATATGTAAGGCGTTCCCCTAGATGGAGTTGCAGCACAGCCCTTTTGTGTGCTGGCTAATGTCAATGCTATGCATTCAAGTTGTACGGAAGTGCAGAGGGAGGATGGTATTGACTCTGATGCGGTAGCTAGCACTGTGAAGGGTAAAGCTTGCTGCTTTTATTAGCTCCATTGAGGGACAGAATTGGCATCACTAATATCTAGAGGAAGGATTTCCAAGGATGCCTTGGGAAAGCTGACAGGCTGTGACTGCTCCTCTCTTAATTGATGCACTCCTGTGCATTAGTGAATAGCTTTGCTTAGGAAAGTAGGTTGTGAGTAGAAGCCTTGGGAGTGAGGAAGGAAATCAGTATTCAGAGGAAGAAATGGAAGTTTTGCCTTCAACGCCTATGTGGTGTTGCTTTGCACCTCTCCTTCCTGGAATGTGCTGTTGTAGAACTCGGTAGGGGGGGGTGTTGGAAGCTTGTGCCCATCTTGTCCCTAAGTCCCCAGCTACAGCACATCAAGCCTTGTGGCATTTAGCTTTCATCTGGCACTTCTGTGTCTGAACCCAGCACTCAGCATCAGGGGGCTGTAGCATATCTGAGAGCAGTGGGAAGGCAGGCTGGGTGTAATGGAGCCTGCTGGCTTTCACTGCCTGCTCTTCTCTGACCAGGATTTCAAGGAAGCCTGACCACGTGGAGAGCAGTTGGGTCTCTTGTCCTGGCTGCTGTCATGCCCAGTGCCAGAGCTTGGCTCGCTTCTGTTCTCTGAACCCTGGAGTTATATTGGCTGAGGCTGGAGTATGAAGGTTACCCCAGTACCGGAGCTCCTGTGTGGGAGCTGCAGGTTGAGCATCATCTTTGCTGGAATCCCTGCATGTCCCAAAACTTTCTGGTTATACCCTCTGCTCCCAGCACAAACCCAACAGCTTCACAGTGGAGGAACTTCTCCCATCCTGTTCATTAACCATCACATGCTGAAGAGGGTTTGCAAATTTTGTGTTGTCAGGTAACCTCCTTCAGAGCAGCATTCACAAAACCTCAAGTGTTCTCAGAGAATCCTGGCTACACAGCAAATTAAATCTGTTTGCTGGGAATGGGTATAGGTTGTTGATTTGTATCATATTTAGTGGATGAAGTGGGGCATTTCAGAACTGAGCTGTAGCTGCTGCATGCCCTCTGACTGCATGTGCCAACAACCTGTAGCCAGCCCAGTTGTGAACATTACCATAAAAGATGCCTGTGTTGTTGTTAAAAGCTAGTAGAGGTTAAAAGCTAGTTCTGGGTTCACTGTCACCCTGGGAGGGTCTGTGGCTTCCCAACAGTGGGAACTTCTAGCCAGTTATGTCTCTGCTTTAGAGTAAGTCCTCATTTGGGTCATCGTTTCATCTAATAAATTTTTTTTGCAGGAACACAGGGTGCCGTTACGGCTGCTGCTGTTGAAGTGTTTTGGAGCCATGTGCAACTTGGATGCTGCAGTCATCTCAACACTTGTAAACTCTGTGCTGCCGATGGAGCTGGCCCGAGACATGCAGACGCACACACAGGGTGAGCCAAAGCTACTGTACCCAGGTCCCCAGGAATGTGTCTTTCCATTAGACAATTTACAGCAGCCCTGGTGGCCCCTTGTTGCCTGATTGCTCTATGTACCCAGTGCTCTGGGGAGAATGGTGTCTGTTTTTAAAGTTATTCAGGTTATTAGAGCTGTAAGTAGAGAATGCACGGGAGGGGATGTTTCAGTCCAGTGGTGCAAGGCCCTCTAGCTCTTGAATGTGCCATTAATGATCTGCATCACTTCTTGTAGATGTCTTAAAGCACATTTTGAGCTGTTCCAGTTTTGTTTCATGATGCCAACAAGAGACACCTGCAGATCTCAAGGAAGATCTCTGCAGCTTCTTATAGGCAGTTTTTTCTCAGTGCTCTACACCCGATCTTTGCGGTGTTTCTTGCTGGTGAATGAGATGTGTGCTGGTTAAGGGAAAGGGCCTTCTCTCCACTACTGTACCAAGGGAGATGGTAGTGCTGTTAAAGTGGCAGTCCAGGTCCTCTGCAGGATAGTGCCACAGCTCTGCTTTCCCCGGCTCTTTGCTTTCCATACCCAGGCTTCGCCCTCGTGTTCCTTCTACTTCATGCTCCTGCTCCCTTTGTTAGGGTGACCTGTCCCTGCTATAAACAGGAACATCCTTCCTGCCCTTTGAGCTCCATGTGCTCAAAAGCTTGATGGTGGTGGTGTGGTCAGATTTGGCAGCATTGTCCCTCAGAGCTCCTGCTTAGCCCAGTGTCCTTTATCTCCCAGAAGCCAGGAGCAGATGCTGAAGAAGAGCCTAAGAACAAGGTGAACATGCAGTAATATTCGCTTGATGTTACCTTCTAGCTCCCTACGCATGCCTGGCCCTGGGCAGTCTCAGCTTTACTCCCCATTTTGAAGTCAGCCTGTAGGCCACCAGTGCTGGCAGTGGCATATACTACTTTTTCCCTTAAAGGAATATTGAAAATCCATCGTTTTGTGCTCATCATGACCCACAATTAAAGTAGCTGTTGAGTGACCGTGTGGATCAAATCAGAAGACCCCCCAGTGTTTGGAGCCTTGCTGCCCTGATTGCAGTCTGTAGCCTGTTGGTTTGCTGTGGATGTCATGGAGCTGTGAAGGAGTGCGATTGGATGATGAGACTGTGTAGGGATCAACAAGTCTGTGCAGAACAGGTACAGTCACACCCATTTCATGGGAGCCAAGTAAATGTCCAAGATGACCACCTTGGACATGCATAATAGATGTTCCTGTCTCCAGCATCTCACCACAGACTGTGCCAACCCGACTGTGTGGACTAATGGGGCTAAATAATCTGGTGTCTGGAAAGGGGTATGAGAGGTGAAAATCAAGCCTGTTGCAGAAGGCTTTGCTCTTATCTTTGCTTAGATGCTTTGAAGTGCAGGCATTTCAAAGGTGGGGAGTGCCTGGAAAATAGTGTTTCAGCTCAGGGCAGGGCAAAGCACTGGTGGTGTTGTGTGGGACTAAGGTCATTAGACCTGTGTTGGCTACACCTTCTCATTGTGCTACCACTGCTTATCAATTCTATGCAGGGAACTTAGCATACTGTTGGTGTTTTATCTGGTTATGCATGAGAAGCTTCTAGGCTGAGGTTTTACTGCCCAAGAAGCAAATAATACTTGGTTATGGGACTACGACTGTGCTTCTGTGGCAGCATTACTCCTGATTTTGTGCTGCTGAAAATAAACTTTATTATGCATCCATCGCAAATTCATAAAGATTGTATCCAGTTGAGCATCTTCTGCACCATGTCCAAACAGGCTTCAGTCTCCTGCTCTGTTCCCCAAGCTGCCTTGGTATGGACAGGGCGGGCTGGTCACCCTTATTACTCCTTGCCTGGTCACAGCGTTGCTCACCAGGGTGTTTTGCCACGGGCTGCGTCATCCCAGATAGCACAGCTAACTCAGCCTCTTGATACGATGGAGCATTGAGCTCTGGCCTAGGTGACTTCTGCACACCTTTGCTGATCTCCATGTAGCACTTCTGCTTGAAGCAGACCTATCTCCCAGCAAGTGTTAGCTCTGCTTTGGGGACCTAAAAAGCATTGCAGTGGAACTGGGTGAAAAGTGGCTCTGCTATGTCCTCCGAACTGCCAACATGCAGCTCTGCACCATCTCTTCTTTCCCTAGCTTCACCTCAAGGTGAGGGTTTTTCCCCTCCTTGCTGTGATACATAGTCAGTACAGTCGAAGGGTGAAAAACTGCTCTTCCTTTGCTGACAGGCTGCTTTTGGTTATAGAAGCCTCCCAAATTGGTGTCCTGGTCCTGTGCTGCCTTCATTGTGCTGTTTATGGTGGGTGCCTGCGCAAATGTCATCTGTGTGGCATCCAGTCCTCTTGGCCTTCACAGCAGGGCTGCAGAGAAGTGACCATCCTTGACCTAAATGTGTCTGTCCTTCAGAGGTGTTTTAGGGCATTAGTAGTTCCCTCCTGCCATTCTGGTGCTTACTGCTCCATGTCCTGCCAGCAAATGGCAAGCGGTACCTTGTGTGAAAACATGACCTTGAATCCTAGAATGACTTGAGCTTATTTTGGTACTAAATACTAGGGAATAGTAGCTGATCCGTGACATACTGTGGAATAGCTAATCCCTCCTGTGGATGGCAGCAGCCAGAGCAATTGGTGCCAGCACTAAGCAACTAGGGAGCATTGAACTGGCTGCAACAGCTCTGTGGGATCCCTCCTGGCTTGTTACTGAAGAGCAGCCGAGGCAGAAGCTCTGTGTGTGGATGCTGGGTGCCTTTGATGAGAAGGCACTTTACCCTGGGGCTCATGCAGGCATGTTGGCTGCTGGCCAGTTCTTCTGCCAGATGCTTGGGTCTTACTGCTTCTGGACAGCCACTACTTCCCTCTGCTGGGGCTGGCCTGCACATCTATCAGTGTTAGAAGAGCTTATAATAAGCCACAGCGAGGGAGAATTAACCAGAACAATTCCAAAGAAAACAGACAGGGATAATCCAGTCTGTAATCATGACTTTCTTCCTTGTTGCAGCTCAGTGTACGTGTAAGTCGGCTGTCGGGCTCTTTTCACTTCAGTTGTAGACAGCTGTGTCTGTTCCCAGTGCCTGGATTTTGCACTGTTGTGTTTAGAGGTTGGAAGCAATGTCTTTGAAGGCCTCTGAGAAATACCTTTTATACATAATAGCAGCTTTCTTACCAGTACCGCAGTAGGCTCAGAAATGCAGGCTGGTGAGGAAACAGCCACATCTCTCTTGCCCTTCACGGCCACTTGAGTGATGCTTATCAGTCTGTTGTCAGCAGAGTCCCTCTGCTTCAGGAGAGTTGTATCAATGCTATTTACTTACTTGCAGCCACTAGTGCTGCTCTGGAAGGAAAAACAAAGCTCTGCTTTGACTGGCAATTACTCTGTTGTTCAGCATGTTGAGTCTTGCTGCTGCTGGGACACTCCAAAAACTTGTAGAATCTGTGCTGAGTGAGTGTACTGGATTAATCTGAATTTATCCCGAATTCAGCTTTCTGACTGGTTTCAGCATCCTTTGATTTGTCATATTTGCCTAAGGGTGCCAAGATTTGCCACCTAATAGTGGAGTCTGCTGTCAATCAAGATGAATGGACATCAGTTCATGGCAGATGGGCCAAGGATGTGTAAAACTAACACACACACCCCACCCCCCCAATTAATCTCTTCCTCTGTATTTGCTACAGCCATGTGTTTATCAGTGGCTTTTGGTTCTCAGATCAGTATTTCATTGCTCCTGATGTGATGAGAGAAAATATTTTGTTTATGAAAGCCTTACTAGGAACATGGGAACAGCAGGTGCCTATGTCTACCTACAGCAGTATCCTGCCTCTGACACCCAACTCCTGAATCCATGGAGGAAAGAATGAAGAAACCATGTGGTGAACAGTTTGTCAGATTCTTTTCTGCTACAGTGAGCTTTGGCATCACTGACACCTTACAGCTGAGAGCTTCTTATAGAAGTATGAACTATATTTAAGTCATTGAATATCCTCCCTCTCTGTTTACCAAAAGTAAGCAGCAGCTTCCAGCTTTCCTTTGCTGCCACATGGTCTAGAGTGCTCTCATACAAACTCTTAATCTTGCAAATGCTGTAGTATCTCTGGTTAAGCCCCAAATAATCTATTTTACTCAAAGTATTTGCGATTTGAAAACTTAGGCATCTTGTGGAGCTCTGACAAAGTCTGCATGTTCTTTGTTTGTAGAGACTTTGCTCAGAGCTGACTTTCCAGGGGTACGAGGCTGGAATGATTTGCTAGCATTTTTTTCCCCATACTAACAGTAAATCTGAGAGCTGCCAAGTGTTGCAAGTCCTTTGGCCAGTCCAGGAGTATGCGGTGACAATGAAGGCATCAGCCTGTGCAGTCAAAACCAAACTGCAGGGTGCAGGTGCTTAGAGATGGGTCAATCTGTGCATAGAGAAGTGAAATGTCTTAAGGGGTTTGGAGCGGGTACTGGAACCAGCATGTATCATGCAGGGAAGCAGTACTGTTGGGAGAAGCATCATACATTGAAGGGACTTTTTTCTCCTTTAATGAAAAATAGTTGTGGTCAGGTTTTTTACATATACACCCTCAGTTTCCTTTTAACAAGTGCCCCTAGGCTCTTTCTGGCAGATGTAGCTGAACTTTATTTAGCCAGTATGTGTGGTAACCTATTTTATAAAACTAATACTCCTTTCCTATAGTCTTCAGACTTGCTGAACTGGATGGAGGCTACATTTGATGATGGCACAGATCCTATTCCATGACTTATTTTTTTCTTCTGCAGATATCCATTGAGGTGTATCCGTTAATTAAAATTCAGGAAAGGTGCCAGCTGTAGTTCTGTGGAGCATTCACGTATAGCTGCTGCCAGCAAAAATTGTGTTGGAGTAGCAGGCTGCGGGACGTATTAGTGCTGGAGACACGTGTGGCCTGGGAGGTGGGCATATGCACAGCCCAAGTCATGAGCAGTGATCTGGTCTCCCCAGAGACCTTTTATGCCTCCAGGCAGAGCTGAGGTAGTGAAAGTAGAGCAGTGCAGAGATGGTAACAAGCAGCATAGCTGTCCGGGGGTGGTGTTGGTTGGAACAGGCAGTATTTCGAGGTGGCCAGATGGATGCTTTTTCTGGGTTCAGTAATTACATAACTATGGGATGTGTCCTGGGACTCTGCAGGGGTGGTTTTTAATTATTCAGATCAAGTTTTCCCAGATCCTCTTAAGTGGAGGGGAAAAAAATTGAGAATTCTTGTTGCGATTATTTTAAAATTGCTTTGGAAATGCATGGCACGGAAGGTGTGTGGTGTGCTTAAACAGGAAAAAAAGCACCCTTATAGCTCAGTAAATACAGGAATGAGGAGCAGTCTAATCGCATTAAGTGCCTGTATTAAATGTGTGACTTCCCAGCTGCAGCTGGGGAACAGTGTTTCACATCCTCAGAAGAACTAATGGCAGGACCTTTATCTTGCAGATCATCAAAAGATGTGCTACTCTGCACTGGTGCTGGCAATGATGTTCTCCATGGGGGAGCCCCTGCCATATCATCACTATGGTAAGAGCAGCTTATGCTTGGTAGGACAGCAGAGCTGATGGTGGGACATCTGGGGCCTGCTGGCAGACACAGGGAGGGGACCTTCCCTGGTGGCCAAGGTGGGGACATTTAGGGGAAAGCCCAGCACAAGCAGGGCAAAAGTAGGGTCTGCTCTTCATCGGTAGAGCCTGGCTGCTGAAACACTGGGCTGAGATGCCATATTTCCAGAGACAGCAGCACAAACCTGGCTTAGAGCAGTGGAGGACTGATGCCATGCCGCAGAAGAGGTGGATTTGCCCATAGCTGTGACTAAGCGGCATTTTGTTTTACCTCTGCCCTGCGTGAAAGCATGTACCTCTTACATGCCTTGGAGATGTTCTGTCTGCTGATGAGGTTGAGAGCCCAGATCACTCCATGAATGCCTGCTAAAGCTGTCAGCTGCATAATGTGGCCTCTTCCTGGTCTCCCTTCTGACAGAATGGTGCAGCCCTGAGTATTTCAAGCTCTTAGGGAAAGCAGAGATGATTAAGGGTATTGCTGTCAATAAGGAAGTACAAACATCGTGCCAGATCTGCCTGTTTAATCCGCTGTCCTTTCATTCCAACCTCCAGCCAGAAAGCCCTGCCTGCCTGCTTCTTCCCCAAGCCATGTTGTGTTCCCTGTATTTGGGAAACTCTGAGCTCAGTTTTCCTAGAAATGCAGTAGATTAAGGATCTCTTCAGCAGCTTCACCTTAACACCCTGGTAAACATATACAAGATTCAAGCTGGTGCAGTAGAGACTGTGGAATGAGCCTCCACACCTCCTGCTTTTCTCTCCTCTTGTAACCCTGGCAATTATTTCCTGCAGGTGGACTTATTTGCATGAGCTCCTGAGCTTTCCTAATAGCTAAATTGAAAAATGGGTTATTACTAATGATCTGGATGATTACTTTTTTTTTTTAAATAGCTGGATTAAACCAGTGGTCAAGAATACAAATACCTTCCTACCTGAAGCCTTCATTCATCACTGTTACAGCAGTGATGCTGCAATGACAGCTAGAGCAGGATTCGGTGTTTTATTTACTCCCCAAAAATTGCCAATGGGGAACCAACTTTCAGCATTCCTCTGCACTGTGGATAGTTCTCTGAACCACTTGTCTCTCGCACAAAGACACTCAGTGGTCTGTCTAGTCCACTTGCAGGGTCGTTAAATTCCCTGGAGGCTGATGCTGGCACCCCACTAATGGTTTTTAAGCATAAAAGCATGGAGAAGTGGCTTGCATGGCCCCTTGTTGCTTGATTTATTTTCACTGTGCTGTAAATGCCCCTCTTTATCCTTGCGCAGAACATCTCAACTCTCAGTTTGTGCAGTTCCTGCTGGATGTGATTGAGGATGGGCTGCCCTCAGACACCACCGACCAGCTGCCTGACTTATTTGTCAATGTCCTTCTGGCCTTCAATCTCCACATTCCAGGTCGGTTTGGTGCTGCTCTGCCTTGGCAGGATTTCAGTGGTCTGGAGTGAGGGTGTGAAGAATGGGAGGGAGAATCTTACTGGGTCTTCATGGTGCTATGATAACCTCTCAAAATCCCCTAGCCTCTGGCAATACACTGTGTTTAAATATTGTGCAAAACCTTAGAGGAAAAAAACGGTCTGAGAGCCCATGTCCAACCAACTGACCCTCTGGGGCACAGCAGCTCTGTGAAACCCAGCAGATTTTTCTCTGTACTTCCACACTGCCTGGATCAAAGCAGTTGCTGGGCTATCCATGCAGAATGTGAGTGGGGTTAACTTGTAGGCACAGCTGATTTGGGAGAGAAAATGCTTCAGCAGGCATTTCTCAGTACCAGTCCAGGAAGAAAGTCCTTTGCCTTCTGTAGGTCTTGACAAACCTGCTTACCCATCTGTACCTCTTGAAGTTCATTCAGTGTCTGTGTCTTGGAGCCAGGCTCTTCAATGTTGGCCTGAGCAGCACTCTCTCCTGATTGCCCTCATTCTCTGTCCTCCCTCCTCTGCTGAGCTCCGTGAGAACAGACAACACATCTGGTCCCTAGAGAAGGTCATTTGCCCTCTCGCTGCCTGTGAGTTTTGAAGCCTGTTGTTGGAAGATTGTAGTGTAGTTCCAGGTCCTGCTAAGAAAGGCCACTCCTTAACCCAAAATCTCCTGTTGCTCCAATTGTCTTTAGTTAATTACTTCCTCTCGTTCTGCTTCATGGCTTTATCCTTGGCTTCATGGAGTGAGGGGAGGATAAAGCAGCAAGGACGTGTCCAGTAATTTACCTGTTATTTTGGGTTGTGCTTCATTAAAATTTATGTGAAAGTTTCTAATTTCATGTGAAAGTTGATTGCACAGAGACTGATTAAGCATATCTCTGCTGCTTTCATTCATTACCTCTTCTCACACTTACCCATATACTTCCTGGCTGCAGTAATTAGGCAATAATGCATGACAGGCACTGTGTTTCTGGGGGATTATTGCCCACCCAGGGTGTAGCTGAGAGCAGTGACTTGTTCTCTATGCTAAGAACATGTTAAATGATGCTCAGGTTGCTTATTAGTGGATTGAATTTTTTATTCCTCTATCTGCGAGATTCATCTATCATACAGTTCAGCGGTGCAGCATTAGTTCAAAAACTCTCATAGAAACATATTACATTGATGCCCTTCAATGTAAAGGATCCTAAAGCACTTCACAGCCTGTGAAATACAGGGTTGCCAACCCTGTCCCACAGAAATAGCCATGCTGTGCTGTTTGGATGCTTCTGAGTGCGCACACTCACACACATGCATAAGGTCTGCTAGGGTGAACACATTTTAGTCACAACAAATCACCCCCAAAGCAGGCTAGGGGACATTCCCTAGAAGAAGTCTTCAGCCCCTACCCTTGCAGAGCCTGGTGCCAAGTGCTGGGAAGAAGAACTTTTTCCTTCTGGCATGCTCCTGGGACCTGGTCATCCCTTATGAGAGCTTGCAAGGCAATAAATTCCAGCAGGGCACTGCTGGTATGAAGTAAGAAGATACCAGAGAGTGAAGCTCTTGGCTTTAGAGGGTTGTGAGCAGAGGTAATATTTGACAACATAAAGCCTTTGCAAGGTATTTCACAGTATTTGGCTGGCAGGACTGAAGGCCCCATGTGAATCAGGTGTGCATAGAAAGCACAAAGTTCCAAGTGTTTCATGCATTGTTTCCAGATTTATTTCACCTTCCCTCTCCCTGTCCACCCACTTTGTGGGGCTGAAACTTTTCATAGCCCTGTTAGACTGTGGTTCCCCAAAGCTCCTCAGAGCACTGATGTGAAATAGGAGCCCTCTGCTATTTTTTTTTTTTTTTTTCATTACCATGGTCTTCAGGAAACAAAGGGATATGCTGAACAGGTTTCTTCCTTAGTTCCAGAACACAGTGTGATCATGACTACAATAAGCAAGCACTCGAATGTCAAGACTTTCACAGAAAAGCTGCTGCTGCTGTTGAACAGGGGAGGTGAGTGTTTGCAGCACTATATTACATGCCTGGCAGGGGGTGCAGCTAATGGTGACTCAGGGAAACAAGCCTGGTGCTCGTTAAGGGGTGGGATGTGTTGTGGATGCAGGTAGCTGAGGAGCTGTTGGCTCAGGCAGAATGTGCTGCTGCTTAGTGAATTTGCAAGGGTGACAGGCAGCATTGCTGAGGATGGATCTGCACAAAGAACAAAGTGATGCTGGTGGCATCTAGGAAGAGAGGAGAGGGCTGCTGTTTCCATGTACTTCTGGGTCAGATCAGCCCCATCTTGCGGCATGGCCAGCTGCAAGGTAGGCAAATTCTTGCCTGGGAAGAAAGCTGGTCCTGGGCCACTTCTGTCCTTGGACAGACAGGACTCCATCAGCACTGGCACACAAACCTCAGCCCATGTGGGCAATCATCTGCCCCAGGGGACAGATCCAGAGGAAGGTCTTGCCTTCCAAAAAGATGCTTAGAGTGGAACTTCCCATTTCAGAATTGCCAGCAGAGGGTTAGCTTTGTGTCTGCTCCAGGCATAGAGTGAAATCCATTGTACGTGTAGAGCTTTTGCAAAGCAGGTTGCTAGAAAGCTGGAGATCTCCGCAGGAAGAGCGGTGCCAGGTATTTCTGCCTGTGCTGCATGCCACTATTGTGCTTTCTAATACCTTCTGGAGCACAGGGGCTTTGCTGCCTGAGATTAATTTTGTTGACTTGCTGGTAAATAACTCATCCTGTGATGCTTGCAGCTCATCTTACTCTGGCTTTAGTTCTCTTTGGAGTTGGAAATCATTGTCTCCACACTGTATCAGCCTTATGGCAGCTGGCTTCTCAGGGCTTTTCTGTCTGGCCTCCTCCCAAAGCCTTTGTTGAGCCCTTTCCCGGCCAGATTCCCTGCAGGGATCACCTTACTGCCAGGAGCTGGCAGAAGAAAGAGGGGGGCCACAACCTAATGAAGATGCTACTCTTTTGTCTGCCTTCCTGACAACTGCTGGGGGGGGGCGCTGCAGTGTCCCAGAGCCCCTCTTGGGGTCTGCAGGGATGCGTTTTGGAAGACAACAGGATGTCATGGCTCATTTAAACTTGGAAGTGTTTCTTTTCTTGCTTCTGGGATGGTACTAGCCTGGTATCTGTGGTGAAGGCTCTGATGGGCTTTTCAGAGGGGTCATTGGACCAGACTTAATAAACCAGGGAGAAAATGAGTGGTAGCTGTTGAGCAAAAAGGGGAGGCACTGAGAGGTAATGTGCTAATGAGGTCTCACCTGGGATGGCAGGTGAAACATAAACAATGATTAATGCTAATAAGTTTGGTCTCAGCTTGGTACCCTGCAGAGCTACCATCCTGATTACGCAGCTTTGTAAGCTAAGGTCTGCCAGTTCAAAAGCTAGCCACAGGCAGGGAGCAGCTGGCCAAGGCCAGGGGCAGCCTCCTCTTCAAAGCCTGTAGGGTCTAATGAAAGGATGTGCACTGAAGATGGAGGAGGGGAGGCTACAGGGAGCATGTGGCTTAGCACAGTCTCTCTGTGTCTCCCAGATGATCCGGTTTGTATCTTCAAGCATCAGCCTCAGCCACCACACTCAGTGCTGAAATTTCTGCAGGACATCTTTGCCAGCAAGGATACGGCCAGCATCTTCTACCACACGGACATGATGGTCCTGATAGACATCCTGGTGCGGCAGATTGCTGATCTCTCCCCAGGAGATAAGGTGCTTACAGTAACCCATAGGCACTGGGGAAGGGAGTACAGCCCCAAAGCAATGGTGTTTCTCCTAGCCCTCTGTGGGGCCTGCTGGTGCAGACAAGAGTGTAGTCCTGAGGCAGGCATAACATTTCTGGGTGCTCAAATCAACCCTGGGGGCTGAGAAGGAAGGGGGGATTTATGCTGCCCAGCACACAGCAGTACAAAGGTGTGTTTGAAGAAAGATCTGCCAGGCTTTTGGTGGTCTGTACCCTTCTGTCCAGGGACCTTTGGGAACAGGGACCCTCTGTGAGTAGTAGAAGTGGGAGGGATGTCTCTGTTCTGGTATTGCAAGAGGCAGGGGATGTGTGCATGTTCAAGAGCGGGTGAAGAGCAGCACTGGGTTGCTGTGGGAAAGCAGAGTTTTCCATAGCTACTAATGAACCTTAAGGAAAACAGGTGCCTCTGGAGTCACTGTCTGGCTGGTGGTGCAGCAGCAGCTGTTCCTGTGCTCATGCTGTAATGGACGCTGGCATGCTTGTTTATCTCACTTTACATCTTTCATTGTGCTCTGTGTTTTGTCTCCCCTCCCACTTGGCAGCTGAGGATGGAGTATCTATCTCTGATGCACGCCATCATCCGCTCCACGCCCTATCTGCAGCACCAGCACCGCCTCTCTGACCTGCAGGGCATCTTGCAGCGCATCCTGGGAGAGGAAGAGGAGGGCCAGCAGTGCCAGATGGACAAACTGATCATCTTGGAGATTTATAAGGAGTTCCCAGAAATCTCTCCTGGTACCAGCTAACCACCCCTCAGCTTGGACTGGGGTTTGAACCACTTGGATTGATGATGTCTCTTGTTGACACTTTCTCCTCATTCCCTTCCAGTACAGCTCATACCTTATATTCCTCCATGCGAGGCCTAAGGTTGGGACAGCGTTCACTGGCCCTTTAGAAACGCCAGCGGCAGAAAGGGCATGGGGTGCCCCCAGGGCCTGGTGCTCCGGGGAAGTCAGAGCGGGGTGGGTGCTGGCACGTGGTTTGCCTGCAAGACTCGGGCAGGAGATATTTAGGTGGCTGGTGTTAGTGGGAAGGGCAGAGAGCTTGAGAGGGACTTAGCAGTTGGGGGGGGTGGGNGTCCCGAGGTCCTGAAGAGAAAGGCCTTTGCCTTAGAGTATCACTTCTTCTCCATGTGCATCTCTCTCCCTGCAGTGACCAAGTGGAGTCCGCTGGTGCTTGGAAGAAGCTTTCGTAACATCTGTTTTGTTCTCTGCTGCTAGTGCCAATGTGCTGCAGCCCTGCCAAGGGGAGGTAGCTCGCTCGCTGTCTAACGCCTTGTCTAGTGAGCCTTTCACTCCCTCCGGGCCCTCAGCTTTGCCTCTGGGTAGCAGCCCACCTAGGGTCATAGAAGTCTTACCCCAGCAGCTGCTTTTTTCAATCTGCTTTCTATAGTGATGTTGAAATCTGAATTTCTTGCACACTGTGGCAGCCTAGGAGTAATGACCATGTGGGTGACACTGCCCTTAGGAAGCCTTTGGCCTAGACATAGCCCAAAGACGTGTCCTGCCAAGTGAAAGCTGCCACTTGCCACCTCTCTCGCAGCATTGCCCTGAGCAGAGGCGCTACACGTGGACAGGTGCGCTCTGTTCGTGAAGCGTGTGGATTTCTTGCCTTGAGCTTCATAGTAGCTCTGCCTCGCTGCCCTCCCTCTCCACGTGGCAGCACTCAGAGGCAGTGTGAGCCTAGTGTCCAGTAGCTGTTTGTGACTATGCACGAGTGTGGGGAACCCGTATTTATATTTCCTCTAGGTTTCTAGCAACTGGGATTAACCTGTTTCCCTGTTACAGATAGTCACACACACTAACATTGGTCTCTTAAGATATTCATGTGCTCAGTCTGGTCATTCCCTGTCTCCAGCTCTTCCTTTGCAGTATCCAGTGTAGAAGCTATTGGAAAGTGGAACTGGTAGTACTGGACACTGGTTGTTTTGGGTGGGGTTTTTTTTTTTTTTTGGTTGTTGGGTTTTTTTTTTTTTTTTTTTTTTGCTTGAGGCGATGACACAAGCTCTGCTCTGCAGGCCTGGACCCTGGGCACTGGGGCAGTGATGC
The DNA here is from genome assembly GCA_013401275.1 of Pandion haliaetus. NCBI lineage: Eukaryota > Metazoa > Chordata > Aves > Accipitriformes > Pandionidae > Pandion > Pandion haliaetus. The sequence goes on from VYZV01023151.1 coordinate 274,692, forward strand.
TTGGGAATGGAGGGGGTTGGCCTGGCAGCCAAAGGCGGCAAGGACCTCCTGAAGTCAGCCTGGGAATGCCCAAGCTTAATAACCTGAAGTCAGCCTGGGAATGCCCAAGCTTAATAACCACCCTTGTAGAGTAAGCTATTTTTCCCCTGTAAAAATGTATGAATGTCAAAAGGGATCCTGTATTTTCTTAAACACTAGGTGTAACATGCAGAGGAATAAAAATGTCTTAAACTGGACTTCTGTGAATGTAGTCCTGCCTGCCCCCTCCTGTCAGGGGGGGACTGAAGCAGTGGGGGTGGGGGTGGCTCTGGTGCCAGCTGCCTGCTAAGGCAAAGCAGTGGGTGCTGATCTTCAAAGGGGAGCAATGCAGTAGTTTTCCCACACTTGGCTTCTTGCGTTACATTTTCCTACGACATTGCTGGCAGTCAAGGAGTGGTGGAGGGCAGCAGCCCTTGCTTAGGGGCACAGCCATCACCCCTGTGGGCCTGCCCAGCATCCCTGCTCTAGATTAAGAGTTTGGCAAAGCTGGACTCAGCAGTTTGCTTTCCGCTAGGCACGCACAGCCTCAGCTGGCTCCCAGCAGAGCTGCCGAGGCAGCAAGCCTGTGCGGCAAGGGTTTAATGGTCTGTATCAAGTGCTAATGAATCATGCTTTGGCTGCGGATTCTTCCCGAACCTCAGCCCTGCGCATGCTGCTTTGGGGGGTGCCTTGGATGGCAGGGGCTGCATGTGGTGGGAGGGCAGCGCGTACTTGGTAAAGCACTGAGTTGGCAGCAGGGAAGCTGGTCTCTGCTCCTGGCTGCATGCTGGGGGAGCCAGCTGGGCAGTGGGCTACAGCCCTGGCCAAGAGTAGGGGTGTAAATGCCAGATGCAGGCTGTGGCCCCCCCCCAAAACATGGGGGCTGTATCTAGCGCAGCTGCCAGCCAAAATGGGGCCAGGGCTGTGTCCCAGCTCCTGCCTCTTTGACCAGTGTCTCCCAGGCACCCGGGCTTGTGGCCTTGCAGTGTGTCAAGCTGCACACCTTGGGGGGTGAATCATGATACATGAGGGCTGCCAGCACTCATGGGTGCCCACCCCACAGTGGCTTTCGTGTGCTCCCTTGCTCTGCGCAGTGTATGGTTGCATGTCCCCCTGAGCTAACCACAGCTTACCTCTGGATGCTGCTTGGGCTTGTTGTCAGCTTGTGCCCTGCTGCAGTGGTGGGATGTTCCTCTGGCACTTGCCCTCAGTGGTGCAGCCCAGGCTTTGCTGTGCCAGGCTGGGGCAAGCCCAGAGCCCAGCAGAAGCCCAGAAGGGGGCATGACCCATGGTTGGCTAGCCTGGAGCACAGCCTGGGCAAAGCCTTTGGTGACAGTGCCATGGTGGGGGCTGGCAGAGCCCTGGCCGGGCTGAGCCTGAACAGGCAGAGCTAGTGGCCTCCTTCAGCATCCCTGAGCCATTGCTGTCCCCGGGGGTTGCTCATCCCATGGCCCAGCTGCACAGTAAACATGATCCCTTCTGTACCACCCCCATGCTATCACTGCAACCAGGGCTGGAAGAGCTGGGGGGCAGCCTGCCATGGGGGGTCCTGGGGGAGAGCTGCACCTGCTGCCCAGGAAAGGCCTTTGCGCATCACAGAGAATCAAACCGCAGCGTGTAAACTCATTATCCCTGAGCCTGCTCAGTGGTTCCTGTTCTGCTTGTGGGTGACAGGCGCAGATAATATGCTTGTGTTTCCATGAGCCGTAATAGGCTGCTATTAGTATCTCCTCGTAGTGGTGTATTTTTACTGTGGGGCAGCAGTGAGGGGTGTTGGGGGGCTGGCATGGGGGGAGCAATGCACTGCCTGTGACCTGCGCCTCTGCTTTAAATTACAACTATTTTGTGGCAGTAATACCCCAATGATTTTCTCTTCCTCCCCTGAGCTGTCAGCTGGGTAGTGAGAACAAATAAAACTTGAAAGCCTTCATAATTTTTTGAAAGCATCGCCTCTCTCCTGATTTGGTTTCTTGACGGCAAATCCCCAGTTTGAGGAGGTGCAGTGTATAATCCAGCTGGTGGTGGGGGCTCGTGTGAAGCACATTCATGTCGTATGCAAGCGCTGCACTGCCCTTTATTGGATGAGGTTTCTTGGGTGAGCTGCACGTGGGGCCAGAGCTGCTCTGGCATTAGCCTAACAGTGCCAGGAGGGCTCGGGTGGGTGCGTGGGGGCCCGGAGGGGGAGAACGTAAATCCCCCCCGGGCACTGTATGCACATGGCTGGCATGTCTGCATCCTGGTCAGTGCTGGTGCTGGACCAGCCAAGCCGGAGGTGTTTTGTGGTGGCTGAGGAGTTAATCATAGCAGATTACCAATGTTCAGGAATCCTATGGAGTTTATAAGTTAATATGCTGGTTTCTCCGGAGGCTTAGAAATCCACACCCACCAAGTGTCAGCCCTTAGCGTTGTATAAGCACCATGGGAACTTCTCTCTGGCACATGCTGAGCCATGCTAGCCATCGCTTTAGGGCCTGCTTGGTATTTCCCATGGTGGTCCTGAAACATGTGCTCGGCCCAGGGGGATGAGGACAAGCCCTGCTTTGCTCACCCTGCCACTGCCCGGGTGGCAGCCAGGCCTTGGCTTTTGCATGGGTGATGGTGGTGGAACAGAGGCACCAGCCCAGCATGGAGCCACCAGCTGTGAGGATGGTGCAAAGTGGTTTGGGGACCTGCTGGGTGTGTCGCAGACCCTGTTTTGCATTTGCTTATTTTCCACCCTGGGAGTGGGAGCCTCCTTGCAGTCAAACCCCAAATCAGCAGGCAGCATGCGCTCTTCCCACCCCCTTGTTTACAGTAATGATAATTGATAGAGGACTATCTGTCACCATCAGTGGAACTGAAGCCGGGTGAGAGCCCGTGGTGGTCATGGTTGGCGGGGAAGCACAGGAACACAGGGCATTGGGCAGAGTGTCATGGTTTCAGGTCAGCTCAGTCGGTAACAAAGCACCACGAAGCCGCTCGCTCACCCCCCACCCCTTCGCCTGGCCACGTTGGGATGAGGAGAAAATACAAAGGCAGGCTTGTGGGTCGAGACAAGGATTGGGAGGGATCACTCCCCACTTATGGTCACGGGCAAAAGACAGGCTCCACTTGGGGAAGAAACAAAATCAATTTAATTTACTACAAATCAAAACAAAAACAAAACACAGGGGTATTAGGAAGGGAAACTAAACATCAGAATACCTCCCCCCACCCCTCCCGCCTTCCCGGCTCAGCTCCACTCCCGGTGCTTTCTACCTCCTCCCCCCGG
>VYZV01023152.1:11094-27110 GCA_013401275.1 Pandion haliaetus
GGCCAGGGGTGGGGGTGGGGGAGTGAGTGAGAGGCTTCGTGGTGCTTTGTTACTGGCTGGGCTGAAACCAAAACCATGACAGCACTGCATCCACAATCCTTTTGCCCTAAGATTTATTTCCACGCATTTAAGTAGAGAATTCCTTTTCCTCCCTCATTTACAGCCTATCTAGACAGGTGTGTTGATTTGAAAACAGAAAATCAAGTACTGGGACATACAGAACAAGCTTGTAGTAGGCTGGCAATCTCAAATCTTCACCTATACCTCAGGATCCATTCTGTTGGCTTCCAACCTTTTCCTTTACTCATACTCAAAAATAACAACCGAACATTCGGATGCTCCAATGCAACACCAGGGTGAGCACCTGCATGCCAGTACAGATGCAGTTGGAAAGCCCTACCAGTGTAGATGTGCTTTTAGAACTTTACATTTCTAGAGTAGGAACCAGTAAAGATGCATTAGCTTCCTTCCAGAAATCTTCTGACACAGTACATGGCCTCTGAGAAGGCCACAAGCAGAAGATGAGACCACAAGCAGAAGAAGGAGGAATTTCTGCCACTTTTCAAAATACTTCAAGCTGTTGCAATGTAACTGCAAACTAGTATAGACACTGAGTCAACCATTTACACAGAGAAAAGCCAAAGGGTTGCCTTCCTGCTTCCTTACACATCATTTTAGCTATACCCCATTCCCTTCTCTTTTTCCACACAAAATTTAATATTTTCCTTTACCAATTTATCACCAGTGTCATCTAAGTAAACCTCAGCTACTTTGCCCATTCAGTGATTGTTTTAGCTCTTAAGTAATATTTTCCACTTGCATTGACTCACTTTAAAAAAACCATTCAGTCCCAAACCACAATCTTTTAAAGGCTGTCAAACTCTTCATCCTTGATACTGTAGTACAGACACGCTAGTTTCATTTTTTATGCTAGTATTGTGGAGCTGAGGCTATGTAATCCTTTTGTTCCATAAATATCTTCGGAATTTTCTAACGGAAAAGTCTGGAAGAGATGTAATCTTTCTTTTTTTTCCTTTACTTTTTCATCTCGTAAGATTCTCAATATTTATGCCACTTACATCTTTTTTTTAACCTACATGAAAAAGGTGCTCAGGACTGCTTGTTTAGTAACACATCATTCCATCTCTGGGTTGCCACTGTGAATCCAGCAAGGACATGAATATTTCCAAAAATGTTTTTAATCTCTTGGTAGCTTCATGGCCTTTAAAGTAACATGCAAGACTTGATCTGGTTCTTATGGGCAGGTACACACACAACACAAGCCTGTGACAATGGTCTCCAAAACAGATAACCATGCAGCACTGAGGGGAAAGAAGGCTGTGCTTATAAAGCTTGCATTTCTGTTGTTCAAATATTCTGTAAAGGAGTTCAAGTCTTGAAGACTATTCTTCTGGCAACCATCTTAATGTTTATACACTAACAGACAGGGAATTTCACTTTATCATTTTTTCTTGAAGCTTAACTCATTTTCTATGTAATTTGAATTTTAAAACCAAATTCATAGCAGCATCATTAAAAAAAAAATCTAGGTCCACAAAATCTTTTAAAAGAAGTATCAGGAACAGCTATGTGTTTAACTATTCCATTGTATTATTTGCATGAGCAGCAATTTCTAATTTGCCACAATTTCTAAGACGGTGCTCAGACTGCACCAGTAGTTACTCTTACACAGGAACAAAATACCTAATTGTTTTAAGAAATTTTATAATAGCGGAGTAGTTTGTGCAGTTCCCTGCAAAAGTTTACCCCGACTGACTGTTCAGCTGTATTTTAAAGGAAGGAAAGAAACCAGAAGTGTTTACAACTGTATGGTATGAAATAAAAATTTAAGAGGTTGTCCTTTTCTGAAGAACCACTCTAAGAAACACATTTTCAAAGAACAAAAGTCAATCTGGAGTCTCATCTTTCTTATGTGAACACATTTTAACACATCAAAACCCCCAAAAGTCTAGTAAGAATATTTCAGTTATCACATATGAAAAAATTTTTCTTTGACTATCATCGGTTCCATCTCTCTCCTTCAAAATCTTATTTAACAGACATTTTAGTACACAAGCTCAACTTAGAAGTTTTCCTCAAAGTACAGGCTATCACTTCTGGAAGTACCAGGTAAACATGTCTGGCTTAACCACAGTTTGTAGTAGTATTGTAGATCAGTATTTAGGACTTCAAGTGATGCTTTGCCCAGTCCTTTTCTAATTCATGTACCTGCTTATTTTTTATTCCAATACTGCAAGTTTTAATTCAAATACTGTGACTCCTCAACAACCTATTTTTGGACAAGTGTTAAAAGATTACAAGTAGACAGTGTTGATTTTCCTCTTCCACGAATTGTTATGCACAGCTGAATTTATTTCCTTGCCAATTAATTTTATTTTTTTTTTTTAAATGCAAAAGTGGTAACTAACAGTCTCCACCAAGTCCCTCAGAAAACAGAGAGGACAGGTTCTTAAGCATTATATGGGACATGAGGTGGGAGGGAGAGATGAGGGCAAGGAGATTGAAGTAAGAAGTAGGTCTTGCCCATGCCTCTCTCTTGCAGAAAGATTATCCATTATCTTTCACCAGCTGTCACCCACTTCAGAGCTCCCCACAGAGCTCTGAAGGTAAATTACTGGAGCATATTTTCTAGTAAAGTCTCTGTATTATTTATTCTGTAGCTATGAAGCATATACTTGAAGTAAGAGCTATTATTACCAACATGCATAATGACCTATTACAGCCACTGACACAAAAGACCATTGCAGCACTGTGTGCACAAATGTGCATTGCTATTTTAAAGACAACACTGCAAAGTGCCTTCTCTAAACACAAATAGGAAGAAGTAAAAAGTCTGAACAATGAAACAAAAGAGGAAATTAAGGACATGAGAGGAGTGGGATGATATTTCTCAGTAGTTTTAGTCAGCAAGACTCAGCTCAAAAAAGAAGTTATTGCCATTACTTCACAATCTGCTGAGGGCTCACAACCACAGCATCTGAAACAACTATACAACACTTGGAACAAAGTTTCTTCTGAAAAATTAACACACATTATAAATTGCTCACATACACAGTCCTTGCCCCAGAAGGGTAATGGACCATTACATTATATAGTACTGTCAATGAATGCCTTCATGACATAGCCGACAGCCTATGTTCTCTGGCAAGGATGTCTACCAAACTTGTGGGCATTTAGGAACCATGAGAATTTTGAAAAGTCTTCTTATTTTCCCAGGAATTTGCTGCAAGCAACATACTCAAAAACACAGATATGAATTAATTGTATGGAAAGTCAAATGTCACATAGGATACCCTATTAATAATTACAACACACCAACCACTAATAAAGGATTCAGTTCTTTGTTTTTGTCCCATTTGTACATTGTTATCCTCATCATTGATAGCACTTCCTGTCCTATTTTCCATATATGAATATGATTTTGAAACACTGAATTTGTTGTGTGTTTTGGTTTGCTAAGCGCACTATCGTCAAGAAAGAGGATCAGCATTAAAACCATGTAGCAAGTCCAACTTCATGCAAGTCATACAAGTTCTTATTTTAAAGAGGAAACCAAAAAACAGCAAATACCTTCCATTAGATCTTTACAACTATGAGGAAGATTTGCTTCACCCTGATGTTAGCAACTGCTTAGTCAGACTCATTATAATGTCAGATATAAGGATATTAGGAACCCTATTAAATAGAGGTCCCTTTGTGATATGAGAGCATATCTAGCAGAACAGCCAAACCTGTATTTTTCATAAAGGATGATTCAGGCTCAAAGTCATGCAAGGATTGCAGGCTCTTCTGACAGCTCCATGGAACAAAGCTTTAAATACTTCAACTGCTATCAAGGCTAACAACTAGACATAAGGAAATCACACTTGGGAAAAAGCATTAGACATAAACCACAGGTTCAAAGTTCCTGAAACCTGTTTTGGCAATTCTCTTCCAGGAACAAGGAAACCGGTGCTTTTGTTAAATACATGGCAGAAGAACATGAACAAAATTTAGTTTCCCATCATTTACAAGCCTAAAATTTAGTTAAAAGCTTGTCAATACTTACATTCACACTATGTGGTAAAAATGCCAACCAATCAGGATAAACACCTAAGATTACCGAAAATTAATAGTAAATTTATACAAGTTGTGTCAACTACTTTATCTACAACAACAAGAAGATTCTATTTCACATATTTCTTTTAATTCTGAGAAGTATGAAGAATAACTGTTTTCTATTAAAACAGCCATGATGTTAAATAAATTTGCTAACACAGGAGAAAAAACCAAACCCAAACATGATACTGAACAACAGAATAATTTTAGGTTGGAAGGGACCTCGGGAGATCAGAGTCCATAAAGTCAAAGTTCAATCAGGTTGCTCAAGGCCTTGTCCAGCTGAGGTTTATCTCCCAGGATGAAGAGACTACCACCTCTCTGAGTGCCTCTTGCAGTGCCTGACCACCCTCTGGAGGAGTATTTTTTCTCCTTACACATAGTCAGAATCCTCCTTGCCATAGCCTGTCCATCGCCTCTCCTTCTTGGCAGTACACCCGGGAAGAATCTGCCTGTGTCCTCCCTAACCACACACCTGGCAGTTGAGGATCATGATCAGATTCCCCTACTCCAGGCTCACGAAACCCAGTTATATAAGGCTTTTGCTGCACATCACATGCTTCAGGCCTCCAACCATGTCCGTGGTTCTCTGCTGGACTCATTTCAGTTTCCCAGTGTTTTTTCTGTACTGGGAAGCCCGGAAATGGCCTCACAAGAGCTGCAAAGAGCAGAATAACCACTTCCCTCAACCTGCTGGCTACATTCTTGCTGATGCAGTCCAGTACACAGGCTCCATTTCTACAATGATGCACTACTGACTTTTCCAACTCATTGTTTACCAGGATCCCCAAATCGTTTTCTGCAAGGCTGCTTTCTGGCTGGTCGTTCCCCAACTTTTACAGCTCCACAGTGCAAGACTTTGCACTTAAGTCATGCTGAACTTTGTAAGGTTTTACAGCATCAAGGAAATAAAACGCTGGTATGCAAAAGGTAAAGTATAGAATGTAATCTTTGCTATCCCTGCCCTGAAAAAATGCCTGAAACATTAAACAAAACCTTTACAATGTTTAATACTACCCACAAGAACAGGAAGTTTATAACTACGCTACCTGTAGCTCTGATTCTGTCAAAACGAACCAGGGCACTTCTGCTCCTGGTCTGAGCCACTCAAACGCATGCATTCCTTTAATATTGAGGATAATTACTACAAAGCCCTTTCCTAAGTGCAGCAAAAGCTTCTGCATTACTGATTTATTTTTCAAATGAAAAATCCCTCCCTTCCCTCCTTCTCAAAGTGTCAGGTCTTTTGTCTTTACAATTCATATCTGACACAGTCAACTTCAGGATGCACAAGGATTAATTATTTCTAACCATGGATGTAGACCTATTTCTAACCATGGATGTAGACCTGCCTGGGTCTTGCCTGCCTGGGTCAAGCCTGACCAGTATAGCCCTGTTGGTTGGTACAGCACTACACCCCACCCAGTAAATCCTGCTGGCCCGCAATAACATACACAGAGCAATAACCATAGTTCAGTTGCCATAATAACCAGTAAATACTTCTAAGGACAAGATAAAGCCAGTCTGTGAGCCTGATACAGCCTCCAGTTAGGTATCCCCACTGGATGTTGTCCTCTATTATGTTATCTGGAGTACTAGGCCAGCAGAACCACATTTTAAAAACAGCTGTTTGATATTGTCATTATTTCCAACTTAAATATTAACTGCCCAGGAAACCAAAAGGCTGAACTTACTTGTAAGGGAAATCTTCAGTTACATAACAGAGTAAGTTAACACAGTCAAACTAATTCCTCCATGCAGCGACACCACGCCACATGACTAAGACATTTTGCTACAACTAGTTAAAGCTGGTCTGGAAGGAAAATGTGTGTGCTTCTTCGCTGTGACACAACAGGCTAACTCATCTGCAACTTCTCAGAAAGTCTGCTCTGAAAGATGAACTGTTGTGAGTTTAGGAAAAATACCATATTACCCATAAAAGGCAGAAAAATTAAATACCACAGACTCCAGCCTTCACTCTGCATTTATAACCCAACATCTAGCAGTTACTAGCTACCACTTATTCCATTAAGACCTTTAGATCACTTTCAGCCATTTGTACATGTAAAAATTTTCTTCAAGTCATATAGGGTAAGGTTCTGAATCACAAAAATGTAGTTTCCTTTTTTTAGGTGAGCAACGAGGGGGTTGCAGGGCAACAAAGCCATCCTACAAGGAACCACTAATAGCAAGTATGCAGTGAGATTCCTCCATGCCTTAAAGAACGTACAAACTAAAAAGAAAGAAAATGTGGACAGATAATACATTCCCAATTCACTCAGATGCAGTGCAAATGATCACAGACTAAATATCAAAACCCAAATTCCTTAATTTAAAATTTGCAATACAAACTTCTTACTCAAGCGTATCTAGCCATACAAAAAATACATTTGCTACTCTTCTTTGGATCCACAGTCCAAGAATAGCCAGAAGCCTGCAGAACAAGGCTGCAGAGCATGCACACCAGGCATCCATCTCTCAGCGCTAAGAGGAGACAAGGAGACCATAGCCACATAGCCATCATACACAGAAACAGGGGTGGAGGGGATAATGACACAATAACCTAACAAATCCTATCAGAAAAAGAGCTAAATTTAAAGACTAAACATGCATCTTAAAAAGCAAACCTTTGGGAACGTATTTCAAAATTATAATAGCATCTTCATGCCTAAAGTCACCCTTCTGCTGTTTCTACTCTGCCTTAATTACAGTAAAATAAAAGACACTCAGAACAGTCCAGCTTTCAGTATTGATAATCCAAGTCACGTGGGCAGCAATAAAGCTGGCAGCACACAGAAAAGCTCCGTGATGAAGCCAACTTTTGAGGAAGGATGTGCAAAATGAAGATCATAGAAGTCATGCTGCAACAACAGCAGAAATCCAAAGGCGTGCAAGGCAATGGAGACAACCCCCATCCACCACCAAGGTACACGTGGATCTCTGGAAGAGGGGGGGGAACCAGGGGACAGAGAAATTCCTCAAGAGTGGGGAAAAAGGTTTCAGATGCCCCAGAAGTATTACTAGAAACCTTGCCATTCCTCAGATGAGGACAGAGATTTCTCATACCCCACTTGGCACAACTCTAAAAGGGATTCAAGTTTTCAATGTCTTCAATTAAAAAAATGGGTTCTTTGCTGGGAGAGGGTATTTGTTGTCTTTTTTTCCCAGTATTACAGGGTTTAAACCAATTTAGGGCATGATCTATTTTTATGTACCTTTGGAGAATTTCTAGTGACCCAAAGCTTTTCCTTAAGTCTCATCTATCCAGGGAAAGCATACAGTTCTTAGGCTAAGGGACCATTACTAGCAGGGAAATCATAGTATACTAAAAAACCCCATACTTCTATAGGGGTTGCTGTATTTTGTGTAAAGTTATACCATCTATAAATAGAGTGGATCCACATCCCACGAACTACACAGTCCCAAATAAAAGTACAATATTGCCAGAATTGCAACACTCCTTTAAGACTGACTTCCACATATCTACTTAAGTGAGTTTAAAACTGGTTTCATCTTATTTCTTACTTCATCTTTCACTGAATTTTTTGATGAAAATTAGAACAATATAATCCAGGTTTAAGCTGAATTAAAAGTCCAGACATGATTTTGTATAGACTTTTCTAAAATCCTGAACATGCATGTCTCACTAAACTGGCATAAACACATTTCAAGCAGGACTTCACAAAGCAATTATCTCTGTTTATTTTTATGTTGGAGAACAATTATAAATGGTGAAAAGAGTTTGGGATATATCTGGAATTGATGCTGCTTCTGATCTTTTCTCTTCTTTGCCTTTTTAGGAAAGGCAGCTATACATACTCAGCCCTCAACAGCACTACACTTAAGCAAATTAAGAACTATACCTCAGCCTTCATTAATGCACACCTGATTAATAAACTCCATACATTTTCAATCATTCAATATTTGGTGAAGACTTTTGTACCATTTTCCAAAGCTCAGACTCCTTTATAGAGGTCTCTGGTTGGGCATCCAGAGGTACTAGTCACATTTGAAGCTTCAGGCCACGGTTAAGTAATAACAGGTTTCAGTGTTAAGACCCTGATGACATGAATGACAGAAATTAAGATCTCAGGCACTTCAGGATGCCTAAGGCCTCAGCTGGCAATGATGGATGCACACACTTAATCTGAATGCACTCTAAGTGTATCTACAGACGTGATTACTGAGGTCTATGCAAAATCAGGGCTTAAGAAAACAGTGTGTAGTCTCCTATTGAAGAGAGCTACATTCATTATAGTGAACAAAGATCTTTATAAATGAAAGTTTGCATTCTGGCAATCTGCATATGCTCATGAGAAAAATAGAGCGGAGTATTTCAGTATTAGGAAACAGCTAAAATAAACACATCACATTGAACCACAATGTACTCAGAAATTTTTAGACGTGGAAAAGCTTTTTTAGATTAAAGCCCTTTTCTTAAAAACAAAAACCAAAAAAACCCCAACCCTAGAGCTTCAGTGGGATACAATAGTGGGCATGATACAAGCTCTTTGGTAACTACATCAAGAATATATTGGAATTCTCAAGTGTACCTTATGAAGGACTTAGAAAACAAATCTCAATTCTGTTTAAAGCATTGTCAAAGGCAAAAATACAGTAAAAAGCTTTAACAAGTCCCTTCTATTTTCCTAAACAGACTTGCATGTGGTCCATCATCCTATTCATCTCTTCAGACATAGGTAATGATGAATAAAGATGAATAAAATTTTTCCTAATCCTAGGCATTATATTCTGCTAATGGCTCAGATAAATTTTCAATTGTTTAGGTAAGTATTATAATTCTTCCTTTTTGTAATACCCATCTAAAACAGCTTGCATGAATTGCCTCAAATTACAAGCAAGGGATAAAATGTAAATTTCATAAATTCGAAGAATCTGTAGTAGTTTAACATTCCCAACTAATCTCAGCGACAGATCAACATTTCTAAAACTCAAAACATTAACATATAACCATGAAGTAAAAGCAATTTGCTAAAAAAAGCTAATGAAACAAGTCTTTTCAGTTCTGACTCACACAGTTAAAATCATTTGTTTCTAGTAGGTGTAGAAGAAACTTACTCACTCCCACATGTGAATTATTTGAAAAAAAAAATGGTAGTTCAACTTCATTTGATAAAAAATGTCATTGCACTGAATCTGCTGACTAAACTAACATCCAAGCCATTTCCACTGATAATGCATAACTGTGCCAACCATGGAAGTTTTAAGGTTGAAAATTACTTTTTTTTTTTTTGGCAAAATGCTGTATTTTAATATTACCTATGAAAAAGCAATATTAAAATAATTTAGATTTCTAAGTGAAACAAGTCAGAAAAAAATGTTAATTTATGGATGCTTATGAAACCTTACTTCTGCATTCTGTCTATACCTTATCATGTACCATGAGTGAAAAACTACTAGCTGCACACATTTTTTCTATATGAAGACAAATTTATCAATGACTGACTTACCCCCTTCTGAGTTTTCACATATAAATGAAATTAAAATACAAAATATAGGTCACAGCCTTAACATACCGCATAATTCCTCACGCCCTCACTAAAGACTGTTGCTATTTATTAGTAACTTCATCCACAGGAGAAGAGATATTGACTTCCTTCTATGGGACAAAACACAAGCTTAACCCAGGATGTCTGTCATTTTAACAGCACATGCCAGTGTGTCTCTCATCCTCCAGACCACATTACTTTCCCACTGTCAAAACATGACGGCATTCAGTGCCAATGTTTCACAGCATAAAGTTTTACAGAAAAAGTCATTAAAAGACATTGCCTCATTCTAAAAATAACAGATTAGAACAGATGTACTGTGAAGTGTCCATCATACATACAGCAGCAGACTTTGAACCTCATGTCTTCACATCACTCACTAGCCCTGACTACAACGCTATAGCTAACACAGCAGTTTGGGCTACTTAACAAGAATTAATCCTAACATATATTTTTCAAAAGAACCAGTCTACTCAAAGCAGAGAATGCAGGAAACCGGGATATGGCAGTCATGCTTGCACTATTCTGCCAGATGACCATCAAAGACTTCATTAGCAAAGGTGATCCAAGCTACCATGCCCCATCTCCGACCACAGGAAAGCCTTCAGGAAGCAGAAAAGGATTCCAGCTGCATCCACACTGCACTGTGCACAAAGAAACCATGGCCACCACCACCACTGGCCTTTCCAGAACCTCTGCAAGGCACCTGTAGCTTCACCCTGTCCCAGTGGGCCCTCATCCACACCCTCCTGCCACTAGCTCTAGTATAAGGGATCATAATAGGCTTTGGTAGATAGAGGATGGAAGTAGAGGAACTTAGGCCAGAATCTGAAATTTGGTTTTCTTGTTCATCAGCTGTCTTCATTATCCAACCACACTCACTTCACACATGTGCCCAACAGGCTTATCACTCGCTGCACAGCTTTTGCCTGCACAGAGAAGGACATTATGCAAGCTAGCAGAGCCTGAGGTCCCTTCCTGGCTTTCTACGTGTATTTCTGCAAGCAGGGGAGGGGGGAGGAGTGCTATCGGGAAAAAAGAGAGGAATTTAAGCCCTCAAGAGATACAACATGTTATCAAGTGACAGTTTTCCCTGGTATAACCCAAAAAAGCCAAAGAAAAGATCCTCATAAGGAACCCTCAAAGTCCGACAACTCTAAAGTCATCTCAAAAATACTCAAGGATAGTTTCTGCCTCCTACACTACCAGCATACTCAGCCACACATCGCGCCACCCTTACCTAGCACTCTTTCTAGTACATCAGTGCCTGTGGCAGTCAGAGGACTAGGTCTACCCTGCAGCTAGTTTTCAAGATGCTCTAATGCAGGCTGGGAAGAACTTTTCTCAGGTCCACATCTATGCTTCTGAATACAACTGCTTTCAGGCTGAGAGAACACGCTCTACACTCTTCTGACATAAAGGCTACCCTGCAGGGTCCTCTCTTCCCTCATGAGATTTTTTTTTTTTCATTTGAAAGGTTAAGATGCCTCTTTAAGCAGAACTGGAAAGAGAAGCAAGTAGGACTGGGAGTAGACTTGCAAAGTTCACAGAGCTCCCTCAACAGCAAGATCCAAATTTGAAGCACCAGTTGTGACCGTCACCCGAAGTTGTGAATCACTGCACCAGCAGCAGCATGACAGCAACCCTTTCTGGTGAACTTTCCGTGCATGATTTTTCCATCTATAGTCCAACCTCAAGTGTAACAGATATATTACCATAAAGTGGCAGCTCGAGGCTAGGCTAGAGAGGTTGCTTTGAGCATTCTGCATGCACGTTTTTCCCTCCTCTAGTCCAGACTGGAAATATATTGCTCTTACTACACTATCATCCACTGCCTATTATGCCAGACTGTCTTCAAGGGCTCAGCAGCAGGTGCCCAGTCGGCCAACTTGTGCTAATCTTCTGCAATCTTCTTTCTTTTCCCCACAGCTTCAGCCCCCTTAAAGTTCCTCTCAGGAAAAATAAAAACAAACACCGAAACAAAAAAACCCACCACCACTATCCAAAAGCAGAACACTAGTCTAGCTGGGTAGCAAACTTTGCACAAACGGAGAACGCAGAAGGTAAGTCAGCATTCAGACAGCTCATAACACATCAGGAGAAACAGTCCATAGAAGTATCCCACGCACCTGCTTCAAGGAAAAAAACCCCACATTTCAGATCAGTCTAAACTACTCTGACATTGGTTTTGAGGTGTTCTCACAGACAGGGCTAGCCAGTACATAGTCCTGCAGTGAGACAACACAGAATGAACTATGTGGGGACATGTGCCATCTTGCCCTCTGTAGCATGCCAGCAGTACAAAACAGGGTCAGAGGAAACAAAGGCTGGAGCAGGAGAGTCTATGCAGCACCAAGAGCATTTTGAATACAAATAAGGCCCATTCCTGTTAGACTCTTCTCTGAACATGCTTGCCTACTGGCTGCAAACTGTGCCAAGTAGCTGTTCAAAAATGGAGCAGCCGGTTGCGCCAGTCCCTGCTGACTGGAAGTAAGGGACAGTAAGCACCAGCCACAGCCAACTCAGATAACGCCTGAAAAACAAGGTGATGTCAGATGAGCATGAATGTGATGCCAGCCAGCAAGGTGCCCTGCGAGGAGCCATTCTAGCACAGGATTATGAAAAATTCAGATCCCTCAGTATGACAGAACAAGGGGCTCCATAGGGAGGAACATGCGGTACCTGAAAACCAAAGGATAGGTGATGCACGGACACCTGAGCTGCAGCCATACTGCTCCAGCACTCCTGTACTTCTCTCCTTGTCACATAAAACAAGGGACAGCATACTTTTTTTGCAGGAAGAGTCTTCTTAGGAGGTCCCTCTTCAGTGCATGGACAATACCACCACAGAGCATCCAAGCACTGGCATGCACCATAATCTAAGGTGAAAGGCCACGCAGCCTCCTCTGTGCTTGCTGATAGCTTTAGGTAGTCTTCACTAGTGGCCTAGGTCAGCTTTACCAAGGGAAGTACCTCCACAGACTTCCAGAGCCTTGCAGACTGTTTTACAGGCTTTCTAGGACCCAGGACTGTCTAGTTCCAGCATCTCCCCAAATGTCAGTCAGGTTGCTCTCCTGACAACTGGAAGGACGAGCAGAGATGGTCAAGCAATTTGGCCTCAGAGGCACAAGGGTTGTAGCAGCCCAGTTTCACTGATGACTTTCAGAGAGGAATAAGCAAGCATAACTAGAATAAACAGGACTCCTCACTGTTAGGATTCCTCGCTATTTCTCACTCTAGGAGCAGCAGATGTAGCAACAGTTTAAAAGACACTAAGCACAGATTTGGGAAATTCTTTCTGAACATGTAGACGTAGGTCTGCTAGCTAACAGACATGGATTCAATTCCCACGAAGAATACTGAGCATTATTTCAATATCTATTATAAAAACAATACAGTGATAACGAATTGGGCGAGACCTTATTCAACAGGAGTTATAAATAAAAATAAGTAGAAGAAAAGGACTCTTGAACTCACTTGCAGCTCAGTTAGCTCTTCTCCAAAGACATTTTGCATAAAGATACACATATTACACTTCCAGTATAGGGAAAAAATATAGGCTGTTTGAAAGCTCCATTCACCATGGGAAAGCTACAATTGCCAAGGTTAAAATGGCAGATTCTTACAACATTTCTGAAGCCATGGAAGCCACAAGCTGCCTCAAGGTGAACAGCCACACCCTATGCTCTTCTATGGTTAGCAAATAGGAAGAAGATTTTGAAGAAATAAGCCTGTGGCAGGACTGCAAGGAAGCAGCAGCGGAATTTATAGGACAGAAGCAATGAGATCCACCATTTGGGGCTCACCAGCCTCTGCAGGTGAAGTGCAAGGCTTCTGCAGATGTTGAATAGGGAGAAGGTGGCGTAAGTCTCACAGGATGAATGTGCAACTTCAGTATTCTGGACTCCCCACTTCCCTTCTCCCACAGTCATGAGCTCCAGAATACAAGCAGCATCATGCTGCTGTCAGAGAGCAGAGATATCCACATCCAACAGCTACAGCACACAACTCAGCATCTCCTCTGCACCCCAAAGCCAGGAAACAACTCTGCCTCAACTACCACGCCTGAACTCCATTTTCTCTTGGCAATTAAAAATGGAAGCAAATCCATTAGCCACACTGAATCATTTTAAGGGAATTTTACGTGTGTGATACCTCACACCCAGTTTTAAATCCAAAATAGTAAAGAAATGCTTGTTATACAGTTTGGTTTAATTTAACCTTAATACCTATGCAGCTTATTTCTATTGTCAGTGATAAGTCTCCATTTTGTGAAAAGGAAATTCCTTCTGTCTCGAGCTGATAAAGAAACACTGATCTTCAAAGTATATCCCAAATATTTAACTACACTCTCATGCTTCTGCAGACACATAACAGCACACAAAACTTGGGTACATCAATCCAGAATATCTTCTAACAGAGAATCAGGCTGTAATTAAGACTGCACATCATGACATGAGGAAGATTAGTGTGTTTGGCATGATATTTTCCTTATTAGCTGGAGGCAGAAACAAGTTCCTTGTCAGTGGAAACATACTGTGAGGGCATTAGGACACAGATAAAAGGTGTCTCGTTGTTGGCATTTATTTGTTTTTAACAGCTTGAAGGAAAGGGAGGAACACACAGCATCAACTGTAATTGGTTTTAAGGGTATTCCTTGTTGATGGAACACAAATATACAGCAGTCCAGATTTAGGCCATCCCCTTACCATCAAGGGCCTGGATTATAAACTTTTATCCCTACTCTGCAGCACCAGATGGTAGCTCACATACATTTCAATTATTTATTGAATAGGCACTTTGTTACACTAGGGTAATCCCACACTGCAGTAAGAACTACACACTGTTTTTATTGCGAGCTATACTTTTCATCAAGTCAGTAACCTTTTCACATTCAGTGAACACAATAAATAGAATTAATAGAAGCAATTTTATAAACCATTGGATAATCAGCCTCTCCATCACACAGAAAATGACAACGCAGGGATCAATCCGTAAGACACAACCACCAGCAGTGCTATAGAAAAAGCATATCATTCTTTGGCCTGCCCCAAATCCTTTCTTCAACTTCAGTGCTCAAAGTACCGTTGTAGTCTGATGTATCACCTTTAACAGTTTGTAGGTGCTCACTTGTTCAAGCCATCAGCTTGAAACCAATATAAAACCAGATTGCACTTTGCAGAAGATGTACAAAGCTCCCACCACAAAACAAATAATCAATGTTCCCCAGGCCACAGCCTTGTGGGGCAGATGTGATAAAGCGGTTAATTATTCGGTTGGCAATCGCATTACTGACGTCAATAGAAGAGTCCAGGAAGTGAATCCTCTTAGTTTGTTAGTGTATGACAAAGAGTGGTGGTCCCCACAGAAATTAAGGAAAACCAGCTGTCCCTACATGTTACTGCTCTGGTCTGTAGTGCTAAAGACACACATTTGCATTTACTGAAGTAAATCGGCCCCTCCCTCTCCCTTAGGAAATCCTTTGTTTTGTTTCCTTTTTTTTTTTTGTTTTTCTTGAGGGCGCTTTAAAAGCCTAATTAACTGTACATGCATGGAACAGCTGATAAACAGGACAATATACTCGTGAGCAATGATCCCTCCTCACTCCCCTCCAATTCTTATTCCATGGAGAAGTTAAGTCACCTCCGTCATACATTATTATTCATAACTTACTCAGCTGAATAAACCAGTCAGCCACCATGGCCGTTTTAACATAATTTCATTTAGGCATGCAGCAGGGAAGGATCTCTACCATCCACATACCTGTAGTCAATAGTTTTAACTAAACAACACTGGACAGAAAACTTTTATCCTAGGTGTTATCACAAGTATCCACGTTTTCTTTTGTCAGCACACTCCAGATTATTGGAGGTTCTCATTATCAGGATGCTTAACAGTAGGAAACCATTAAACAAAGCTGTTGTAAAGGCTGCCTAGAATTGCTCCGTCCTTCGGGGGCATGCCCAAATTAAAAAGACTGCATGATGAACAGTAACTGTTGTACCTTCAAGACACACACACACACACACACACGCACTCTCTAGCAGCAACGAATCCGGCACAAGAGCAGCGTTTCAAAGCCTGAGCCTGCTGCTCTCCCCCTCCCCCAGGTAGGAAACCCTGCGAGGAGCACTGGATTAGCCTGACATTTCGGGTTAAGCCGAGCAGGGTTGCAGGCCAAGGACACTCCGGTGCTGTTCCTGCTACCGGCTGCCAAGCGGTTCGCTGGGGACCGAGCGAGCTGGGAGGAGACCTGCAAGGGGTCAAGGCCCGGCTGGCGGCGGGGGTGTTCCCCAGGGAGGCTCCGCATCCAGGGGCGGCGTCTCCCCACCCCACCCCACCCCGCCTCGCCTCGCCTCGCCCGGCCCGGCTGCAGACGGGAGCGAC
>VYZV01023152.1:32944-76053 GCA_013401275.1 Pandion haliaetus
GTTTTAGGTGATACGCGCAAAAAATAGATAGGAAATGTGTTCCTTTTTTGTAGCTAATCTGTAGGATTAGTTTTCTTGGGTTGCTGAGAGTAGCAGTGTTATTCATATTATATTTTCTATTAATACTGCATTTTATTAGTTTTTTTATGTCTTGAGAGGAATGTCTGGAGATGAAAAATAAAACTTCTCCAGTCTTCTCTCTTGAACCTTTAAAAGTCTGTCACTGACTTTAATAGGAGTGTTCCCATGGAGATAAGCACAACTAAGTCTACCTACAAGGAAAAGAACTAATCTGCTTTGAATGAAATATTTTTGCATTTTAAGTGATGTTACTTTAATATACGCTTCTTTCTTCTATGACAAAGTACTCTTTGATTTTCAGAAACTGTATAATCAAAATAAAAAGCAAGTTCTATTGTATTCTCTTCCCTGGTTCCCTCTCCACAATGGACAATCCATAGATAATAATTGTGTGATAATGAGAAGTTGAAATCAGAAAATATCCCAATCTATTTCTAAGATACATTCAGGAAAAATACAGCTGTACACTGCCCTAAAAGCAGCAGGAGATAATGTGCAGAAAATACTTTTACTTCTTCAGTAATAACGACTTGGCAAACCATTCTCAGCTGATGGTTCTTTATTATAAATTTCCGAGCACTGTTCAGAAAGGCAGAGGTGGGACCAAAATGGCTTCAATTTATTCACAGTATCCTGGGACAGTGAAAAAATAACTGTACCAACTTCAGCATCAAATATCCTGAAAGGCTGATCCTGATAATTCTCACTTTTCTGTTCAACAGAAAACAAAGTGATTTTTTTCTGTCAATGTGCAAAAAAGACATTTTGCTTCTATTCATTTGCTCTGAACAAACATTTCACCCAAGCTTCAGGCTGATCTTGGCTGCACCATTACACATCCAGAGGCACTCAGTCTGGATTTACACAAATTCTACTGTCTTTGACTTCCACCTTACCCTGTCTCAGCAGAGCTGCGCGGAAGCACTCCGTCTCACATGTTATGCCAGCAATTACCAAGATTTGTAACAACATTGACAGCAATTCAGAAGAACCATGAACTTCACAGCACTGCAGGCAAGTGTGAATGCTACCCCTGCCTGATTCCCCTTCTCCCAGTCACTGCCAATCCCCCACCCCATGGGAAATACTTGATCCCCCCCTTCCCACCTCCATGCTGGGCTGGCTCCCTCTCATCCCTCATGTCAACCCCCTCCTCTTCGGGATTAGCGATGAGCTACTTATCCTCCCATAGCAGATTCTGCAGGATTGCGTGGTTGCACCCAGCTGGACTCTTCAGAGGTCTGGGGAGATCATGCTGTCTGCAGCAATCAAGGGAAAGGCAGACAAAAATCCAGGGAGGACCCTGAAGAGCTGGATATGCATCTGCTGATTTGGGGTTGGGGGCTGAATGGTGGCTGGTGATGCTCCTGGGAGGGCATTCACCTGCTCTCAGAAGGACTAGCAACAAGCCTTGCTTTTCCAGCTTCAGTGAAGAAGGAAAGGACAACTGCTGGCTCTGCGCAGGTCTCCAGCTGGCTCCATGGTTGCCACCCCTCAACCACTCCTGGCAATAAAATGTTATCTGCAGTCCCCACTCTTTTATCTTGTTTTCTTTTTAGCTCTGTATAGTTGTCTCCATACAGTGTTGAAATGATCCACACATTTCAGAGCAATTTGAAGTTTTGAAAATTGAATCTGCGGTGAGCTGCCTCAGTTGGGATTTCAACTTTGCAGACAAGACCGACCACAGTGTTACAGGTGTGGGTTTAATTCCTGCTAACACGGGGGTAGAGAGTGTGTCTGCTAGTGTGTGAGACAGCGTCAAACATACACTTTATGGCATCATGCATGTCTTATCAAAGCCCTGTTTTCAGTGACAAAAGACCAGGCAGTGATTACCACATGGTGCCAGGAGCCCATAGTCCCAGGCAAGGAGGTCCTCCAACCAGCAAGCACCAAGGGAGGAGCAGCAAGGAGGGATTTCCCAAGTAGGCTTGGTTTCAGAGAGCTGCTTCCCCACCGTGAGATATAAGGGCAGATGTATGGTGTAAGAGGAAGCAGATTATCACTTGTTGTTCTGAGTCTGTTAGCTGTGATGGGGAAATGAGGACTTTTCTGAGTGCAGAAATGAAGAATCTGCAGCGGCCATTGCCACAGGCTGAGTGCTCAGGCTGGGCAACCCAGAAGAGCATGAAGGTGTGATTGCTCTTTCTGAGAGGATCACCTCGAATACTGTGTGTAGTTCTGGGCCCCACAAGTAAAGAAGGATGTTAAGGTCCTTGAATGCATCCAGAGGAGGGCAACAAAGCTGGTGAAAGGGCTGGAAGGAATGCCATATGAGGAGCGGCTAAGGACTTTGGCCTTGCGTAGTTTGGAGAAAAGGACGCTGAGGGGCAACCTTACTGCAGCTTCCTGAGAAGGGGAAGTGGAGAGGGAGGTGCTGATCTCTTCTCCCTAGTATCCAGCGATGGGATGTGTTAGAATGACTCAAAGCTGCGCCAGGGGAGGTCTAGGCTGGACATTAGGAAGCATTTCTTTACCGAGAGGGTGGCCAAACACTGGAACAGGCTTCCTGGAGAGGTAGACAATGCCCCAAGCCTATCAGTGTTTAAGTGGCATTTGGACAATGCCCTTAATAAAATGCTTTAACTTGATCAGCCCTGAAGTGGTGAGGCAGTTGGACTAGATGATTGTTGTAGGTCCCTTTCAACTAAAATATTCTATTCTATTCTATTCTATTCTATTCTATTCTATTCTATTCTATTCTATTCTATTCTAAATGGATACGGCTTCTGTTCCTGACATTAAGCAGGAGGGGGGTAGATCCTCAGCTACAGTAAATTGTCATGACTTCATTGAAGTCAATAGCAAATTGCAGAGACTCACTATGTCAATAACTGAACTCCCCAGGGTTGATCTCCAGCTGGTAGAAATGGTCATAACTTCATTGAAATCCACTGATGTCCAGCTGACCCTGAGGTTTTGCCATTGATTATGCTGGCAGTAGGACAAAACCTAAATTTAATTTTGTGATGGCCCAGGAACAGGATACATTATTTCAAAGCATCCATCATTACTGCAATGAATTGGTGCCTGTCCTGGGTAAGGCTGTCTCTTTCAATCATTAAAATGCTGCTTGCCAATCTATGATTTGCCCTGCAGATGTGAAAATCTGCACTGACATAATATATGTAAAGCAGAAGGGGTTTGACTATTTCAGGTTTCATTTAGGTGTGTAGCCTATAGTTGCCTCAGGTAACACCAAGGTACTACTTACTCATGATAACATGATTAGGATGCAAATCCACATGCCTAATTTAAATACATTTGCTCTCTGAACCATCCAGCTGGGTGTAGTTTCTAAGAGTAAATGCAAAGTACTTGCAGCAGGCTTCAGCTCAAGCAGAATCTCAGGGACAGCTTCCAAATGTAATCACTCATTGTCATAGTAGAAAGTTGAGGTCACCTTTTCAGAAGTGCTGGGAGTCCAGGTGTTGCGCACGATCCTCACTGCTTGTGTTACAGAATCACAGATCACAGAATGGTTGGGGTTGGAAGGGGCCTCTGGAGGTCACCTGGTCCAACCCCCCTGCTCAAGCAGGGCCACCTACAGCCAGTTGCCTAGGACCATGGGCAGTATCTCCAGGGATGAGAGAATCATAGAATCATAGAATGGTTTGGGTTGGAAGAGACTTTAAAGATCATCTAGTTCCAAGCCCCCTGCCATGGGCAGGGACACCTTCCACAAGACCAGGTTGCTCAAAGCCCCCGGTATTTCCAGGGATGGAGACTGCACAACCTCCCTGGGAAACCTGTGCCAGTGCTCAGTCACTCTAACAGAGAAAAAGTGTTTCTTGATGTTCAGATGGAAACTCCCAGGTTTCAGATTGTGCCTGCTGCCTCTTGTCCTGTCATTGGGCACCACTGAAAAGAGCCTGGCTCCATCCTCTTTGCACTCTCCCTTCAGGTATTTATGTACCTTGGTAAGATCCCCCCAGAGTCTTCTATTCTCCAGGCTGAACAGTCCCAGCTCTCTGAGCCTTTCCTCATAAGAGAGATGCCCTAGTCCCTTAATCATCTTAGTGGCCCTTCACTCTCCACTATGTCCATGTCTGCCTTGTACTGGGAAGCCCAGAACTGGACACAGTGCTCCAGGTATGGCCTCATCAGTGCTGAGTAGAGGGGAAGGATCACCCTCCTTGACTTCCTGGCAACATTCCTCCTAACGCAGCCCAGGGTACTTTTGGCCTTCTTTGACACATTGTTGGCTCATGTAACTGCAGTCTTTTCTGGGGAAAACAGGCTTTGTGCAGGAGTGGAGAGGGTATCACCCGTCAAGCCAAGTCTCACAGAACCTCCTGAGACACTGCTCAGCAGGGCTGATACTATCTCTTCTCTGAACAGAACAAGGAGTACACTAAGCTAACCAATGGATCTATCTTGTCAGGTCCTTACTAGTCAGTCCACTCAATCTTGCCCCCAAACTATCTGGTGTGTTACTACTGAGAAAGCCTCCTTGAGGAGCAGTTCAGTGGTGAACAGGCTGATGTGCAGGTCCCATTGTGGGATCCTGCTGGACCCCTAGCAAAGCACGAAGATGGCCTTGGCTGGTGTACACACAGGAACATGGGGCAGCAACCAAAGGTCTGAGCCATGCTGAGCCCTGGGTGGACACCTAACCCAGGACTTTGACCCTGATGTCATGTAGGCAGACTCATGCCCTGTAGCAGCCCCTAACTTGCTGAGATGCAGCCTGGTCAGGCTGGCCGTTGGCCCTGTAGCTTTATTGGTGTTGCTGTGAGTAGCTGTCCTGTCTGTGTGGGACAGGCCATGACATTGCCAGTGGATTTGGCAGTGTTATGTTTACAGGTGGACTCGATGGTCTTAAAGGTCTTTTCCAACCTAAATCATTCTATGATTCTGTGATTGTAATGCAGTTGGCATGCAGTCTCTGGTCCTGTTCTGCCTGCACCTCCTCCTGCCTACTGCATTTCCCCTTGAGAATAACTCCTGAGGCTCCAGTGAAGGTTTGCTTCATTTTCACTACCTTGAGGCAGGGCTGTGGGCCTCATTCATCACAAAGTATGAGCCCTAATGGTGTTTTAATGGCCCTTTCTAGTTAGTGTATGACCATGCAGAAGGGCTTTTGTATTCCCATGGGCGCACAGCTAAACCTCTAGTAGTTTTGCTTGCAGACTCCTTCCCCCATCACGCTGAAGGAGAGTGGCCAGATTAAGAAGCCTCGTCCTTTAGACTGCAGGCTGGGCATATGCTTAATATCTCTTTCCTATAAAAGCCCTGATTTGCAAGAAACTCAAATACACTTTGGGAACGCACCATCTATAATATGTGCGAATGACTTATGGTGAAAAAGGACTAGAAACTTGGAATGTGGAATGTTTTGATCTTATGCAGTTCAGGCCACCTCCAAAATACGGCATTGCAACCAGAGGAGTGTCACAGCCATGCAAAAGTTGAGAGAGTTGGAAGACTGTCTTTTAAAAATGAGCAAACCCACTGTTTTGTAGCAGAAGCAAGCCAGCTAGATATGCAGTGTGAGCATGTATTATGATGAGCCTGGGTTATTAGCAGTCACTGGTTTGGAAGCCCTCAGTGAATAAATTTGCTGTTTCAGGATAAAAAAGAGAGCATGGCATCTGCTTCGTCAGTAGTCACTGCAGAAGTGAATGATGAAATAATAGGAACAGTCCACGAAGAACTGTACTCATACATGCTGGTTTTCTTAAGTTTGTTGTAAGAAATGGGCAAGAGAACTACAGTGCTAAAATAGAGGAAGAAACCAATCACATGGTAAAACAGTCCTTGGGCTATGAATAGTCACAAGGGAATGAGATCAGCTAACTGTGCCACATTTAAAGATATGGCTGTGCAGAACTCTGGATATCAGGTCACTGTTAATCATGTCAATCAGTTAGTATTGATCCATGATGGAGAGGGCTCATGAGCAGCTGAACTAAGGAACCTTTTTCCAGTGGATCTGTGCCCTGTGCACTAACGCTCATTCCTCCACTCATCCTCTGTATCATTTCCAGAGCAGCATCCTCAGATCTGCTCTGCATCCAGCACTCCAGTCCCATTCCCACCTTTCCTGCCTATGCTTCCCATGCCTCTGTCCTCCAGCCCTGCAGCATGCCAAAGTGTTTACAACTTCCTTCTGGCTAATCACAGTATTTCCAGTTCCCCTCTTGTTTCCCACCCACCTCTTGTGGGCTCTCAACCGAGTGCCTCAAGCATCCTGGCTGTGTTTGTTGCCAGACCTGGTAGGCAAGGGCTGGTGGAAGTCTTACCTTTCTCTCTGGGAGGGTACAAATGCAGCATCTCTCTCCTCTGTTAAATTATCCATTTGCACAGAACTTGCAAGACAGTGTCTTTGCTATTTCTGTGCTTTTGCCAAATTTGGTAGAAATTGGGTTCAGTAGTTACTGGTGCAGGGAGAACACCAGGCACATAACCAGAAGACAGGCTGCTAAGTAAATCAGAAAGGACCAGAACACCAGGCGCCTGAGGAGCTCTGACTGTGACTTGTAAGAATGCCGATAGCAGAAATACCTGCATGATGAAGAAGCAGATGAAGAACAGCCACAGAAATACCCCAGAGGCTTTGAGGAACCCAAATCTAGATAGGGACGTCACAGAAATGCTAAGAAGAGTTTGAGGTTTTGACTGAGTGTTGTATTAGAGTTATGAAAGATGTTGGTATCTACAAGATAACACGAGGAAGATGACACAGAAGCAGCTGAGGATTAACATGCAGCGTGATGGTCTGTCTGCATTCATAATCCAACTCAGTCTCTTGCAGAGGGATATGATATTGCTGAAAGTGGGTACAAAAAAGCTGATAGGATGAAGCAAAAGATATTTCTTTTGTGGCTTGCTGGAGGCGATGGGGCAGAGTAGAAATCCTAACAGCATGTGAGCATTTTACAAAAGTGGCAGTGTAGGTAAGATAGCAAGTGGGAGTGAGTCCAATAAAGAACAAAAATGGGAGCTTTTAGTTCTAAAGAATTCAATTGCAGAAAGGCAGAGGAACACTTTAATGAGCTCCTTAACAGAGAGGTGGGCAAAGGTGAAGAGTAAGTGGCCGTTTTCCAGACAGCTGAGCTGTTTGCAGCAGAAATTTTGAAAAAAAGATGCAAAGGATGCTTGGGAAGCTCAGGACCAACAAGGCATCAGGGCACAGAGTGTTCCTGCTGAATTACTAAAAAATGGGTGGTGGAGATAAGATGAAAGCCATTACAAGCTATTTTTATTGGCTTGGAGGTTTGAAACAATAATGGAAGGGTTGACCGTGACCTAAATTGCATGCCCAGTTTGGAGAAAGGAGGAAAATGAGACTGTGGGAATGTCAGAAACTGCTCTTCAAGGCCTGTAAAATGGAACTGTGACACCCAGGAGAGGCAGACCCCTTGCTCCAGGGAGCTGGTTAGGCTTTCCCAAACACAGGACTCAAGACAGTCCGAGATGGTTTTGCTGCTGACAGCCCTGGAGGCCTTTCAGCCAGTGCCCTGGTCTGAATGAGCAGCTCTCTGGGTTCAGGCACGGCAGACCCAGGGACAAGAAGCCCCTCACGCTCCCCCCAACTGCTGGGGCTGTGTTTTTAATGTATCTCCTTGTGTCTGTTTCCGGATGGCCTCTGAGTTTCTTCTCTGTCTCTCAACCCTTGTCACTCAGCTTCAAACACTAGCCAGACAAAACTATGCTATCCAGAACAGTGGAATTCCTGAGCAGCCTCTCCTGTATGAAACATATGTTTACTGAGTCTTAAAGATCCCTTAAATGGAAGAGCAGCATAGAAACCTACCATAGCTCTATCTCATGAGATTTAACCCAGTCCTAAACCAGCATTTATGGAACTACTGCTTTTGTTTTGTGCTGTAGTCTCAGCAAAATGTACCTACCACAGGCCATATGGTGCAGATTCTGCATTCAGTACCACCAGTGACAGCGTTATTCCTCCCAGTTTTATTGCAGCTACATACAATGCTGACGAGCTCAAAACTTTTCTGAATAGGACTCCTGAATACTTGGCAGTGTATTGCATGACGGTGCTATTTGCAGCTTGGCACTTCTCCCTGATTTATTGTTTCACGTTAGTCATCAACATTAAAGCCCATCTCTCCTTTATTGGCTTCAGGTCAGAGACTGATGCCCTGATTCACTTTGAGAAGCACCCAACTTTACAAATATTCCCACTGACGTTCAAGGATCTCCGGTTCAGTTTGCAGAGCGGGTGGTTATGAAACTGTCATTTGCTTGTACATGAAATATAACCATGTAAAAAAAATTCCAGTATGCAATTTTCACAGTCGCCTTTCAGAGCAGAGCTGTATTGCACACAGACCAGCTCCCTTCCTGCTTATTAAATCCGACTGGTGTCTTAACCTGCAAATTTTGGTAACTAATATTTCATATCCCAACCTAGTCATTTAAAAATACAAGGCATTACAGATAATTAAAATCTTAAAATCAAATGCTTGCCGGTTTACTTATGTCCTAGCCTCCCCTCATAAGCTGTTTTTAAGCCAGTTGTCTATCTAACTAGATGCTTTACTGCATTATCATACCACAGTCAATAGTTAATTAATCTTTAACTTTTCTCTTTATGAAGTGCTTTTTAAAAATCTTGGCACAAAATATCCTCTCTGTTTTCTTTTACTATCATCCCACTAACAGCTTTGAAATGTTGCAGTGAATTAGTTATGCAAGACTTCTCATCATTTCACATCGTCTGTCTCATCATTGTAAATAAGGCACTGAAGCGCTGATTCACCAAGACCTGTCTCAAATAGATTACTGCATCCTTCAGAAATAACAGTATTTTCTTTCTAATACATGTTTGTGTTGGGTTTTCCCCCCTCTATTTGACTGCATTTTTCTTTTGGGAATATTGTCTCATTCTGATAGGATTGGTTCAAGTATTTCTGAACTCTGCAAATTCTAAGATGACTCGCCTTTAATTGCCTCTGATGTCTTTCACCTTTTTGCTGGGCTGGCTGGCAAGTTCAACCAGCTCTGCATTCCCAAGGTAGAGAAAAAAACAACAGATTTCTGCAGCTTCTGTAATCATTCCGCTCAGCAGAGTTGCTGAAAGGCTGAGGAACACCAGCCTTTGTCCTGGCAGCATATCATTGCTTAAGCATGCTTTATAGGTACTTCAACTGCTAGGACATATGGTGCAAAATATGTGCCGGCAAATCATTTCCAACTGTCACGGTCTTTAAGGCCCCGAGATACCTCGTTCGGCAGCCTAGGCTGCGGCAAGTACATTGCTATGTCCTGTGGCATCCTCCTTTTCCCTGACTTATATCCACTTGTGCAGAAGGAAAACAGTAGCAGCAGATTGATTGCAATATAGTTACCACTTTTCAACACAGAAGGTTTTATTTTAAAATTACATTTGCCCTTTATCTTGTATCTTACTTGTACCTGTCATGTCGATAGTTACTAGGTAGGGAAAGGAAAGAAATGCAACCCCAGATAACCCAGCAAACAAACATGTGATGGGCTAATTTTTACCGCAGAACTTTTTCCACTTTGCAATGATTCAGCAGCAGCTGCATAAAATCTTTGAATATTTTAAATTTTTTTTTTGTGATAGTGGAATAAATACGGTGTTATTAATGCTCACAAAAAAATCCCAAACAAAACCCAGAGATTTTTTCAGCTTGCTAATAAACCTGGCAATTTACTGTTCCAACAAAAGCAATATATCTAGGAAAGCAGCAAGTACAATAAATTCACACTTGACCTGATGCGAGTATCCAAGGATGCAGAGTGATCTAAGCTGCAAGGCGAAAGCAACTTAATTCTTGCTTTTAGAACACTACAAAGCGAATGAAGTGCCTGAAATGGCTTTTACATGCAGGACACAGCCAGGCCTGCCCAGCAGCTGCCTGTGGCACTTGGCAGGCGTGCAGTGCACATAGGCTCATCCTTTGCTTCGGTGTGAGCACTCCCACTTAGTTCACTCAAAGCTGGCCAGGCTCCATCGTAGCTGGTAAACTGGCAATCCTCTTCTCTCCAGGATGCTGACACAACGTGCCACACAGCACAGTGCTGACAGCTAGCACTTTTGGTGTGCGTGGCTGGCACACTGTGCCGGCATGCGAAGGAGGGCTGCAGCCCCCTGCCCACCCAGCTATACCCAGACTAGCCCAGCCTCCAGAGCCTCTCCTGCCTCCCCATGGGCTGTGGTGGCTGAGGGAGCCTTCTGGTCCTGCTTTGGAGAAGCATCTCCGAGCACGAGCAGGAGATGCCAGCCCAGCTGCTGCTCCTCATTGCTGGCTGTCACTTGTCACACTGCAACAGCAGGTTTGGTGCTGCAGATAACAACCTGAGCCCTGGAGAGCTTGGGGCCTTGTCCTCACTGGTGCAGACTAGTGCATCCTCCTTCCCTTACCCATGCTTTCTACACAGGTGTCTTTTACTTCAGCTTGAGGAGAGCAGCAAAGGAACCAAAGCCAATACAAGCTTCTAGAAGGGACAGAGGGTGGGCTGAGGTCCCTGTAACACAGTGACTGCTGCAGCCAGCAAGGACAATGCTCACAGCTCTGCTCCTTCCTAAGGGAGATGCCACCGAGAGCTGGCACAGCCAAATGAGCTCATGGCTCCATGCCAGTGGAGATCCTTGAGAGGCAGGGTGTAACTCAGCGGCAGTAGGTCATTTTTTCCAGTCTGAGGTAAGATGGGCATCTGCGGAGAAGGGAGATGGGATGGTCTGAGTCACCCCACAGCCAACTCACCCTGCAAGGACTCATGCCTGTGCAAGGGAAGGGACAATGGCCAGTGGCTGTAGAAATGGAGGAGTGGAGGGCAGCTGTGCCTGGTGGAGCCTGGGAGTCTCCTGAGACTATCTCTGCTTGTTAGAGAGAGACAGTCTCCTCTGGGGCTCAGTCAGAGCAGAAATCCAATTTGGATGGCCAGATGTGCCTTCTGTTTCTCCTCCTCTGTGGAGAATCCCACTTCCTCCAAGCATGCATGCATATGAGTGTGTGACACAGGTAAGCCAGTCTCCATAGATGCTCAGAAACAATTGAAACATTAATCTGAGCAGTCAAAATCTGGAAGTATACACAGAAATATATTTTAAAAAATTACAGAAATACATAGAAAATAACTACTCAAGAAAGCTACAGATGGGAGCAGTTTTGAATTAAATACCACTTAAAATTGTGATGGTTACTTCAACCACAAAAGAGCTGGTCTTATGCTGCAACAGTTACAGTGTTAGAGCACATGAGAGATGCAGGGGGTGAGCACATAGGATGTAGCTGAGTTGTGGCGGGGAGAAAGAGAGAGAAAAAGAGAAAGATGGATTTAACCCTCAGGTTGTAGTTGAATAGTTCCAGATCCCCAGTAGCAAGACCTCCTCCTGCTGCTCACTCCTTTGTGGGGCTGGGTACATGGTGCTCTGCCCCTGCACTCCTGCTAGAATGGTTATTTGTAGCTCCTCCATCCACTTCATGGTGAGAGCAGGCAGGGACAGGAGCGGAGGGGCAGAAACTGCTGTTGTATCTCAGGGCCAAGCGGGAAGTGAGCAGAGGCAGGGAGATACCTGCAGAAACACCACTGCCAGAGGCAACTCATCCTAGATCCCCAGACTTGGAAGAATGGTTTCACAGAGAAGTGAGGCATGGGCCATAAGAAAAATTTCTGGGTTTTCTGCCCCGGATGACAGAGAACATTTCATGATTAAACTGAAAGAATTCTTTCATAGCAATTGGAGTGACAATTAGCGACAATGGCAGGCAGCTGTTGCACTGTGACCGTGGCTTATTAAGCTAATCATAATTGTCTCCCTGTTACCTTGTGCTCCTCCCTGTCTGTATGGGGCATCCATCTGTTGTTGCTTGTTCTGTAATTAAACCGGAAGCTCTTTGGGGCAGGGACCGTCTTTTCATTATGCCTTGCACAAGGGGGTCCCAATCAGAGCCTCTAGCTGCTACTCCAGTGCAAATAAATTGGCAATAAATAAGGGAAAATATACTACTTCTCTTTGATTCGAATACCAGTTACACCTTAGAAAGTATTACTGCTAATGAGATGTGGTTTCTGAGAGGGAAATGTGCTTCATCAGAGGAGAGAGACATGCACTTTGCTGCTGGCGAAGGCTTGAGGGTCACGGTGAGATTGACCCTCCTGAGACTCCAGCGTGCGAGCTTCAGCACCCCATGGGAGGGCGAAGGCTTCGCCCCCAGCTGAGTGCTCAGCTGTCAGTGGAGGAGGCATCAGTGAATTTGCCACAGGTCACTTACCCCCCTGGGCCAGGTCTGGCCCTGATCAGCTGAGGGAACCCAGGAACTGTAACCCTAAGTGCCCGTCACAGCCTTGCTCCTCAGAGCTGCACCCCGTGCCAGCTGCTGGCTGCTCCTGGGGCACATACCCGCGGTACCCTGTGTGCTGATATGTGCACACACACCTGTGGGCAGGACACAGGAGGAGGACCTGGCATGGGGCATCCTGCAGCTGGGGAAGCGCAGAGCACGGCATTGAGCTGGGGAAGCTGGCCCACGGTGCCTGCGCCGAGGGCAGTGGTGCTGCTCCAGCTTGGGATGGCATACGGGCAGCAGCTAGACCCTGCTCCAGTGGGGACACCAGTGCTGGGGCAGGACACCAGGAGCCTTAGTGTCAGGTCAAAATAGGGGAAATAACCCCTCCACCTGAGGCCTGCAGTGCAACACCTCGATCCAGGCAGTTCATCACTCACATCTCTTTCTACAGGATCTTTTCCAGGTCCCTATAGAAGTATATTACTTCACTGCTGTGTTAGTAATCTGCTTCAGAGGCAGTAAATAAAAGCCCGCACGGCTAGTTCACACTTCACCAGGCATCAAGCTTTGGATGTGTCAGTATTATTTTATTTGAAGCTCCAGGAGGCTGGGAGTTTGCTGCAATTAGCACTTTATTGAAAGCCCTGCAAGGCCAGGACCCATCTCTTTCTCCAACACTACTTTGAGGCGCAGCAAGAAGGGGTCCCATGTATGGTGGGTGCAGCAGCCTGCACATCACATGCCGTACACGCATCATTTCTGGCACTGCCGTCAGCCCCTGCAGCATCCCCTCTGAAAACAGGCACTGCCTTTGTGATTGCTCCCGCACCCTGCAAACCAGCCGGAAAAAAATTCTCGACTCCCGTAAGAGAATATTGCCAAGCCGCCCCAAGAGCACAGTGCATGTTATGAATATTAATATTGAAGGCTTGGTGGAAAAAATAACCCGAGTGCCCTCTAGTGACACGGGATCCGAGCCATGCTGGGGCTCAGGGGGGGATCGGTGGACTTGGGGTGCAGGGGTCTGGCTAAGCAGGGGTGGTGGGAGCCCAGGCAGGCCTCAAGGCAGTGATTTGGGGGAGAGGCCTTTGCAGGGGTAAGGACTGATAAAAGTAAGCTGTAGCCTTGCCACTGTAGCCTGCTGGAAACCCTGGCTGTCTGCAGCAGCCATGCAGCCTGTACGTGCAAGCTGACCACCAAGAAAGCCCACCAGTAAGATACTGGTGCCGTCCCTGACCTGCATTTTCCCAGCTGCCCTGGCTCAGTGGCAGCAGCCCTGTTACCCAGCTTCTCCAATTCTTTAGCTTTTTCCTGCCTTGAATTCATGCTCTACTGTGACACAATATTTTCCATGGAAACCAATGATAAAGTCACAGACAAATGTTCCTCGCAGTTCTGTCATCAGCTGCCCTTTCAAATAAATGAGGCAAGAGAGGTGGCCGGTGGTGCCTTACCTCAGCCCGCTCCCCTTGCATCTGCAGCCTCAGCGCTTCGAGCCGGGGGCCAGCAGGCATGGGCATCTCTCCTCTCCCTCTGTGCAGCCCTGCACACAGCAAGGGTGAAGAAATCTCTTCTTCCAGCTGTCCCCTGCGTGGGGACTGTATCTGTCCCAGGTAACTCCCCAGTTTTTGTTGGGATTTTGGTGTGTCTCTCCATTTGCCTTATTGCAACATTTCCTGCGGTGGGTTTGGGTAGGAGCCTACCTGTTCCTTGGCTTCCTGGTGGAAATCCTTTTACTGGAATAAGTCAAGTGAGGAGATGAACAGCTGAGCAAATTGCCAGTGTCCTCAGCTGGCAGGCCCTCGATCTGCATGCAGGCTGGACCAGTGTTGCCATTGCTAAGATGAGGGCAATTAAAATAGGAAGCTTAACTGCCAATATATCTTCCCAGTCCAATGCAGTTGCTTGGAATAGAGAGAGGCTCTCATGTGATAATGCAAATTATCATCATAAGTCAAAAATAATAAATAGCTAGGGTCATAATTCTGATTGTAATTATTGCATTTATTATGGCAACACAAGACAAGAACAAAACATGGCTGAGCTGATCTTGTAAACTGTCCTTGGTCTAAGCAGGCTGCAGTCCCAACACACAGCCCTGTGCAGCAGCAGAAGGATGGGCCACACATTCAAATTAGCCACACGCAGTTCCTCAGGAAAGTTTGCAGGTTGCGACATGTTCAATCAGAGATACTGGGTTGTCTAATGCACTCCAAGTGTTCTGAGGGTTTTCCACATTTTGTTTTAAAAACGAGCTTAAAATAAGTGAGAGCTGAGTGGATTTTTACTTGGCTTTAGTCTGCTGAAGGATGAGGCTTTTAATATGCACAGCCAGTTTGCAAAGCTTTTTCTTTTCTTTTGCTCTTTTGCAAAGCATTTAAACATATTGACTTGGAACCATAAAGCAAATCCCTGAACATTAATTCCTGACAAAAAGCCTTTTTTTTTCCCCTGGGAACTCTGATTGTGAAGATGTAGCCAGTAGATGCATTTGACTTATAGAAGAGCATCCTTGCAGCTCTGACCCTTTGAATATTGCAGCTGCATTGTGAATACAATTTTTCAAGCCCTGACTGCCCGTGAGAGGCCAGGATGTCACTGCTGTGACCACTGAGCCGGGTGTTATCTGGAGGAGGACCCCAGGGTGGATGTCTCTGGGGCCAGGAGCGGCGGCCCTGTCTCTTCCCAGCTGTGGGACTGCACAGCAGAGCTTTCCGCCCTTCAGCTGCTGCCAGCTGCAGCCTGCAATGCACTGCAGAGAGGAACGGGCAATTGCTACTGCACGTCTGCATCCATAAACCTGCTCGTAAATCACCCCAGCAGCAGCCCAGGGAGAGGACAGGAGCTTGTGATAATAATAATCCGTCATTTCCAGCCAGAACCCGCTTTCCACAGGGCCATTTTCCCCACGCTTAAATCCAAATCCAATCCAGTGGCCTTTACCGTGTCTTGCTTAGTGCAAGCCAAGGTGGCACAGGATTCCCCTCGTCTGCTGCGGACCCTGCTCGCTGCAGCAGGAAGCCATAACCGTGCCCTCTAACCATGATGGGTATCGTAACCGCAGTCCTGCGTTGTAAATGCAGCAGGAGCAGGAACCATGTCAGCAAGGCTTCTGTCTGCTTTCTGCCTGTCAGATGTTATGACTTTCCAGGATGTTTCTCTCAGTATAATGGTTATCGAATAAGACAAATGAATCGAGCAATAAGATGCCACATTGCTGCCTGTGACTGACTTCTCCAGCCTAACTGCAAATGCTTTCCTCAGTCAGTGGCCCGCAAGCCCCTGGGGGATTAGTCAGAGTTTCCAGCACTCAGGATCACTGCAGATGAAGCCACGGTGCCACTCCTGGTTTTGTGCAAGTCGATGTGTGAGCACAAGCCTGGGCATGGGGACGAGCAGGGCATCCAGCTCACAGCCACCAGCTCTTCTATGGAGCCCTGAATTTACAGATTCAACAGTCCAGCTTTGCAGCTTGCCATCAAAGAGGTAGGCTAAAATAGTTTACTTCCCCCACCTCCCTCTTGCAAATTATTAATAAAAAATAAGTATAAAAATGAAGGAAAAGTAACTTTTGTGCTGCATCATAAGATTGCCATAAGACCAAAGCCATGCCATTTTGCCTCTCGGCTCAGAAGCCTTACTGCAGCCAGACCCCAGGCTCCATCTTGAAATCATGCACCCTGCTGTGTCCCCGCTCAGCCCCTTTGCTTCCCCCATGTAGGCAGTATTGATGCCTGATTTGTGGTCTTCTGCTGTTTGTGGTTATGCTTCTGCCTCCCCCCTTCAGCAGCTGCTAGAAAGCCTTCCCCAAATCCACCTGCCAACTGCAGCGGTTTCTCTTAAGTCATCTCCAAAATTTTCTAATAGAAGTTGTGTTGTGAACCAGGACAAGTGGAGCAGCAAACCACAGGGCAGCAAAGGGGCTGGTTTTGCCCTCTGCTTTGTGGACATACTGAAGTCCCCTGTCCCATCCTTCGGCATGAAGATCCTGGGGGAGAAGAGGACTGTCCCTGAGAGTATGTTTGCACAGCGCCTCACCCTGCGTGACCCACCAAGGAGCCCACCAAGGTACAACGAGGATGGGTGGCATGCACACCCAGCAGGTTCAGAGGGACCATCAAGTGGGATTCAGCGCAGAGGTCTGGGCACAACTGTCGACAAAGTCCTGCAGCTGTGGGGCGAGGAAAGCGCGTGCTGGTTGTCTTTCCAGGGCACAGGCTAGAGAGGACTTTGCTCAGCCATTTTGTGTAACATTAAGTTGAAAAATAAATACAGAAAAATAAAAATAACCTGCCCTAGGATCAGTGCTACAGTGGTGAATAAAAGTAAGCAATCCTTCCTGCTTGGGGCTCTAGGCACCTGGTGAGGAATGAGTAAACTCTTACTGCCCAAATGAGAAGTGAATAAACTCCATTCACTTATCTTCACCTTTGACTTTGATGGGCAGAATCAAAATCTCCAGACTTCCTGCGCTGATGGAAACAGCACAGAGATGCCAAGGCTTCCTCAGGACACCTATGATCCTGCAATCTCCCCTCCTTCCCCGGATCTCTGCCCCTTTATTCACTGATCAAACATCTGAATTCAAAGAGGCTGATCCTGGGGTAAGAGCCATGTCTTCACTCATTTCTAGTATACATCAAGAGAGTATCTGGGCCTCTGAAATAAAAATGGATCCAACAGCAAAGGAATCAAAAGGCAGAGCCCAGCTCTGGCTGCGGCCTTTTTCCGACCAGGAGACCAACACCCAGCCCCTCACTGCTGCTCCTGGGAAATAAATAATTCCTGCTGAAGACAAAGGAGACAGGGAGAGGCAGACAGAGAGCACATGCTGCTTCATTTAGCAGCACATTCCCTACTTGAAATACACCGAGCAGCCAAGCCACTGGCCAGCATTCATTCTTCCGATAAGAGAACGTGTTGGGAAGTGGGTTGCAGGCTGCCAGGAGGGAGACAGCAGCGATGTGAGTGGCTACCCTCTCTGGCAAACACTGGCAAACAAACGTCACACATCTTCCCCTGTGCCCAAGCTGCACAGGGCTCTGCGATAGGGGTTGGTCAGCAGCAGGAGTGAGGGCAAGGAAAGAGGTTTGCCAGCTGCTGGCCTTGCAAGGGTCTGTGCCTCAGTGCGTTTGCTCTGGCAAAGGTGAAACCCAGTGTCTGCAGACTGCCGTGGCAGTCTGGTGGCTGAACTCAGTGGGAGCCAAGCTGATGCTTTAAGCTAGTAGCCTGGGTCCCCCTGACACAGCCAGCTCTGAGCTGGAGCCCGTGCCATCAGCACTGAAAACAAGCCCCACACTGATGGCAGTGGCAGCAGGAGCAGGGTCCTCTTTCTCATCTCATGATGGCATCTCATGAGAGATGAGAGGCATCCCATCTCTGCTTAAAGAGGAAAGAGGTTGCAGTCTCGTGGCAGTGGCTGGTCAGTGGGCAGTGGCTGGTGCTGTGCTGCTAGAGGTCAGGTCTCCACTGGCAGTGCTGGTGGTCACTTTGGAAGGATCTGCTGGAGAAAAGGGCTAGCACCAAGCAAGGAAAAACAAAAGCTGAGTCTTTCTGTTCACCTCTCTTCTCTGAGGCTTTGATTGTTCATTGAGGTGGTTGGAAAGGCTTATTCTGTCTTCAGCCTGGCACCTTGTATCTTGTCTCCTTTCAGCGGGTAGAGCAGGGGGCCAAGGCTGGTTGTGAGGTGTCTTGCTAAAAGATGGCAACTTTCTGTCAAGAGGGACCATGGGGCTCAAGAGGAAAGGAAGGCAGAAGAGAGTCTAAGAACAAGAAGACAGAACCCCAGAAACAGGAGAGAGGATTGCCAGAAGAAAGAAAAGAAAGAGAAGAAGGAGGAGAAGTTGGAGTTGTGGTAACAGACAAAACAAAGAAAGACTGAAGGAAGAGACCTGCAGCAGATATTTATACTCCTTTGACTTCCAAAGATTTCAAGCCATCTTCCTACTGACTCATGGTGCTGGACATGCTTTAAATAACCGCCTGACCTTCCTCCTTTGCCCTCTGACTCGTCTTCTCCCACAGCTGGCTTATCTTGTTGCCCACAATGCATAGAGCCCTCAGGGCCATGGGTGGCTCTGGCCAGCAAGGTTGGCCTCCCGGGGCAGTGGAGTGCCTGGGGGCTGCAGAAACGAAACACGTCATCCTCATCGGAGTGATGGCAAGCCAGGGAGATGCTTCTTGCCTGTACTTTGCCCCGTGTGGACCCTGCTTGCTGCAGCCCAGCTAGCTCATCTGCCTCTTGCTCTGGGCGTGCGACTCGCCTCACTCCCATTGCCCTTTCCTCTTTCTCCTCTCCCAAAGGCTATGGGGTCTCCTCCCCCTTCTGCTTTTGCTCTTTTTCAGGCAAGTCTTAAGGCAATCAGATAGCTGCTCCTTTCACAGCCCAGTTCAGCCCTTCTGTCTTGCTCTCCATTTTGTTGCAGGCTACTTCTTTCAGATCCTGGCAAAGCCACTTCACTAAATAATGTATATGGTGGGAATAGCCACGTGGGCTTTCTGGTCCTCATGTGTATGTACCTTTGTATGCAAGTACCACCTTGTGCTGTAGGAGGACATCACAGGGTCTATAAGGTGGACATCCCATAAGCTGCCTAGCACTCTACCCTGTATTTTAATAAAATTTATCTCAGCTTTTGGCTGGTCCCACAGGGTGCACAAGACTGTAAAGGCACATAAAGCCCTTGACATCTATTACATGGGCTTAGATATTTGGGTTAGGGCTAGGCATCTCTGCACCACCTTGTACAGGGTTGGTCCGTGGTCTCTAGCACAGCTGGGCCTGAAAGTGCAAAGCCAGGGGCACCTGGACTCAGAGGGGACAAGGTGTCCCCCCAGGCATGCTGAGCTGGGTAGGGGAAGCAACTTTGCAAGCTTTCCTGCTGAGCCAACGATGTTTGTCTGCTGACATTTTCTGCATGAGGACTTTGTTTCCCGTATGTGAGCTCTCCTGGGAGGAAATCCTGCCTCTCACTGAATGCCTGGTGTGCTGGAGCAGAACGGGGCTGGGGCTTCCTCTGACATCTTTTCAGTGGTTAGTGAGTGAGGTCAACACAAAAGCATTTCTACCCCCATGACAGCTCACATGGAGTTGATGTTGCTGAGAGTTGGATGACCAGATTGAAGAGATACTGAACCAGTCAAAGCAAAAACAATTTCCTCTGTCAGCTGTGAACTATCTTGCTACCTAATAGCCAAGTTCCATCTTGATGGGGAAACACAAGTCTGAATGATACCATTCGGAAATAGCCTTGCTTTGTTTTCCAAAGACTTCAGACATTTCTAATACACACAATCCTTGCTAAATTTTCCAAGCGAGTGAGATGTAAATAGTAATTCTTGCAGAAAAAAGAATGTGTATTTTCCATTTCACTTATACCCTTTGTACCATAAGGCAAAGGAGCTCTTGGACGGATCTGGGGCATAGAACACCCAGCTGTGGCCTGGCACGCTCCTCCTTGCTAAATGCACCAGGGAGCCCAAAGAAACCTAACTGGTGAGAAGGGCAAGGCAGAAGCATCACCAAATGTTATTGTTCTCCATAAATTTTCAGTACTCAGTGATTTATGTTTCTGAATAAAGCACATCAAGCATATTGGATGGCTCAGTGGCTGTTATACACCAAAACGCTTTCTAGCTCCTTTTTCACATACTGTCACTAAGTCTTATGGAGTGTCTCACAAGTGGAAAATGAGGTGGAATTGAAATAAATTGTCCTGGAGGCAGCTGCAGGCTCATGGGTGTTTAACATGTGAAAGTCTAGTAAGCATCACTTCACTTACAAGATATCTATTTGCCAAAGGTTTATTTTACAAGCACTATACGCTGCTGTTACTATTTGTGTTGTTACCACGCCTTAGATTCGTACAGAAAATAGGACCTCTCTGAATCTGACACCTTACCACAAGAGAATAAGAAATTGTCCTGCACTCGGCAGCTTAAGTTTGAAATACAGAGGACAGATGAAGGAGGGAAAGAAAGGCATAGGAAGGTTCAGTTACCTACCTGAGTTCATGCAGCAAAGCAGCAGCCCCTAATTCACAGCCTCGCAGCTGCAGGCACGTCCTGAGCCTCATGCCAGCTTCATGTCCTCAGTGCAGCTTTCCCTGGCATGGCTTGTCTCTCTTTGTTTGTGTCTCAGAATGAGTTATGGCTGGACTAAGGGATACAGCTGGGACCAAAACATGAAAACATAACAGGGAAAAGAATAAAAGGAAAGAGCGAAGGAGGATAAGAACATTTTCAGGTGATTTGGGGTCACAGGGATGAAAGGAAGGGGTCAGGCAACAGAGGCAGACAACAGTGCTGACAGTGCCCCAGCAGACAACAGCGTAGAAGGTGCCGAGAGAGAAGGAAGAGGGGTGAAAGGGCCGCCAAGCAGGTGCAGGGCCACGGCTAGTGAAAAAGGAGGTGAGAGCTGGGGTGTAGTGGGTTGAAAAGGGGTAGAGGAGCAGGCTGGGAGTGAGGAGGGAGGCAACAGCTCTCTGAAAGCACTGCAAGCTGAAGACTTAGATGAATATTTAGGCCAGGTTGTGGGGTAGATGGAGGATGCTACAGAGACAGGAAGGCCCAACCCCGTGGGACAGAGGGAAGCAGCAGGGGGAGGAAATGCAGCAACACTGCCAGGGACACAGCTACTGCAGACTTTAGCTTGAGAGAGTACAGGAAAGAGCAGAGGAGTGACAACTATGGATGTTCTTTTTGCTTGGGAGAAAGCACTTCTGTCCCCAAAACTGGTCATAAGGCATGAAAGCAAGAGCATCTTAAATGCTTAAATGAGCACCTCCCCATAGCTGGGGGGCATGAGCATAGCTGTGAAGCCAAACACACCCTGGAAAACTCAAATTACTGTATTTTACCTTGCAACCAGAACGAGGCACCTGGCTGGGTACCGCAGCCCAAACTGCAGTGTCGTTTCCTATCCACCCCCGCAGCTCCCTGGGCTGAATGACGGCCAGGAGACGGGGCGGGGGGGCTGCCGGGCTCCCCGGGGCGGGGGGCGGGATACCGGCCGCGGNAAGCACATCGCGCCATACACGACCTGCTCGGCTGGGGTTTGGCCGCCAAAGGGTTAATAACATACTTACACAGCATTTGGTGCTTTAAGCACGGGATAAATGCTGCAGGCGGGCTCGGCGACATCCCTGTGGACACCTACGGAATGAATTTAGTACGTACCCTTTGCTGTCAAAGGCTAAACCTGATGCAAGGGGCAAAGGTGGCCGGCTCTCGTGGTCGCCCTTCTTCCTCCTGCTGCACTACTTCAGGTCTTCAGGGAAAAGGGACTTTGCCATCGCAGAGCGGTGTGGTCTCAGCCCTGCTGCCATGGCCCCGCTCCCAGCCGAGGGCCAACGGGCTGGGGGTGGTCCTGCTAGCAGCCCTTAAGCCAGCATCTTCCCCCTGCCTGGCAGGATGATGGGAGTGTGAGAAAACTCAGCGTTGCTGGTGCGGATGAAAGTTGCTTTCTCAGCACCCACAGAAGTCTTCACCTTTCCACTTTGCTTGGGAACTAAATGGGGTTTGGACTTGCCCAGGGATGATCCTTTGAGCTCCAAGCTCGTGAGGAAGGTGAGCACATGCTCATGTTGAGCTTCTGTTTAAGCACTTTTCTGAACGTGGACTACAGATCTCAGTACCTTGCAGGGGGAGGTCTGGACCCAGAGGAGCTACCTCCACTTATTTGGGGATCAGCCTTGTATTGCTGAGGTCTGTGGGAGATGTGTTGGCCCAGAGAGCAGGGAGGTCAGCAGTACCTGTGCACCTCTCTGTGAGGGCGACAAAACACTGCCTGTGCCTCACTGTGGCTCAGCTGACCAGAGTGAAGGAAATGCTTGAGGCTGCATTGGTAACCTGACACATAGAAATGGCTGGTTTAAAAAGTGGTTACAAAGGAAAAATACAGCCCTTATTGAAAGGCAAATTAGTAGCAGGCTCTCTCCAGCGAGTGTTCAGGGAAAGCATACAGGGCCCGTGTTGTTATTATTCTCCTGAAGCTTCCTACCACACTGGGAGAAGCACAACCAGGGCTGGATAAATAATACATCATAATTTTCAAGTCCCAGAGAGGTGACTTGGAGGTAGTTCAAAAGTTCAATGAATTATCAGTTCCTCTCGGGTTCTTTATTTCTCTTGCAAAGGATGCTATCAATCTCGATAACTCACTAGCTACCAAAAATAATAAGTAAAAGATCATTATGTTGAAATATGTGTTGTAAAGCAGCATAGCAATTTGGAAGATTAATTCACTCCAGAAGGGGCAATAGCTGCTGGCTAGAGATGGGCTGGACACCAATTACTGCTCTCACTCATTACTTCCATGGACAGGGATTGGGAAAACACCTGCAGTGCATGAATAATTCTCCTTGAGTTAATATGCTTTCATTCAGTGCTGATTAACTCTATTTATACCTCATCTATGGTGATGAGAGTAATGTGATTCATTCCTTTATTTCTGTAACTCTGATAAATTGCATTTATTTGCCACGTCTGACCTCCTCACGTGAACACTGCCTATTAATCCTTCTCAGCCCAGGCTGCTGCTGCTGCCATCCCAGGCCCTTCAGTAGCCATCAAACAGCTGCTTCTCATTTTCTTTCCTTCATTTAAAAGCACCTGCTATGAAAATGTGGGTCAAGGGAGAAAACAGACTGCAAATGTCTTTATGGTAGAGCAGAGGGGGTATATTTTGTGCACACGCTATCTGGCTCTGTAGGGTGCCTGTCCTATAGTGAAGCCCCAAGGTACTACTGAAGAAATAATGATCAAATGTGATCTTTTGGGGCTATTCAGTCCTGGGTGACTGAGAACTGCAAGGTAAGTCATCCTGGCCATGCCTCAATATGCAAGGTGTGACCAGCTTGAAATCAAATGTTGCCATTGGTGTCACAGAGGACTAGCCTGTCATGGGCTATTTTTTTTTTCCACTTTTGTTTTTCAGGTTTATTTTGATTTTATTTCTCTAGCTCCTGCTCCAAGTCAGGGCTACAGGGTTCGTGACCTGGGGCTTACTCTTCCAGCAGGCTGATTGAAACACATTATGGCCAAACACTGTCTCCTGAGGCTGGCAGGATGAAGTCTGCAGAGAGGCCTTGAGTGTATGAAATGTTCCTGCTTCTCCCCCATCAGCACAGTACTACCCAAACTCATCATTAAAACTTGTCTTAAGATGGGATGTAAAGTAAATGCAAGATGCTTGCAAGTAGAGATGCTCTTTTGCTGCTTTGCAAGTGGAGATGCATTGCCCAGTGGAAATGCTGGCTGGTAAAATCCCTCACATTCACAACAGGAGCACAGACATATAATCTACCCCAGTCTGTGAGCAAACTGGGGAAGATTGGCTTTGGTTGTCAGAGTCATTCTAGGAATGGCTTAGGTTTTGCTGAGCTTGCAGGTGGCCTGAATTTTCTTGTAAGCTCCCTTCCAGCTCTCTAAGTCCAAGTATTGCAGTGCTTGGGTTTCCAGTACAGCAGGCAAACATCTTAAAACTTTAAAATATTACCCTGAGATAATTTCAGATCATAGAGTTACAGAATCAAGGAGCAATTTAGGTTGGAAGGAACTGCCAGAGATCATTTGATTCAACCCCCAGTTCAAAGCAAGACTAACTTCAAGATTAAATCAGGTTACCCAGGGCCTTTCCTAGTCGAGCTTTGAAAATCTCTAAGGATGGAGGTTGTACAACCTCTGTATGTGACCTGTTCCAGCATTTGACCACCTTTGCTGTGAAAATTTTTTCCTTTACATATATTATCTTATTTTTTACACATCCTTCCATGTCATCACAGATTCAACATTTAGGACCTGCGGCATTTCCCATAATCTAGGCAGGAGGAAACTTGGCCTTTCTGCTCAGCTCTGCCCATGCTCTACCTGCAGCACGAGTGTGTGCTTTCCTGGTGTGGGACAGGCTGGATTTCCTGGAGGAGCTGAAATACCTCCTCTAATATTTGATCCTCACTGCTGAGCTATGAACCTTTTTCCTGACTTTCTGAGGGCATGTTCCTCTTGCATTTTTCCTTTGATCATTGTTTCAAAATCTTGAGGGGATTCAGCTGCCTGCACTGTTTATCTTGCTACCCTTTCTTCTCATTCAAGGTCTCCAAACACCTTCTATAGGGATGAGATAAAAGCGTGCACTGAGTCCCTGGCCCTTTTGTCTAATTCCCCAGTCTGCCTGGATCTCCTCACTGGCCTTGTCAGGCTTAAATGTCATCGTACGGTTCATGTAGATGCTTCAAGATAGCTCACTGTCCTCCTCCTCCCTGCATTTTGAACCACACCTTTATT
This sequence comes from Pandion haliaetus, assembly GCA_013401275.1. NCBI lineage: Eukaryota > Metazoa > Chordata > Aves > Accipitriformes > Pandionidae > Pandion > Pandion haliaetus. The sequence continues at coordinate 57,541 of VYZV01023152.1, forward strand.
TCCAGCGTGTCCAAGGTCTTTCCTTTTCTCAATAGAGAGCTGTGCGCAGCAGCCCACTCTGCTCTGGTGGCACTTCAGAGCCAGGCCACCCTGGCCAAGCCTTCAGTGAAGAATTTGTTGTAAATGGCTTTCTGGCACTGATGGCTGTGGTTCAGGCAGTGTCTCTGCCGGTGCTTTTTGTCGTCGTCTCGTACCCATCGAATTATAACTGGAGGGTGGTGAAGGACTGTTGCAGATGGCACATGGGGAAGTTTGGGCACAAGAGGGTCAGAGCTGGCAAGGGTGGGTTAAATCCACCCTTTATCAGTACCGTGGCAGCAATGGGTGTTCAGCTGCAGGGTTTGCTGGCTCTGGAATTAGCAGCTTTGCTCCCTCCCTGTAGGCTAGAAGGGAAGATCTCATCTCCCCTTACTGCTGCCTGCCCTCCCCCCCCCCCAAATCTGAGAGGACCCCTGAGATGCCAGCTGGCCATTTGGGGAGAATAGGTTCAGGCTTCAGTCCCGCTGATCAGGATTATTTTGCCATGACACACACTGCCTTTACCTGCTTTGGAGGCTGAATATCAGAGTAAGTCTCCCTTTAGCTTCTCTTGGCTTATTTTAATGTGACCTCTTCAATTTCGGCTCTCTTTCCTGAGACTTTTCTCACTTGCAAGCCATGACAATGCTCCCCAGAACCAGCCCTCCCATGACAATGGAGAAGATTAGCTCCAACAACAACACTCCTCGCTCCCTGCCATGGGCTCCCAGGGCTTGCCCAGGCTGCCTGCTCTCAATGTGGTCCAGGCGAGGTGGGCAGTGGGTGCAGATCAAGCACCATTTGATGACACCAGTGTGTGGTGGCTGAGGCTGGGACCTGCTGCTTGCTTACTCCTGCCCTAAGCAGCTCAGTGCCTCCTGCTAGTGTGAAACAGTCTCAAGTCAACCAAGGGTATATTGCATCTGGAGATGTTTTCTGCCTCCAGAAGATCAGCAGGATGTCAAAGGCTTAAATAAGAAAGAGGAAGGCCCTTAAAATAAGCTTTTATAGCTCCGCTGTTGCACTTTGGCACGGCAGAGGGATGTTTCAGGTGTAGGTGAGGTCAGGTAACTGCCGGCAGCACACTGGGTGGTTGAGGGAACACCGATGGGTTGGCCAGGAAAGGCTTCGTCAAACAACACTGAGATTTGCACTTGGGAAAAATACCATTATTTGGAAAAATTCACATAATTCACTTTTCCCAGGCACGTTGTTGAAGGAGAGTCATCAGTACTGAGAGATGGTTAAATCTGAGAGGCAGCACAACTGTCCACAGATGGATGGACATTGGAGTCAGGCCGTATGGGGATTGCTGCAAGCCCAGAAAATAACCGTAAAGGGATAACACAGCTGCTGCCGTAAAAAGCAAAGCTCTCAGCTTCTCGCACCGCCCCGTGCGTGGAGTCCCCCTCCCCGCTCCCCGTGCGCGCTGCCATAAGGCACATCCTGGAGCTGCAGTTAATGGAGAAGTGATTTGTCTCATAACTGCAGCTTTACACAGTGTGCTACTGTGGGCGTTACAAATTGCTAAGCAGATTTAAAGTGTTCTTTGAGTTGCAAACTGCAGTATTTCTCCACATAGTGATTATTCATCTTTTCCAAGACACCGTGGGCCTGATCCTGCAATCTGCACTCCTATTAAAGTCAGTGCTGTGGGAGTACTGCCGGCGTACAGACAGCAGGAGTAAGACCCAATTAATTTAGCTGCAGGGAAGAGAAGGGCAGCAAACAAGCTTTTTTTCTTTCTTTTTTCTTCTTTTTCTTTTTTTTTTTTTCTTTTGTCCTGTGCATGTATGTGAATGTTCTTGTTCTGTGGGCACTTTCAGAGATGTGTATCTGGGTGCAGGCTGCTGGCCGGTGCAGCACAGGTGTGCTTGCAAGCTTCCAGGCTCTCTGGAGACACATCCTCCCTTACTCTGTCTCTTTCTTTCTTTCTTTCATTCATTCATTTTGGTCAGATGACCAGTAAGTCTCTCTCAATGGAAACATCATCAAAACTGGTTCACAGCCATCGAAAGTTTTGCTTTGATCCAGCTGATGTTGTCCAACACCACCATGTTTGGTTTAAAACAGGTGCGCCTGTTGTGCTTTAGAGCTGGTAATTCTGGTGCTTCCTCCTGAGCCGTGAGCGTGGTGGCAAGGGGCACAGGTAGAGACTTAAAATGCTACGTTTGGAAAAGCAGGAGGTCTAAAAACGTGGTGTGGGTTTATGCCTTGATCCCTGACCCACACCAGCAGGCCTGCAGGGGCTGGTCCCCACTGAGAGCATCCCCTGTGGGGTGCTGCAGAGTATTTATGGGTCTGTTCCCCACCCAGCACCAGGGTCTGTCTGTGGGCAATCTGGAAAAAGTCTCTGACCCTCATTCACCCTCTTCTTCTAAGGAAGACAGCTCAGACCTTCTGAAGGAGAAGGCAACTCTCCTTCAGCAACTGGCCCCCTGTGTTCTCCCTGCCTGGAGGTGGTGGCACCACGGTGCTGACCTACTGCTGCACTTCAAGGAGCGTAAAACCCAAGACGGCTGCCATGGTGGCCCAGCCCCTGGGCTGTGCCACTGGTTCTTGTGTCACAAGAAAGTGGCTGCTGCTGCAGGACATGGCAGCGGTGGTGGGGGGAGCTGTGCCACCTCTTATCTCCATTCAAGGATGGAGACCTTGCATTGGGCTCAGCTGATGAGCGATGAGGCAACAGCAAGCCTCATGGCGTAAGGTGTTCATGGAAACGTGTGTTGCTAAGCAAAGGGGATGTTGTGCTTTGTACCAACTAGAGTGTTTTTAGCTTGTGAGATTGCATGCCTCGAGGAGAGTTGTAACAGCTGAGTCTGGGAGTTGCAAATACGTGGTCTTCAGGCTAAGGATGAGCTGGAGTCATCCCACTAGGAGGAGGGTGTTTGTGTGTCTGTGACACTGGGATACTTGGTGTCCTTAGCAAGGGCTCCTCAAGTCCTGCTGGGCTTTGGACAAAGCTTCCACCATGCTGGGAAACCTCTGCCTCCTTGCCCCAGACCCCAGCAGCACAGGGTGATGCCTGGGTGAAAGCCAACATCTCCCCCTTACTTGCTTCTGAAACCTCTCTGGGGTTTTTCCTGGCCTCACAGAAAGCCATGACAAATCTCCTGTCACCTCCCAGGGAGGCAATGTGAGCCAGGAACATCTTAGGGAGTAAGTGAAAAACACTGTCAAAACCATGAGGAAAAGCAAGTGGGAAAAGGTCATGATTAGTTACCTTTCTGCCATGTGCATGTATAATAATGAACCTTGGGAGTGAGGCCACATTAGTCCTAATTACAGCTCTTCAAATATTTATATAGCTTAATCTGTTCACCTTGCTCTTTGGCATGGTCCAAAGTATCTGTAGGGCTGACCTTTCCAACTCAGCCCCATTTGTATGCTTTACAGGCTTCTGGGTAGCTATTACTTTGCTTTATCTGAGAGGGGGAAAATGCATCACACCAGAAGGGTAAACACCAGGTAATAAGAGTACAATGTTAAATAAAACCAAAAGGATATAAACACAATCTCCTCTCTCAAAGTCACTTATGCAGATTCTTAACTAATGCAAAACCAGGAGATTTCAGGAGAATTAGCCACCAGATATGCCCTGAAGAATCAGCTGAGACAACCATACTTATTTTCCTGGGACCTCCATCAAATTGGAAATGATACCTCCATCAGTAACAGACTAATATATTAACCCTCTCTTTCACTTCTCAGTGCTTCATTACAACAGGTCTATTTAGGTGTAATGGGAATGGCTGACGAGATAGACGAGATGCTCATGGCTATGATGTGGAATTAGCTGTGCAGCCAATCCCTTCTTTAGCCCTCTTCTGCAAGTCCTTCTTCAAATACCTTTCTTTCAAGAGACCTAGGAATCCCAGGCTGATTTCCAAAAAACTACTTGTGAACTAGAGGAGTGAAAATCTGAAATAACGACAATTGTAGAATGGTTTGGGTGGGAAAGGACCTCAAAGATCATCTAGTTCCAACCCCCCTGCCAACCACTAGACCAGGTTGCTCAAAGCCCCATCCAATCTGGCCTTGGACACTTCCAGGGATGGGGCATCCGCAGCCTGTCTGGGAAACTTGTCACAGTGACTCACCACCCTCACAATGAAGAATTTCTTCCTTACGTCTAAGCTAAATCTACCCTCTTTCAGTTTAAAGCCATTACTATTTATAATGTTAACATAATGTTATAATGGTAACATAATATTAGTTAAGATCCTCCAGCCTCGGATCATCCCCACTCCCCATGCTGTACACTGACCATCTAGGGGGTAGGTCCATGTAGAAACTGTCCCATAAGGAGTCTGTGAGGAATTTGGCAAATTATGGGCAGTTTATAACACCACCACTGAAATGACAATCAATACATACAGAAGAGCTGGGCAGCTCTAAGGGTTTTGGTCACCTTGGCAATTTGAAGAAGTTCTACTGTAGGATACTTCATCCTGAGCACCCTTATGAACCTATTATGCAGGCAAAACAATACACCTGTACCTCAAGGTGCTTCCACAAAATCTTCATTAAGATGTTTCACCAGACAAACTAAATTAATTTGCATAAAAAGTGCCTGATGTCCTCATTCTGCTCACTTCCATGCCAAATTTGCTGGCTAGTCTAGGTCTGAAATAATAAATAAAATCACATCAGGGACCATTCTCTGGCCCCGAAGTCAACTGGCACAGATAAGCCACTTCCAGTCCATAACACTTCTGACTCTGGATCTCATCTGGTCCCCATGTGCTGCCTCTGTGGCCCTAATATGATATTTCTAGTATTATCTTTTTTTTTTTTCCCCAGTTCAAAGCATCTGAGCCAGTGTTGCAGTTGAGCAGGGTGATATTTTATTTCTATGAAAATGGGGGTATGGAAAAACTGTGGCACTGATGGAGGACTGTGTGGGGAGGACGGTGCTGAAGCTGGTGCAGCCTGGCCCCCACTGCTCGTTTGGGAATGGTCCTCAGTGCATGCTGCCCTCCATGCCATGCCAGGGCACTGGCCAGCAGACCACTGGCTGGCACCAGCCAGTGCCAGGCCAGGGAGAAAGGCAACGATTAAACAGCGTGGATGATGGCCCAAACCTAGGGCCTTTCATTTGCTCATGCCGATGGACTCATAAGAAACCTCCATGAATAGGTGCTGGTTGACTTCCCAGTGAGGCTATTTGGTTTCTAGGGTTCATGAAGGCTAGTTTCAAACTATGGTTGGCTGGAAACTTTCCAGCAAAGTTTCAGGCCTACAGCTGCTTTCTTCAGGTCTTGAATGTCTCATGTAAAACATGTTAGGTTCAGCCAACCAAATCTGAGACCAGGTTGTGGGGTGCCTTCCTCTGGATCCCTAACATCCCCAGGCTGGGGGTACTGCAAACTGTGGGGTCAGAAAGATGTGTTTGGAAAGTCTTTCCCTGGACTAAGAAGACTTCAGGTTATGGGTCTTTGACCCCAATTTGCTGAGACTCTGGGGAGGGAGGGGTGGGGTGGAAAAAAGGCAAGAAAAATGTTATTTTTGGTGAACCAGAACCCCTGATCTTCAGCCAGCTCTGGTACCAACATTGCCACTTCTGGTAGGTTTCCAAACACTAACCAAGTGATACTGCTCCTTATTGGGGCTGACCTCCTTGGTACACCTGTGTGCCCACCACAGCTCCAGTGACATCCTGACTACATGCCAGCTCTCTGGTGCCACAGCTTCAGTGACGTCTTGACTAGATGCCAGCTTTCCGGTGCTATCATTTCCCAGTGCTTGAGAGGAACATGTTCATTCAGCAGTGCTGCACAGCTCCTCTATGGACCCTGCAGGGGCCCAACGAGGCTGCCTCTCCAGAGCTGCACGTTTGATCTCCGTCTGGAGAAGCACTGCTAGGACAAGGAGAGCTGTGGGAAAGGGGTGGCCCTCCTGGAGCTGGTCCAGTGCTGCAGGAAGGCAAGACAGCTCTGGCAGAAGTGTTTGCAGGCAGACAGTGATCCCACTCTTTGTTCAGCTTAGGAAGAGCTGGACTGTATTTCTAGAGATAACATCCCTGATATTACAGGTGTGCTGTATAGATTATGCTGCCAGATAGGACAGTGGTGGAATAGACCATTTTCCCACAACCACCGTGTTAGCAGCGAGAAGCAAGACAGAAGTAACCCCAGCATCTTTTTTTTACCTCAGAAGTGCCCCAGGGTCTGCCAAGGTAGACATTAGCAAATGCAGCCAGTGATGAGCAGAGACCTAGCAGATTTGAGCAATGCACTCAAATGCCTTGAGAAGAGCTTCACTGAACATGGTGCAGAGACAGCCTCCAGTAGTAGATATGTATAAATACATATAAATTATATAATATATATTTAAATATTTAGACTATGTAAACCTGTTCTCCAGGTACTGGCTCTTTATTTGCTTAGCATTCAGCCCTCTTTCCAATGTGTGTACATGCATCACACAACTCAAAATGAAGTCATCCGAAACTTACAGGTTTGCTGCCTACCATGTCCACCCTGCAGCCGTTAGCCAGACTCACTGCCCTCATATCCCATTCCTACATTACTGACAGTTTGCTCAGCCCTGTATACCTGCAGCAGCTCACACAATGCCAGGGTTCAGCGCACGAGCAACACATTGGTTAAATAGTCAAGCACACTGCAAACCCAATATGTGTATAATAGTAGTAGATCCCAGGCAGAAAAACTCTCTAGAAAAGGTTCTCTAGCTCATTATTTCTCTCAGCTGATCAAGAAGGTGAGCTATCAGTGGTGAGCTCCTGCAAACGAGCTACCAAGGCTGACCAAGGTGCATGCAGAATTTAGGGTGCTGTGAAGTGCTTAGGAATACCGCTGGGAAACTCGATTAATTTATAGTGCACTTGTGATGATCTGTAGGTCCTGTATAAGGGAAATCAGAGCCCATATGGCACAGTACACCCCTGCAAGGCAAAGATGCTCTCCTGGGAGAGAGCTGGCTCTCCCCTTCCACTCCTGTAGGCGTGAGGAGAGCCAGCCAGGCAGACACTGGCTCCCAGTGTGGTTCTGGCACGACCACTGCCTCTTCAGACAAGACCTGTTTGGGGTCTGGGAGGTTTCTACCTCCATCTACTAAGCGCTGCCCCATTTGCTCTAACATCTGCCCTGGGGGAGCGAGCAGCGAGCAGCACTGAGCCTTTGCCATAGGGGTCTGTCCCTGGGGAAGCAGCCGGGTAAGCTCCTGAAGGGAACTGAAGAGTGGGAAGGAAGGAGGTAAATGGCATTCCTGAAATGTGAGAAAAGAAACATTTTCTCATGGTTGCCATGGAAACTGGGAATGGACAATAAGCACTTAGAGGTTTTATCATTTCCCTTAGCACCTGTAGCACACAACCTGTGTGAAGAGGAGCATTATCATGCACAGGGAGGCCGACAGATACCTGAATGGGAAAAAATGTGTGAGAGAATCTGTTCCAGGGCTGACTGAATGCACCCCAGCAGAGGGCCTGCAGAGACAGCAGGGAGATGGCACTTCCTGAAGTGCTCCCAAAGAACAGAAACGGGGCACCCCAGAAGGAGGGACTGTATGGGCAGCGCAGAGGAAAACATCTGGGGAGATGGGATTTGGCGCAGACAACCCTGTGCAACCCATGGAACATACCATCCTGGGGCTCTCACTACTGCCAGCCCCGCTTTGGCACCTTTCTGTGGTCCTATACATCCTTAGTCCAACCAGGCATCTCTTTCACACCTGTTATGTTTGTGTGTTTCCTCACCGTAGTCTTTGGGGTTTTATTCAACACGTCATGTATGACTTTCCTCACTCAAATCAGTTTTGGTGCAGTTGACTGGAAAAGGTCATGTAGATCTAGCTCAACCCCTACATGACAGATAATGCCCACGCACCATCAATACATCAAACAGGAAGACATTTCCTTGGTTACAATGCATTCGTAGGCCAAAAATCACTCTGTCCTCAGCACACCAAACATCCATTATGTTGTGGTCATGACTATTTTGGTCATTTTGCAGAGATCCTTTCCCTATCTGCCTAAAATATTAAATTTCTGCCTCCCGCTCCCACTCACATTCCTGCTCCAATATTTCCTTCAGGATGTCTCTCTTCTTACGGATGTGCAAAAAAACTGCAGGCACTTATCACATGAGGCACATCATGATGAGAAACACCCACCCTTCTCATGAAGTACCACCTCCCTCCTATCCATCTTCCTGAAGTACATGCCAGCGATCATCTGCAACCACTCCACACAAAGCTAAATAATTTTTTCCTTCATGCCGAAACCACCAACAAAGAGCTTCCTTGGCCAGGGAGACAGAGCATACACTGAATCAGATGCCCAGAACAAGAAGAGGAACCATAATGTTCACATCCTCTCTAGAAGCAAATAGTCCCTCTCCATTCCAGCACCCAGACCCGATTTTTGCAATAACACAGCATCACAGACCTTTCCACTTCACATTACTGTCAGTGAATATTTTGTAGTGATCAGTCAGCGTCTCCAAACCCCTGGAAAATATCTTTTCCTGCTATCAAAGATTAGGCATGCGTGTCTAACATTTAGAACCCTTTAGAGCCAGCACCAAGTCTTACACATTTCCAAGCTTATGACATGATGGAGCAGAAACCTCCCCATTTCAAATCCCCATGACAACATTTGCTCTGTAGCTGATCTCCCAAGCCCAGCTGCTGAGCTCCTGATCAGCAGTAGGATGCCAGAGGTAATGGTGGCATGGTTGCCCACTTGGATGGGCACATTCATGGCTATGCTCTTGTAGCTCTGGGCTCTGCTCACATCTCTAAAATTGGTCTTTGTCATCCAAAAGCTTTGCCACTGGCAGTGGCCATCCAGTTCTGCACCACTACCTGTGTCCCACCAGTCATTGCTGCCTATGTGAGCCCTGAAACAAAAGTTTCATCAAGTAAAACATAAGCACTCCACAAAATTTGATCTCATCTTCCTACAGCATCATTTCCTACAGCTGTATCACCTCAGTATCCAATGTCTTAGGAAACCTCAGATGCAAATTCTTCTGCTTGCCCAACTACAAATGCATGTGCATAATCCCATCCATATTAATGAATCTCATAATCATAGCACTTGGCAGCATGTCCTCCATCTGCTGCCCAATAGTAATTTGAAAATAGTGCCAGAAACATTAATGGATGGCAGGAAAGGATGTGAATCACGGGAGTTTGGCAGTTTAATACATTTACCCCTCCAGACCAGTATTCCTGCAGTTTCAGAAAGCATCCTACAATGTACTGCCAGTAAATTTGTAGAGTGCAGAATAGAGCAAGGGACCACTGGAGCTCAGGGTATCTCCCAGGTACTGAGCAAACAGTGTATGCACAAGGATTGTCAAGGGAAGCATCTTAGACTATCGTAACAAGAAAGGTGGGACAGGAAGTTTGATACAGTGTACATATAGATATACAGAAAAATACCATCCCTGTATAGACATGGCCAAAGCTCTAAAAAAGTCAATGTCTTTTCTAGTTGGCCCAAAGACATCCTTCAAAATTTAGAGAAAGATGTGAATACTAGAGGGGGAGAAACTGCAACCTGTCTTCCCAATTGATAGCTGGGATTAAATCCAGAATAGTTGTTTTTCCCCATTGAGCTACATGACTGTTGTGACAGGTATACCTTTTGAATCTACTCTTTCACAGTGGGGAGAAACACAGTTTAATTGACTTTCTGTGAGATTAAGGCCTCTCTCTGGCTATATTAATATACATACTAGCATACAGCAAACATGATTTGAAGCAAAGGTCTGCTGAGAATTAATGTTCCAGATAAATGCTTGGGTTTTGCCTGACACAGCACCAGGATGAATGGGCTGTTGTTAGGTTGAACTCTTTTCTTGTTACCAAGCAGGTCTCCCAGTAGCACTTGCAAAGATAAGGGGATCAGATCTCTAAACTCAGGGTGAAAGCTGATCACTAGATCATGATGGAAATTATTCTCTTGCTTTCAAGTTATCATGTAGTGGCCATTACTACAGGCTATTGTGTTAGTTTAGAAACATATAAAATACCCTATTTTCTTCATCCCTAATAATTGTTGCCATACCATTAATATGCCCTTCTTATCTTTTCTCGCTTTTCCTCATTTGATATGTAACTTCACACTTTGCTTTGCTTGACACTTTGCTATGTAACCTATATCCCAAAAAGAACACAAGTGACTGTGGGTCTTATTTGTTTGGTAGCAGGTCTGGCAGCTGATTGTCTTCCAAGTTGTCCATACAGGATATATAGCCGGTTGGCATATCGCGATTCCTACCTTGTAAATCTGAGTTCTCCTCCTTTATCACATTGCTTCACAACAGAGAGAAGTGTGTCCTGCAAACACATTTCTGTTCATCTGAATCTTTTTATGGATTTGCTTTGACTATGTTCCTTCCTTTTTTGTGTTTGCTTTCCACAGTTATCCTAGGGAACACATTTTCTGGTAGGAATACTCACCAAGTGTGAATTTAGCGTGAAAACACATTTCAAACTCATAATAACAACCACTTACATCACAAAATAATTCCAGAAAGTGACACTCACCCACTCGGGAACAGAAACATATCACATCATCAGAATATCAACATCTCCCAAGGAACTGGCCATAAATGAGACACAGAGCACAGATTGTTCCAATAAATTATTTAGCAAATAAGTCTGAACAATAGGTCCGTATGTAAATATTGTGATCTTTTCTCAGATAATCTATGAAGAGAAATTATTTAGCTATGAGTCAGGTGAATTATTCAACTGAATACTTGGAAAATAAGTGAGTTGCAAAACTTCTGCTCTTAAAGAAGTCCTTTTAATCCACTAATCTTGTTAGCAAGTTTGCTTCTGACATAGGAAAAACAGAAAGAGGATGAAGCAGAACAGTTTCTTCCTGGAGAGCATTGATTATATGTCAGCAACATCCTTGTTTTAAATCTGGAGAAGTAGTCTCTGAATGCTAGTAACCTCCTTAAATCTTTCTTCAAGCTTGTAAAGTTATGCCTAGGGTCCAGGTGCTACATCTCAAAACTTCTGCAGAGATGCCCAAAGTCATAGTTAATACGTTTCTCAAAGAGATTCAAGAAATTAGAAAAAAAGTTTCCTCATGCAGCTGTGTTTGTTTCCTCTGTTGGATCACAAACTGTATTTCCCTCTTCTTGCACCTCTCCTGAGTTATATCACAGCACCCCACTAAGGAAAAGATTGATACAGCTAGTGACTCTCTCTTTCAAAACCACATTGAAATGCTTCTCCAAGAAAAGCAGCCTGCATCCCCCTTGAGCTACGAAGTCTGCCATCTGGTAGGTTTGTTCTTTATAGTCATTTAGAGGATATTAAATCTTCTTTTGTATGCAGAGAATTAGGTGGTGGAGGGACTTAGCATTCTATTTAAGAAAAAAAAAAAAAAAAGGAGAAAAAACAGTTCAGAAAGTCATTGTGTCCAGAGAAGGATATTAGAGAGGCATTAAGTAGGAAGACAAAAGGCAAGCTAGCATCAGCTCCTTTGAAAGCTGTAAATCATTCCAACTCCTCGGGTGGTTGGTTAAGTTCATTGTTAGTTGGGTAATTATTGTCCTTCCTTAGAACCTAAGCTTCTAAACATATTTTGAAACAAAATAATCCAAAATGAGCAGCCAGGAAGACCTAATGGTGTCAAGGGGGAGTCAGGGAAAAAAATATGTTCAAACAGAGCCTTTAAAGAAACCCATAACTTTCCATTTACATAGCTAAATTGCTTATCTTTGAAAAATTAGGGCTTTTTCAAGCTGTTCTCTTTGGTCACTGAGGAAGTGTTGAAGGTAGCTGGTTCCTAAGGGAGAAAAAGCCTCCAGACAAAGTTTTTGGTTTACCTTGGGGACTTTTAATGCCCCTCTAAACTGGACACTAATGGCGCAGGCTAATGCTTCTAGATCTGTTGTTTCAGCAGATGCCAGGAGCGTTTGCCTGGATGGAGTGTCCCCCCTGTGAAGTGGAGGCTGTTTGTGGACTCTAATAGCTGGAGGGATCAGGTAAATCCAAACAGAGAGTGAAGAGATAACAAATCTATGGGCATGCTAGAAATTCAGGGGACTTGTGCAACGTCTGATACTCTAAAGCAAATGATATACAGTGATTGATGGCATGCAAAGACATAGACCAGCAGCTTCCAAAACAGGCTTCACAACCCTAGAAGGTTTAAGCAAGGCCATAAACCTAAATTAGATTCAGGTTAATTTTGGTTTAATGCTGATAATTGTAGTTGTTTTAAGCACTCTGACTATAAGTGAGGATTCAAGAAAAAGAGAATTTGAGAACATTGAGCTAGACAGTGCCACCATGAAATGCAGAAGAGCCCTGAAATTGAAACCCGCTGTAGCACCTGCATTGGTGAAGTGTCCAGTGCCACACAGAGCAGCCCTGAGCTAAGTTCTCTAGAAATGAGGGGAAAAGTAGTAGCAATCAGGAGTGCCATTTTGTGCCATCCTGCAGCCTCAGGCTGCAAACTCATCCAGACTTGCAGGACACAGCTGGCCCAGCTGCCTACCTGGGACTACATAGTCACCTCAGGGCTCGTATAAGTCAGAAACTCTCTAAAATGGGAATTCAACTGCTCTTGAATCATGGCAAAGACAGAAGAAACCCTCAGAAAAATACTGTATGTCCATCTGAAGGGCTGACCCAGCACAGGGCAGCACCTACACCACAAAGCAGATCCATGTAAGCCAGCTGGAAGAACCAGATGCACATTGAAGGAACCCTCTGGCTCACATCGCTACCGGTAGGGAAAAATAACCCTGTAACTACCAGCAGCAGCAGCAGATCTCCAGACCCCTCCGCTATTCCTCCAGATTCACAGACAGTCAGATTCCTACCAGACTCATGTGTCAGCAGGTCATAAAAAGTTTTAAGTCGCCTTTTCTTTTTCTGGCATTCTGGAAGAAGTTGTACTAACAATGAGCCACTGCTTGACAGCTCTGAATCCCAAGCTGTTGGGATACAGTGTGACTTCCAACATATTGCTTCCAGCCCCCACCACCCACGGGGAATGGCCTGGCAGGGGGAGCAGCGCAGCCTGTTAGGAGGAGCCTCTAACAAAGAGATCCCTTATTCCCTGCACTCAGCTAAAGGGCAGCACCCACATCACTCAATGCAAGGAAGCCAGTTCAGCTTCTTGTGGGTCAAGAGATCAGAAGAGTGGTGATAACTTTATACATTTTTTGTGCTGCGTGGCCCAAATTAAAGGATGCGGAATGAAAGATACCACATCCAGAAAGGATGGAGGGTTTTTCTACCTTGAACTGCAGCTTCAAACCCATGCAGGAAAGCTAACCCTAGAGGGCTGAAAAAGGAAGAAAAAAATTAAATGCCACCAACTGCTGTCATTGGACCTGGCTTCGCTCCAAGGTCTGTCAGAGCTGAGATTGATTAGGATATATGGTATCCTGGAAACAGTCGGTACCTTCAGCTGGTTATAAAGCCATTTTAATTGTCTCACTACCACCATGGCAACCATACTCTCAACCACAGCGTCCAGGAGGGGAGACAGGCTGTTGGAGGACAGTCCTGTGCCTATAGACCACATCTGATGATGATGCAGTGATCCAGATGGATAAAACCTTGCTCCAACGCCAGAAGGGACCAAATTTGGAGAAGGAAATGAAGCCACTACTGTCATACATAGTAACACATTATCATAGCCAATATTAAGCATAATAATTTAAACGAACCTTTGGTATTATGCAGGGAAGCACCCATTATGACAATCCCTTCAGGTCTTATCCCGCAAATAATGCCTTCAGTGTTGCATACCCACGGGTGGGGTATGCAGGGCCATGTTCCTTGCACAGCAGCAAGGGATGAAAATGTGTGGCCTCGAAAGCGTGTCAGTGAGTGAAGCCTGAAAGAATGGGGAAAGGGTGTAAGTAGGAGCTCTGCAGCCAAGGAAAGACAGGTGTTTCAATAAAAAGTTACACTCCTTCTTCCAGTAAGTTTTTGATATTTAATATCAGAAAGCTCTGTGTGATTCTTTATTATTTTCCCAGCCCAAAGCCCTGGCATTTGAAGCTTCTGTGATTCTCATGCTCAGTGCATGTTAATATACCTTACCTTCTCCAGTTCAAGCAGCATCATGGTGTGACCAGATTTTCTGACCCAAAAGCCCTTGTACCAGGTAGGAATTGATCCCTTTTGCTGCTGCCTGATTTGTGTGAGAGCTGAGCCTGCTGTTGGCCAGCTAGCCTATGCCTGCTTGGACTGAGGAGATGTGCTGCCTGGGTTTTCCTTCATGATATGTAGCCATGGGACTGTACGTATTACAAGATGCTTCACAAAAACACCTTTTAAAATAATCAAGTATCTGCTAATGAATTGGAAACTCTTCTCTCCCCTGTCTCTGCAAAGACATTACTCAGTCAAATGCAACTAGAAAATTGAAGGACTGAGGATTTTCAATCAGGACTGGGGTGATTAATTGTCTCAGAGCATTCACAAGGTGACCTGCATGGCAAACAACAAGGTATGACATCTCATGATTTTGCAACGAGATGTGTGTCCAGGAGGGACAGCAGTGATCCGCAGAGAGGAGAGAGATGGGAGAAGAAAGGTCAAACTTACAACATTAAATTCACAAGGTTAATAACGCCTTAGCATCATGCATGTTTATCTGATCCCTTCACTTTGGCTGAGCCAGCACGGCTGTCCCTGCTTCTGATGTTACCCTGCAACAGAGGCAAAAGAAATTGGTTTCTTTTAATCTATGACAAAAAGGTTTATGGTAAGACACACAGTAAGATGGACAGTTGCCACCGCCCAGCTGAGGCATTGACTTCTTAAGGCACATGAAAAAAGCAGCGTACATACCATGAAGAAGCAAGGTGATAGCTGCACCTCTTGCACGCAGCTCTACAGGCAGATACCGAAGATGGACGCATATGTGTGCAAGCATCACTGTAGACATCCACCCTGTGGAAATTGCATATCTAACCTGGGTGCCTTTGGCCATAATAAGAAGTCAGGTCGTGGCAGAGGCTCAAGGCAGGGGCTTCCCTGATGCAGCAGTGCTGCACCAGGGGCTTGCACATGGTCCCCTCCTGAGAAACCAGAGGCAGCTGGTGTCACCCAGGGCCTCAGCACCCGCACATCTCACCGAGCCTCCTGACCACGGGTTTTCATCTTGATTTAGTGTGCAGGATGAGTGCCCTTCCCCCACCAATCTTACTCCAGATCTGAAAATGCAAACCCCTTCCCTTGGAGCCAAGAATTATTTCCATCATATTATTTAATAAAGGCACCTATCCAATACTTGGGGTGTCCTGACATAATCAATCATGAAATTAAATTCAGTTTGTGCAGTGTTCAAATCAATTCTGCAGAAATAACACTGGCTGACTGGCACTTACCCTGTTCATCATCTGGAGAGCCTTTGCTGTCCAGCCTATTTTAGAAACTGCAGTGGGCTTCAGAAACCATGAGTATGGGGCTTCCAGGAGCCCACACAGAGGATATCCCCTCCACATCCTCTACCTTCCCAACTGGTGTCTGATCAACTTGCCCATGGAGGGAAGCGAATTCCCCACTCGGGGCCTCAAAGGTTGCAAATGCAGCTCCAAAGTCCTCCTCGAGAGCACCAGGCAGATGCTGGTTGCTTCATCTGAACATTTTCACTAGCTGCCACAGACACGTCTTGAGCCAACAGAGGCATGGACCATATCACAAGTGTTCGTGTGAGAAAAGAAGGGTCACATTTCCTCACCAGACACACGGTAAACACCCAGTGGAGGTATTCCTACAAGAGGACCAACAAACAGCATCTATTTCTCATAATCCAAAGGGACCTCAACTGTCCCCTCTGGTTGTTCACATTGTTCCTTATTATCCCTACTGCTCTGTCTGGCTAGTGTCCCAGCCAGCTGCTCTTAAATCAGTCTCAGCTAGCAGTTGTCCATTGCCCAGTGACATCAAAAGAAGGGAAGAGAGCCCTCGACTGGTGCCCAGCCCTCAGAAGCCCTGACATGCTGGTGGGGAGGAAGGACAGAGAGGGTCTGAGCTGTACCTGTTATCTGAAAGCCCCTCAAGAGGAGGCACAACCACCCACTTCCCTGCCATGATCTCTGTGAGGAGCAGGAGCGAAGCCCTGCCACACTCTGCAGGGCACCGTGGGGGCTGAAGGCAGACAGCGTGTCCCACAGTACCCACAGGGCTGGGTGCAGCCCCTGTGTGCCACCAAGGCACATCTGCCACCCAGGACTACACAGATCCTGTGGTGGAGACAGAAGCTTGTTCTTTTTTTCCTTGTGGCCTCTAAACCAAAATAAATAGTTGTTTACACAAAACTCAAAATAGCTTTAAAACATCTTTTTTCTGACAGCAGTCACCCCCTGTCTCTGCTTTCCACCTTGCCTTTTGCAGCTCCTGGTGAAGCAACTCAGGAAAAAGTGCAGGCAGGAACCTGCTCATGGGGGGTGGGCAGTAGAAGAGGAAGCAGAGGCAAGGGTCCCTCAGTGGCATCGCACTGTCCCCACCAACCTCCCTGCAAGATTCTGGTGCCATTAGGTATGGAGGTCAGCAGCAGCAGCAGTTTCTCTGTTTCACCCACTGGAGCAGCTTGCCCAGCTCCCTAATATCGCCCTGGGGTTCTAGTCACGAGGACACCGTCTTCCTAAAGATTTCCTGCAATTCCCAATGTTACTGGTAAGTCGGTCTTAACGCTCACCCTATAAATCTCCCCTCACAGCTGTTTTGTCCTCAGACAAGAATAACTCACGATTACGAGTCTGGGAACAAAACTGCCAGACACAAATGGCCAGCCCATTGCCACAGCAGAGTTCATCCTCAGCACACCGTGTCTTTATATACTGAAGCTATATATTGCATATATAGGTTTAAACTGATAGCTACATTTTACACACAGTTGCAAAAGGAGTGTGTAAAAGCACGCAGTGTGTAAAAGCTCACAGTTCAGGAGCAGCTCCCAAAGGAGAGCTGACACAACCAGTTCTTGGGTAGCTCTCCATGCCCATAACCCTGGCACTGGAAAATGTCCTGGTAGATATACTCTCTGCACAGAGAGTGCACATATATCTATATATATCCTTTGGGAAGGAGCTGCCTTCACTCCCAAATGGGTTCACTGGGCATGGGCGCAGATCCCCCCCATCCACTGTCTGGGTGCATGAAGAGCTGAACGCAGCTGTGCCAGCACTGTCCCACTGCCCTAATTCAATTACCTTTCAGCATTGCCCACAGAAACAGGCGGGTGTCTTCTCTTAAATCAGCAGCAGCTGACATTTTTCTCACCACCAGTCAAGCATGAATCACCCTGAAATGGAGGCCGAGCTCCTTGTTTCCTGACAACTCAATGTTAGGCCAAGCAGAGGAGATCGATGGGGAGGTTACACATCGCCTCCTCTTCCCCTGCCTGCTGCTGGCTGGGCAGAGGCTCCAGCGCCTGCAGCCATGCCTCCTCCGATCCTCCATGTGCCCTCTGTGCATGCTGGCAGTGGTTTCACAGGACCTCACACGAACCAAATGCTGGAAGGGCCTCCCCTGTTGACACCCATGTCCCCTTCAGCGCTCACGCTGCTCCATCGTGCTCTCGAGTGCTCGTGCTGGAGGTGCCGTTCTTGGGAAAGGCATCAAACGCAAGGCCTGTTCTGGCAGCCATGGAGCATGTCCCTCCTTGGAGTCCCACTGCCCCCGGGAGCCAAGCGAAGAGGGGACTGCAGGGGCTGCATCTCTGCTGGCTGAACCTGCAGCTCCAATTGCTGGATGTGCAGCGGGAGGAAGGCATATCTCGGCCCCCTCGCACCCCTCAGCGCCTGCGCTTGAGCTGCTTCCCTGGGGGGAGGTACAGCAGTGGGGGGGGACCATGCTACTTTGTATAGCCCTCCGGGGCCACATCCCTCCACCGCTGCTCCCCAGGCTCCTGCCATGAGAGCGCCTCACTCCACTGTGGGTGTTTTCTGCCTCTTTCCCCAGCATCACAAATAAAAGCAGAGCTGCGAACACTCCCCTGACAGCGTCTCTCCAGTGGGTTTGAGGTGGGCTCCTGACAGCCTCCTGGCAGGGGGGAGCCCCTTATCACAGCCCTGGCATCATCTGCCTGCCAGCCCCAGCTCTGTGGCCCCTCTGGACAAGCTGGTGATGGGATGCTGCCCACAGGAGAGTGTGTGTCCCTGCCGCGGGCAGGGGGTGCAGCTAGGAAACTCACCCTGGGGTGGAGCACCCGCCACCCCCTCAAGAGAACCCCCCAGAAAAGAACCAGAAAAACTTTATGCCTTCTGAATTCAGCGTTTTCTGAGCTGGCACCGCTGCGGGGAGGGCTCGGGTCAGCCCCACACCCGTGAGCAGGGCAACGGGGGGAACCGCTCCGGGGGAGTGTCCGCTCCCGGGCCCCTCCGTCCCGCGGGTGGGGCGCTGTGTGGGCCGGGGCTGGGTGGGGGCCTGCGGTTCCACGCGTGTCCCCAGAAAGTGCCGGCACCGCGAGTGCTGCTGCTCCCCCCCCGCGGGGCGGCCCGGGGCGCGGCGGGGGGCCGTGCCGTGCCGGGG
>VYZV01023153.1:14281-37523 GCA_013401275.1 Pandion haliaetus
GGGCTTTTTTACTGAATATTAAGTGATTAACCCATTTCTAATGTTTAAACTATATCTCCCATGTGTATAAGACTGCCCAAAAGATTTTATAATCTGAGGAATTCAGATAGAGTAATAATGGAGTTTATTTCTATGCCATAATTATGAAAAGAGTTTTCTGCAGCTTTCTGAAGATTTTACTTGTGTCATTTCATAGTATTTACCAATTTTTTTTTGTGTGTGTGTCAGTTAACAAGAGAAAAATGTGTCTGGGATAGTTAGTATCTGATACAGTTTAATATATGTTGTAACTTACACATTTATCAATGCTTATTGTACTTTCCTAAGTTTTCCAGTTTTTTTATTGTCCCTTCAAGACAATAAAGTCTTACAATGTACAAAGTACCTTGCACAAAGAGCAGCATACATGATAGCCCCAAGATATTTATATTCAAGTTAGTTTGAAGTTGGTAGAATTCTCAAAACAGCTTAAACTGTATAAAAAAAGAAAAGAAAAAAATCTTATTTTCAGGCTAACCCATTTTCCCCAAGAAAAGTCATCTCACTGAGCTTATAGCTCCTGGCCAGTGGTGTTGCAAGAAACTACCAAGTGCTGGAACTATCAGTCCACAGCTGTCCAGTGCAAATGGGATAACCATACGACACAAACCAAGGTTAAACTTCATGCATCAACATAGTTAGACAGATTCTGTATTGCATGTACTAAGAAGTCATTCTGTACATCATAAACAGGGATTCCCCAGCCTGAAGAGATGGACTTGTTCATACTCTAGTGTGCCAGTCATGTAACATACGACGAACATATTTGCAAATAAGGAGTCATGCCGTGAACCAAAGTGAAGTAGTTTCATTTAATAAACATGGCTGTTGCACAGCATAGGAACACAAAATCATGTTTTTCCTACTTTTGCAAAGGACCATAAAAATGCAAAATTTTAAAACATGAAAAGAGGGAGAAATTCTTTCTCATTCCAGATTGTGACAAGAAAAAGCAAATTTTTTTAACAAGTCAATTTTTTGGCATGGATATAATTACTCCAAAAAACCACTAAAACTCCAATGGATTCTAGTGATATGAAGCATATTAAGAAGTATGAGCTGTATTAAGAAAATCTCAATGTTTATCAGGAGCATCATTTTTAATGATGCTTCTCATGAACCAAAAAAATCAAATATTCTGAAACAAATGTTTGAAAGACTTTCTCAAGACAGATATTTTCAGGGTTATTTGTTAAGCCTTGAAACTCTGTTGTTGCAAAAATACATTACTTTAAGGTCTATGATGAGCTGCATACATTTTCTTCTTCTTTCCTTTCATCTTTACTGACGTAGTAGAGCACAATGGTTTCTTCCAGAATGAGTATGGTGCAGTGAACCAATAATTAACCTATCAAAGTCCCCAAGTAGTCATTCATGAGATGCACTACCATTATTAGAGACTAATTAATTATCTGGGGGTAGAGCAGGGGAGAGTCAAGCCTGCAATAGCTCTGAATGAGCCATTGCTGTCTACTGTAAAAACTGCATTTTAAGCAAGTCCTTCATGTTTATCTAAGGAGATGGGTATTCCAGAGGGAAGTCCTCCCCATTTTCTGACAGCCACACTTAATGTGATTAATACTTCTCTTCTTCCATCATTTCAGTGGGGTTACTGCCAGAGGAAGGTTATAATTAAGACTGAAACAGAAAGACATAGCTGTAGATTATTCAAACATATATTTAGGTGACTTTATGCTTTCTACCAGATCTTTAAGGAAAACTTAAACTGTAATAGTAGCAGCACTCTTTCAAATATAATTTCCTACTAGCTTTCTTTTTGCTGTGAAAAGGTAATAAATCTTAATGTGAATCTGGATTAATATTCAATGTGATGAAGTGAAAGATTCTAGTGAAATATGGTATTGGCTTCTCTTTACAGGAATTATGGATGTACTGAAAAAATAAGCAGTGATGTTTCTATCAAGTTTGGTTGATGCATCTTCCCTATTCAGAGCATCTGAAGTCAATCATCTGGGTTCTGGGGTACTGTTTTAATCTCACTGTAGTGTTCATCTCATGGTTACTAATTTGAACCCTAGTTTTGAGAAACCCACCATATAAACTATCCCCACATAAATAGACACTTGTAGACACTTTACATTACTACAATAAACAGAAAAGTGAGCATTCCTCAACAGTGCATGTCTTGAATTATGAAGAACTGCTGATTATAGAAAGCTGCTATCTATAGTTTTGATGCTGTTTCTGTAACTNGGATTCCAGCTTGTCACAGATGGACTAACGCACTTCACTTATAAGAAAGAAGTAGCAATATGTTTATTGATAGAAAACAGCAATTTAGCAAAGTCCAATGGTAAATGCGACAGTGGTTTAACAAGATTCAATGGCAAGGTACACTTGATATTTACTGCATAGAGGACAGGGTCAGACAAAACTGTCAGGGAGATCCTCCCGTTGAGTCATGAGGTTCTGAATGGACCCCCCTTTCATTCTAAACTCATTCTCAGAGAGGAGTCTAGGTGGGGCTGGGTGCACTCCTAGTCCCAGACATGGTCAATGGCTTATGTCTAAAGGATTACATATGCACAATCAATCCTTTATGTCGTTTAGCTGAGATTTCCAAGTTTAGCACGCTATTAATCACTTATCGAGAATCTGTTGCGACAAGGAATCTCTCAGCCTCGAGGAGTAACCTTGAGAGGTGTCCCTACTCAAGGGGAGATCCTGGTGTTCAGCCACCTGCCCTTCAGGAGAGTTCAACAGGCCCTGGGCTATTTATGGAGTAAGATAATTGACTCATAGTCATATTTGCATACCGACGACAGATGTCAGTTTCTTCCAAATTTGGCTTAAGTCAGACATTGACCGGCACCAGCTATTGCTTTCTTTGCTGCTCTGTAACTGGTAGTCTTCCTGGAGCAAAGGATCAGAGACATCTGATCATCTAACAAGGCCTCTGCACCAGATCCTATTTCGTTAATCACTGATTCTAGGATGAGCTGACATTATTATTTGTCCATAGGCTTGTCTTTCATTTGAACAATCTTTTTCTCCACATAAAAAGAAATGTTAGGGTGAGAGAAATGGATAAAGAAAATGAAAAGTGTTAACACAAAAGCCAGTAATTTTAATAACATTGTCACAATTATGCATGTTTTATGCTTTCCAGGTTTTTTTCTGCCTAATCAATAATGCACATAATTAATCTTTGCAAGAATCGGAATTTAACGTAATTTCAATATCTTGAAAGAAAAGAGTAAAATTACTTTGAACATTTGAATTAATTTGGTTTATCACTCCCAGTATCACAGCCTGAATGGATCTGAGTAGCAAAAGGCAGGAAAACACTGAAGAATTGCAAGTGTAACCTACAGTACCTTTCTAGAAATTTGTGTATTTTTTTGAATAAATTTCTATTCTGTAGTGTCTAGTGAAAGCAATGAAAACCATCAAGTCAGTCTAAAAGAAATTTGTTTTAAATGCAGGTAATTTCAACAACAAATTAGACAATAATGAAAAGTCAGCATATGTTTGAGAAGAAAACCTGAAATTAATCCTGAATACTGTAAGTGTTCCACTTACTCATTTCCATTAATAGAAAGGAGAGGAGAGGAGAGAAAGAAGAAGAGAGGAGAAGAGAAAAAGATAGTAAAGGAGACTTTTTCTGGTCCTTTTTTGTTGTAGTAAAATTCATAGCTAAGCGAATTATATAGAAATATTGCCTTGTATCTTCAAAACACAAGTTAGATATGAAAGACATAATTAAGAATGGTTAAATACAAACCCATGCTTAACAGGTCAAGATATCTATGCTTTGGAAGAAGAGAAAAAGAATGGATAAAATTACTTCACGTATACCTTTTTTTTTAAATGAAGGCAGAAAGTAAAATTGTTAGTATTTTGTGTTCAGCTATTGTTGTGTCTTACACCCATCAACACCAAAACAAGGAGAAAGTACCTGCTTTGTTCACGTTCTTGATTCAGCAGCTGGATTGCCCATCAGAAAATGAAGCATCATTTCACTTATTCAGCTCTGCCTTTGTTTATAGAATAGAGCTGGCTGTTAATTACAGAAATTGCTACTCTATGGGAGTGTGGTAGCGCAGGAGCTTGAAATCACTTTCTGAAGAAGATATTGAGCAGTTTTGTGTAAGATTCAATATTTGCAGATGTGATCATGAGAATGGTAACTTGATTTGTGGAAAGTACACATAACTTTTTAAGCGAGTCACATAACTCTTTAAAATAGTGATAGAGAAATAACCAAGACAGCTATTAGAAAAGCAGATTTTAAAACAGGTTTTATGATAATGCAAATATTATTAATCTAACATGAAAATAAAAACAACAAAAAACTTTCACGTTAACTTCCATTCTCTTGACAATCTTTCTATCATTTGGTGCCATCTCTAGTAATAAACTGCTGCTGACTCTGAAGATGATTGTTTTCTGACCAAGCATGGAATAAGAAGGTAATATATCTCCCAAGTGGGGTAGGTTTACATTGAAATTTAACACTGCTCTTGAAAACAAACACCAGGATTCTTTGTCAGTTCTGTGTACTATGGGACACCCTATAAATTTTATTTGTCACTAGGGAAACAAGTTTTTTCCATCCCGTCAGCTGCTGAGAAAGAAAAAGACCTATCTGGAGTTTAAGGACTAGACAGACCACTACTGGTCTGATCAAAAGTGACATATCTTTAGTTTTCTATTTTAGATTTCTGGCATCTTGTCCTTTGAATGTTTCTCCAGACCATGTCTACCAACCAGAACTCACTGTGCCATGTTTACTACAAACAGACCAGGGTAAGAAATCATTCCCTAATAAGATTCAGAGCTTTGAAACCTCCTAGCAGTCTCTCAGAAAGAAGAAATGCTACAGCATGTAACAAGTAATACAACTGGAAGTATCAATACTTTCCCTACTTCATGTATTCACAGCCATGTCTCTGAAATTCAAGCAGCAGCATATCAGTAAAGGCTGTTGCCTTTAAAACTACTTGCTAATTATTTAAAATAGACCAGCATCATGAAATGCCAGGTAGTAAAATAGAAAAGATCTGCACTTGGCAATGGCAACTTTTTTTTTGTTGTTTTTTTTGGGGGGTGTTTTTATGAGCAGCCATCCTTATGGCAGCAGAAATCCATCCTTATCCAGGGCAGTTTAAATAGATTTTTTTAATTCCCTTGAAAGAAAATTCATTATGGCTTCTGTAGTATCTGAAGGGGACTTGAACAGTCAAAGAATAAATGCCAGAAGTGGCACCTAACAATAAAATGGAGAAATTCCGCTCCTTCACAAGGAAGGAGTAGCGAAGGAAGTTACTCAAGACTTTGCCATCCATCATATCAGATCACTGCTACCTCCCTGTACTTAGAGTTGCACTCATGTGTCATGTCCCAATTTCTCAGGACGATGATTCAGGTTTGCTGATTCCCAAATCAGGATTAAGGTGAAATGACACCAGGGATTCTTTATCTCACAAAACTCAGTTTTTATTTGCTCACAGCAAGAACTGGCATGCTCACCACCAAAACTGGTATGCTCACAACAGACATTGACATGAAACCATGTCAGTAAACTGTGTCACATGTGCTAAACCTACATCACCACACATGTACTGCAGGCCTTGCTTTTTTGGGAATCAGTTCAGGGAAGACACTAAGGGGAACCCTCCCGTTGAGTCACGAGGTTCAGAGCAGACCCCCTTGCTTTCTAGACTCCTTCTCAGCGAGGAGCCATGGGGCAGCTGAATCCAGTCCTAGTCCCAGGCTTGGTCAACGGTTTATGTCTAAAGGGATGAGGTGTAGGGATCACAGAAAAGGAAAAGGGAAAGAGAGAGAGAAGAGAAAGATTTGACTGGTCCTGGGTCCAGCATTGGTTCACTCAGCCAAGGGGTGCAGTCAGCCCAAGTGTCCGGTTCTGGTGGGCTTGCGCACATGGGGCTTCAGTTTGTGTCCTTTTATCACCCTTGCCCCTCCTGCAGGTGGGCACTCAAACTCATTAGGCTAATTAGGTAGCCTTTGGGCCGTGGGCTTGGGGGTCATTTAGGGAGCAGCTTCCCCTTCCCTGCAGAAGTGATCTTTCTCCATACATGGTGAGCTGCCCCGTTCAGCACACCAGAACAGCACAACGGAACAGGGAGCTGTGCACCCTCCATCACACCCTCTCCCTCTTGTTGCTGATGGGCACTGATGGGCTTCTTTTCACCTATGGTTCCTTGCTAGGCAGAGTTCCTTGTTATGCAAAATTAGTTGTCAAGCAGAACTTGCCCCACCACAATGTTTGAGACATTAACTCCTTCAGTCTCTCACATCATGCTATCTCAGCACATGTCCCAGGGCATAAAATGATCTAAAATCTAAGTTAGAACCGATTATCTTTAATTAAGGATGAGTAGGACTGGACTCCAGATAGCAACAGCCCAAAAGGACTTTCATATCATTTGTCTTGAGGTGGAAGCATGAAAATGACGTGCAGAAGACAGATTCTACAATCTATAAGATTGTAAAGTAGGTATGTTTATTCGGCGCCGGGCGGCACGGGGGTAGTCCCACCAAAGTCGTGCACGCCCAGTGCGGCAACTTGCTTCAAATTTATACAGCCAAGTGTTACATATACATAAGATTTCCCAATAGGCCTATATATATATGCATAACCTATCCCTGCTTCGTATTGAAATTAGTTTCAAGGAGTCATTTCCATAGGTTCCTCCTGACTGTGCTTGCGCGGTGCCTCCTTGGGGTGGTCGCCGGGGGTCGTGGGGAGGAAGGCAGATGACTCTTCTTCCTCACCACTAGTTAACCTTTGTTCCTGCACAGACTCAGTTGTTCTTTGGCCGCAGGGCTGGTTTCATCTGATTCTTTAAGACAACTTCCTAATTTCATCAAGAACTATCTTTCGTAAAGAGTTGCAAGACATTCTACTTCGGTTAGTTTGCATAGCTGTTAGCAAGATGCTAAGTCTTATCTACCTACTTAATTCTTTGGTATGCACAGCAATCAACCAATCACTAAGTAATGCTTTTCCTACCAGGATTTCTTTAACCCCTTCTCTGAAAAATGTGGCAGAATTCCTACAGGCTTCAGCATGGCCAGAATTTAGATCTCACATATAGTATATGAGATCTACATAGAGTATGCATGTGATATATCTAATTGCACCACAAAGCACAAGCTCACTGGTCTGTTAATGAAAGCTCTGTGGGAGTAAACTGTGGTTTGAACTGTGGCGCAAGGAGTAATCTTGTGAATTTCCTAACCACCTAAATGACACTTCCAAGGATGGAAGATCTTTTTGACAAAGAACACTTAAAAACACTTTCAGTAATGGTCTCAAAGACCATAATCTTTGATTCTCCAGAAACTCTTAGACAACAAATTAGACATTTTGTCTTTTTATTCTCAAAATAGGTGCCCAAAATGGAGACACAAAAGATGGTCACTCCTGAAAATGTTGATTGGTTTATTTCCCAGTGTCCCTGTCATGTAAATAATTCTGGGGTGAGTGGGGTTGTTTCATTCGGTGGGTTCTTTTAGCAGATTAGGTTATGTTACAGGCAAAGGACATATATGTTCTTATCTCATTAAAAAGGAATTAAAACCTGCATCTCATACAAATAAAGTTCTGTGCGGATCAGTGTATAAATGGACAGTTTATTAATTCTTGAGCTGTTGCGATTCATCATGTGGTATATTACTCTAAATCACCATCTGTTTCATTTTGTTAGTATATGGGACTATGAAGTATGGCATTTCAGGCCTCTTATGTACAGTTCTTGTCAGAATTAACTTCAGTGGCTGAAGAGGTCACTGTTTGCACATCTGGAAGTGGCAACCTGCTCAGACACCACAATGAAATCTGACAGAAACCATGCATCATGGCCCCCACATGCAGACCCTGTTTGATTTTTTTCTGAAATGGCCCAGAGCCACTCTCACAATACAGTGTACCAAAGACACTGCATCCTAGACAAATCTGTTAAGGCAAAGTCAAACTCCTAGTTTGTATCACTGGTGAAGGTGATCTTAATAGAACAACTTTGTCTTGAAACTCTCTGCTAAAATTAATCTACTTCCAGATACAACAGGTTTACAACTTAGGAAGCCTCAACAGGTTGTCCTGTGATTTTGGTTGCAGCTCTCAGCTGAGATGCAGTAGCTTTTCTTTTGCTTTAGTGAAGTATAGCCCAAAATAGAACAGAGAGTGCCCTTGAATACATGGTAGTTAACAGTGATTCAGATGCAGCTAGAAAATCTGGAAGTCAGAAGCACTGGATGCTTAAAAATACTGTTCTTAACCAACTCCATACATGAAAGCTACTCCAAATTTTTGTACCTGGTCCTACCAAACTGTGCAGTCATTTTTCATCAACAGGATCTTCAAGTCCTTACATGGTGAAAACTCTCACTAGCTGAGAGAAATTGAATTTCAAAATTAAGTTGACCATGATGACAGTCACTCGTTTTTTTGCCTTGACTCAATATATTTCAGATTGATAAATCAGTGGATGTATCCATATGGGAGTGAAGGCAATGATGTAACTTGCAAAAATGGAATAAAAATAATCCAAGGCTTTTCCTTTCAACTGTTTTTTGTGGGTTTCATTTTTTTTCTTTCTCTCTTTCTCTCTCTCTCTGAGAAGCAGGAAAAAATTTAGTAATGAAACATTGTTCCAAACAAACTGTCATAAAAAGTGATTAATATTTTGAGGTCTGCTCCTCTAGAATGCTGTTCTTTGTCCTTTACTGATACAGCACTTTAGCTGTTAACATGTAATTTCATCACCTGGAATAAAATCTATGGAAATTGTTTTTAAAGTAGTGTCTCAAGCAGGGAAAAAAAGAAGAAAGACATATATACACCATTCCAGGAATCAGGATATAATCCCTGAGGCTTTATCCTGGAAGGTACTGAAACTTTCCTTTCATGTTCAGAGACCTTTCCAGTTCCATTTGGGAGATGAGATCCCTTGCAAGATGTCAAGAGCCTTGTGAACCACAGGGGATTAAGCTGCCAGTGCTCTCCTAATAGTCTTTTTAGGTCATTGGCATGCAGTCAAATTTCACAAAGGCTTTTTCTGTGATTATAAGAAGCCACATAACACATAGTATTGAAGGAAACAAGAGAGGCAGAATGAATAATAACAGAAAGAAGTAACTAACTAAATAAATAAAATTATGTTCACAGTGGTAATGCTTGAATGAATAGAAGAACTTATTAATATCACCAAGGACAACTGAATCCTGTCAAAGATATATTACTCATACATATAGAATCATTTAGGTTGGAAAAGACCTTTAAGATCGAGTCCAACCATAAACCTAACACTGTGAAGTCCACCACTAAACCATGTCTCTAAGCACCATATCTACACATCTTTCAAATAGCTCCAGGGATGGTGACTCAACCACTTCCCTGGGCAGCCTGTTCTAATGCTTGACAACCCTTGCAGTGAAGAAAGTTATCCTAATATCCAATCTAAACTTCCCCTGACAAAACTTGAGTCTGTTTCCTCTTGTCCTATTGCTTGCTACTTGCAAGAAGAGACCGACAGCCACCTCGCTACAACCTCCTTTCAGGTAGTTGTAGAGAGCAGTAAGTTCTCCCCTCAGCCTCCTTTTCTCCAGACTAAACAACCCCAGTTCCCTCATCGATTCCTCATGAGACTTGTGCTCTAGACCCTTCACCAGCTTCATTGCCCTTCTTTGGACACGTTCCAGCACCTCAATATCTTTCTTGTAGTGAGGGGCTCAAAACAGAATCATAGAATCCAATCACACATGCCTTTTAAATGTAATCAGTATTTTGAAAGAGGGAGAAAATAAAGTTGAATAATATGCTGCTTATTATTTATGTTTACTCTATGTTAAATGAAAGGCTTTAAACAAGTATATGTGATACCTTTTTTTTTTCCTTGGAAAGAATTCTCCCAGTTTAAATATTTGTCAGTTGTTTTAAGACAAGTGACTTTATAGTTTATATATGAGAAAGACAAGAAAAAATATGCACTTGAAAGCCATTTCTGAGTACATTATTTTCTGTTAATATGCTATCCTGAAACATACAGTAACATTTTAATGGTGCATGAGAATTAGACTGAGTGTCCAGAGAGAGGTTTTGGTAACCCTGTTTCAGAAGTCTTTAATTATATATGAATATATAGGGCAAAGGACCTAAGCTTCTGTTTTGCGGACCCTTAAATTTTTGCTAACATAACAATAACACTTCAGAGGTGAAGGTCCACAATTTCTCTTATTTTAAGCCCCTCGGCACTCTTGAATCATGGAGTGCAATCAAATCCTCATTCCCATTGAAAGTTGTTTGGCATGGTCCACTGTATGGCCTTTGAGTGCCTCTTGGTGGAGTAAAAGCAGCTACAGTTACCAGGGTTATGGTGGTAATATGTCCCCTTGTTTCACCCCTTGGCAGAAATATCACTGTTTATTCCCCTCTTAGCTTGAGAATGTTACAGAATTCAGGAGCTGTAAAGAAGTCACTGCCTTTAATGTGGTTCTTCCCAATACCTCATAATAAACCACCTGTGGAGCAGCTTGTCTAGAAGGCTAATTTTTATATCATCATTTCTATCTGCCTCCTAACTCTTTCCCTGATATAATTTTCCAGGTCTGGTTCTGTGCAAATTGGCTATTTCAGAGATGCTGCTTCCTATGACTGATAGTCAAGACTCATGGCTTCAAGGATTGTCAATATATAGAATGAAAGGATGAGATAGAGCTAGAAATGAGGTACAAAATTGCTGTGGTAACATTATTCATTACCTTGTTTATTTGTTTCTATTAATCATAATAAGCAATACCAGTCTCCGTCTTTCATCTGTACATTGAAAAAGTAGACATGTTGTGACACAGAAAGTGAACAAGAGGGTTAGATCTCTCATTTCTCTTATTTTGTATATAGCGTCCATAATAAAGTGAAATTTTCTCAACCCCAGTGTTCAGCCAGCATGATCCTAAGCTGAAAATTTTAGAGTTTTTATATACAATGAAAATCAACAAACTGTTTATCTGAAAATAAAGAGTTGTTTGTTTTTTTTAAATCAACATTCCCTTATGACGAATGCCTTATGGCTCTTCCTTTATAAATGACAACGGGTCAAGATGAGGTACTTCTTATGACAGGGACTGAGTAATTTAGCAATGGGCTAAAAAATGGTTTCTGAAAAAATTAGTTCCCAATAGGCTTCAGCAAAACTGTACATGAAACACTACACAAAGGCTAGAAGGTGATAAAGTTCATAGTATTATGAACCAGCAGAATTCTGTATTCCTGGTGAGAAGTTTCACTTGATAAGGAAGCTGCTAACAGCATTATGAGCTTGTTTCTGCTTCTAAAAGAGTAGAATACTACATTATCAGTAACTCAGTATTTGAATAACAAAACCATGGATCATTGATAAATTTACTACCTATGATGAAAGCTTCTCATTTGTGGAAAAAAAAAAAAAATCCACCTCTGTCACTCAGCTGTTCATCCAATCTTATGGATAATTGTCCCCTCTCTCTGAAATGATGCCTGTGAATGAGGGTGTGTGGTGGGCTGACCCCGGCCAGCAGCTGAGCACTACACAGCCTCTTGCTCACTCCAGCCCCTGCATTGGATGGGGGAGAGAATAAGAAGAGCAAAAGTAAGGAAACTCCTAGGTTGAGATAAACATAGTTCAATAAATGAAGGGAATAGGAAGAAAGAAAATACCACCACCAAAACATGTGATGCAAAGGCAGTCATCACCTTCAACCAGAAGCCTCATGCCCAGCTAGTCTCTGAGCAATGCCTACTTCCCCCAAACCCCAATCGCCTCAGTTTTTATTGCTGAGCATGATGTTAATAGTACAGAATAGGGGTGGAAATTGTTCTTGGCCTGTCTGGGATGGAGTTAATTTTCTTCATAGTAGCCTAGATGGTGCTGTTTTGGATCTGTGACTAAAGCATTCTTGATAGCACACTAGAGTTTTGGCTATTGCTGAGCAATGGGTGGGCAAGAGGTTGGGAGGTGACACAGCTGGGACAGCTGACCGCAAGTGATCAAAGGGATATTCCATACCGTATGAATTCATGCTCAGCAATAAAGTCATAGGATCATTGTCCTGGTTTCAGCCGGGATAGAGTTGTCTTCCTAGTAGCTGGTATAGTGCTATGGTTTTGAGCTAGGTATGGGAAGAATGTTGATAACACACTGATGTTTTCAGTTGTTGCTAAATAATGTTTAGCCTAAAGTCAAGGATTTTCGTCTTCTGATGCCCAGCCAGCAAGAAAGCTGGAGGGGCACAAGAAGTTGGGAGGGAACATAATCAGGGCAGCTGACCCAAAGTGGCCAACCATGTGACGTTTATGAACTGGGGGGGGATCACTGCTCAGAGACTAACGGGGCATTGGTCAGTAGGTGGTGAGCAATTGCATTGTGCATCACTTGTATATTCCAATCCTTTTATTAATACTCTTGTCATTTAATTATTGTTATCATTATTAGTTTCTTCTTTTCTGTTCTATTAAACCGTTCTTATCTCAACCCACGAGTTATACTTCTTTTCCTGATTTTCTCCCCCATCCCACTGGGTGCGGGGGGAGGAAGTGAGTGAGCGGCTGCATGGTGCTTAGTTGCTGGCTGGGGTTAAACCACAACAATCATAGAATGGTTTGGGTTGGAAGGGACTTTAAAGTTCGAACCCCACTGCCATGGGCAGGTACACCTTCCACTAGACCAGGCTGCTCAAAGCCCCATCCAACCTGGTCTGGAACACTTCCAGGAATGAGGCATCCACAACTTGTCTGGGCAACCTGTTCCAGTGTCTCACCACCCTCACAGTAAAGAATTTCTTCCTAATATCTAATCTAAATGTACCCTCTTGCAGTTTAAAACCATTACCCCTCATTCTATCACTACACTCTGATAAAGAGTCCCTCCCCATCTTTCCTGTAGGCCCCCTTTAGGTACTGGGGGTCTCCCCAGAGCCTTCTCTTCTCCAGACTGAACCCCAACTCTCTCAGCCTGTATTCACAGGACAGTTCTCCAGCCCTCTGATCATCTTTGTGGCCCTCCTCTGGACCCACTCAAGCAGGTCCATGTCCTTCTTATGTTGGGGGCCCCAGAGCTGAACACAGTACTCCAGGTGGGGTCTCACAAGAGTGGAGCATAGGGCGACAGTAACCTCCCTTGACCCAATGGCCTGCACGGGGAAGAAGGAGGGATATTCAGAGTTAGGACATTAGTCTTCCCAAGTAACTGTTACACACAGTGAAGCCCTGCTTTCTAAGAGTTGGCTAAACATGTGCCTGCTGATAGGAAATAGTGAAAGAATTTCTTACTTTGCTTTGCTTGTGCACACTTTTTTTGCTTCACCTATTAAACTCTCTTTATCTTGAGTGACAGTTTTCTTGCTTTTGCTTTCCTGATTCTCTCCCCTATCCTGGAGAGGGAGAGTGAGCAAGCAGCTGGGTGGGGGTTTAGCTGCCAGCTAGGGTCAACCCACCACAAGGGGTCAGTGACTTGTTTTAATATCCTGAAAAGTGTTAACTCATGTGTTGTGTCTTGCATAGCACTCTGTTCTGCAAAATTTCCGATATATCTGTCTTTCTGTCTCCATTTCCCTGGTTTATTTTTTACTTGTTTTGAGAATATAAATACTGAAATGCAATCATTCACATAAACCTGTTAATATTCACCTGGTACTTCAAGCAGCACTGCGTTTATGGCAGCACTGTTGCTATAACTTTTCCCTTAAAGTTTTTTTTCCATGTAATATTTCATTAATCACAAATGGATGAATAATCAAACGTATCTATCACAAAACAACTTTCAGAATTTTCAAAAGTATTTTTTAGGTAATCATCTTTCCATTTACTACTTCTTTCATTTCTTCCCTCTGCATTATCAGGCTCCTGCATCATAGGAATCTATCATGCCGTCTGCCACTTGGTCACTTTGGTACATATCTTGAGAGTTTAGACTTAACTTGGCTTAAGCTTTCTTAGCATGTCTTACTTTTCCATAACTGCTGTTCATTGTTCCATAGAACTTTTGCCATTAATATATCCTTCCACTAATTTTGACACTCTGCTCAGAATCTCCTAAACTTTCTGATTTTATACCCACTCTATGTCTCTGTCAAAATGGAACACAATGTACTTCTTTCTTCATGTTACATGGTGTTATATGGTTTATTCATATTACTCTTTCTATACCCAGCACAGACTTTCCTAAATATGTTGGGTATATTTTGAGTTGCCAGTATATTCCAGGACATGTATCAATCTGTCATCCTGAATCTTATCAAAATCTATAAACACAGACTGCTCTCTTTCTAATTACTTAATTAGCAGAGATATTACGAAAGCAATTTGTTATATAGTTGGGAGGGCATATGAGGCTCAGGCACTTACAGTCTACTTTCCTTGTAAATTATACTTTAGATCACCAGTGTGGAAAATATCATTTCACACTTGATTTGCTACTTTGAGGAAAAGAACATTAAGATTCACATTTCCTTCCCAACCTTCATCTTCCAGGGCTCATCTGACATGTTACCATAAGGGTGGTATGTACTACATACTGTAATATTGCTTCACAGTTATGCTAAAAGGCCTCAATTTCTCATCTATCTATCTATCTAGCCTGTCATGTTGCCTTTTCTTTTGAGAACTAGAATGCTGACAATATCTACTTCCTTATTGCTTTAATGCTTTAATATTTTTTAATCTCATTTGTTGAACATTAGTTATAAGATCAGCCCAGCATGAAGCAGAAATGTGGGTGGTAGGCAGAGTAAGGATAAGTTTTACTTTGATGTGAAGAACTTCTTGTGGGTTGAAGGTTTCAGAAAGGGACCCCCAAAAACTAATCATGAGATGAAATCTTTTAAAACAGACAACTCTCTTGTGAGACAAAATCTAATGAGAATTATTCCTTTCTCTGAGGCATGGAATTGCCACTCCCTTGTGTAAATTAATTCATCTGACAAGACTTCACTGTAGACCTAAATGTTCTACAGCTGCAGAACTGTGTACGGCAGATGTGAAGCACTACTATCTCTGCTGGGGGAATTCTGACAGCTGTCACAAACTCTCTACTCATTGTCAAGTGACACTGTCGATCCCACTACTTACCTCTTTACATGCTAAGGGATGTTACAAGCTTCAAGCAAAGTAAAAGGCAAAGTTTGAACTATCACAGAATGCTTGTAATAGTGGTTTTATTAAGTTCACATCCAAAACTCATTTATAGAAGTAAATCAAATATAGACAAATCCAGCACAAATCAAAACAATCAGAACTCATCTATGTAAGTTGCAAATGATATTTCAGAATCCTGGTAACCAATCTGCTTGTCGCCTATCAGCCATAAATGATCACAGTTTGGTAATACAGAACTGTTCAGCCTACGCTAGGATTAACTAGTGCAAATAACTGAGGAACATCTGAAATGATATAAATTTAAGCATTGTTAGGAAAACGGGGTCTTGAACTGTGTCAAAGTTAATTTACTGAGTTAAAGGAATAACGAATGCCAACAGTGCAAAGCCTTGTTTTTAAGCAATTAGAAAGGAAAACAGACAGATAGGTCATCCTAGGGATCTAAATTCCAGTAGCCTATTTAAACTAGATTATGCCTGTAGGAAACTCCTGCTTTGAATTTTAAAATATCACAATGGACACAAAATGGAAGACATCCTCATATATTATTCAGTCTGCCATATCTTGATATTATAAACTGCTATCATGTTCTTTGCAAGCTGTGATCCACTTCCCAGTAGAAATATGAAAAATGATCTGTTATGGCCAAATATTGATCAAAAAAGGCATTTTGATGGGGTCTGAATATATATTTTTCATCTATTAACAAAGAAAGTAAAGGTTAATGAAACTATGTGAACAATGCATAATGCTGAATAATAAGGAGGTCACACAACCTTTTCCATTTCTGCTTGAGGCCAAAAGTAACATTTAGAAGTTCACAATATTTTCAAGCTTTATAAATGTTATATCATTAGCTATTCTCTGCCTGTAGAAAGAAGAACTGATAGGCTTCAGCAGTGTATACAGAGATAATATGATTAAATAATGCTTCACTTGAGAAGTGATTTTGTCTTTAGTTCTGAAATTATGTATTTTCTGATAAGTATGCTATATTCCATAAATAAAGGAAATGTGATGCAGAGGACAGGAAATCAACCTATAATATTTTTATAATATTTTCGTATTAGGGTCTGGGAAAGGTTTACCACTACCAACAGTAATACAGTACAGATTTTTTAATGATACATAACAAAACAAAAGAAAAAAAAGGAAAAAAAAAGAAAAAATATAAAGGTCTGGCATCCCTAATGATAATAAATGGAATTATCTGAAGTTCTATCTCATCACATAATCATAAGTACTGTATTTCAAGGAAGAAATGGAAAGTGTAAGGTTAAATAAAAAATGGTTCATTCAGTTTCCTGTCATGCAAGAGTTAGTGGATAGTGGATGGATAAATGAGGTAAAATGCACCATTAAACCTGAAAGGCTAACTGAGGTTTGAGAATGTTAATGAAGTCATGCTTGCAAATATTGCTTCAAAATATGATGCATTATTTTGTTTCAAGTACTTACCAAGAATAAAATATTGGCCCTGGAGAAAAATTTCGATTAAAAGAAAGAAACAACTATTGTAGAGATTACTGTAGGAGAATATATACAATTTAGTGCAAGTCTGTTTTTTCTCAGTCCTCAGTTTTTCTCTCAAAAGATGAAGTAAGGTGATACGGTAGATGTACTGAAAATGAATTTTATATTCCTTATAAAACTTCCATATCTAATCCTCCTTTTTCATAGGTAAGCATATGATCAAGTAATCACAGAATAGCAGAATCACAGAATCAGAATACTTGAGGTCAGCCTCTGGAGGAAGGGACCTCCAGAGGTCTTCTGATTCAATCCCCCTGCTCAAGCAGGGCCACCTAGAGCCAGTTGCCCAGGACTGTGCCCAGATGGCTTTTGAGTATTTGCAGGGTGGGAGACTCCATCAACTCCCTGGGAGCCTCTG
The DNA here is from genome assembly GCA_013401275.1 of Pandion haliaetus. Taxonomy (NCBI): domain Eukaryota; kingdom Metazoa; phylum Chordata; class Aves; order Accipitriformes; family Pandionidae; genus Pandion; species Pandion haliaetus. Next base: position 31,327 of record VYZV01023153.1, read on the forward strand.
CCAGTGCTCCGTTACCCTTACAGTAAAAAAGTATTTTCTGATGTTCAGACGGTACCTCCTGTGTTTCAGTTTGTGCCCATTACCTCTTGTCACTGGGCACTGAAAAGAGTCTGCCTTGGTCTTCTTTACTCTCTCCATTCAAATATTTGTATGTGTATTTGTGCATGTATTTATGCATTGATAAGATCACCCCTGAGCCTTCCCTTCTCCAAGCTAAAGAGTCCCAGCTCTCTCAGCCTTTCCTCATGGAAGAATGTTTTCCATGTCAAGAGATTATCACACTTGATCAGAAGCTTATAAATATTATGCTTAATTTTAAAAATACATGAAACATTTATGTTTACTTTTTTCTTTCCCCACCCTGCTTTTCTGAAAAAAATAAAGGGTACTGGTTTCTTTTTATTTCCTCATGTATCTATTTATATACACCTTTACCACTTTAAATTCTCCCAAATGCCCTGTGCTCGGGGTTTGAAAAAAACCCAACATTTAATTCCTAGTCAAAGTTCAAGAACTCAGAAAAAACCAAAAACATTCCTTTGGTTTTGGCTTGATGTAAACCTCTTGAAATCAATAGGCATTGTCCCACTGGCTTCTCTGGACCATAGGTCAAGTCCTTAGGGGGCAACTGTGGAGAACACTTGGTTATAAAACATTCTGGAGCTGTACAAAGTCTTTCTGAGTTTGTCATGGGTAATTTGAGCAAAGCTAAGATGTGCTTGATCTCATGAAAGACTATTTTTTCTTCTCTAATGGCACTGTTAAGAGATGAGACTAAGGGAGCTAGCATTGCTTAGCCTGGAAAAGGGAAGTGTTGAAGGGGACCTAACAGTAATCTTTTAAAACTGCAGATGAGGTTGCCAAGAGGACAGAGCAAAGTTCTTTACCGAGGTGTACAGTAAGAAAATTGGAAACTGGTCATAAATTGGAATGCATGAGAATTCATTATGAGACTAATCAAGCATTGGAACGAGTTGCATTTATAGATTATATAGTCTTGGTCCTCAAATTCCAGTTGGACAAAATCCTGAGCAACTGGTCTGAATTCAGTGTTCACCCTGTTTTGAGCTGGTGGCTGGACTAGAGACCCCCTGAGATCTCTTCCAACCTAAGTGACTCCATGACTCGGACGTCTCCTGAGTGTACTGGATCTTTACAGCACTTCCCATTACCATACATTTTATGGGAAAATTAAGCTGTTCACACACACACACACATATATATATATATATATTAGTTCTCACTGATATCTTAATGGTGATTTCAGTACTGGTTTACCAAAATTGTATCTCAAAAGCTAAAAAATACAAAAACATTAAGCTTTCCCAGGTAAATGTTCTCATCATTTGCACCCTGCCCTACATAGCAAAACACAAACCAAAAACCTGGTCTCACCAAGTTATTCATATATTTCTCATCAAAGTGACCAGAATTTCCTCTGACAATCAAAGATTGTTAAAAATAAAATTATCGTAGTGACCTATGAGGTAGATTAAGAGGGTCTTAATTTTATTTTTGCATTAAATTTAATCTGAATCTTGAATTTTCCCTTTGAGATCAGGATTCAGAAAATTTTTGTTACTTCTAGCTGCGGAACATGATAGGGCAAAAATAATATTACTGAATAACCATCCAACCCATATTTTCACAAACACTATCTTCTGCAAACAGAATTTACCTAATAACAACTGCTTTTGTATTCACATTCCTTTTCACTTTTACCCTCTGAAGATGTGGTAGATGAAATAATTTTCCATTTGGTATGTTTGTTACATGTAAGATCCTATGCTATTTAACTGAATAAATTAAATTCCTTTTCTGGGAAAATAAAAAAGAACCTTAAATGTTTGAATATGCAAATCTTCTAAGTTGTGGCCTTACATAATTAAAAGCAGGAAAAACTTAGGATTTTTGGGTTTATTAATTTAGATTTATTAATAAAATGTAAAATTGTTTAGGACTTTTATCATGGAACCAGAATAAATGTGAGCTGCTTCTGGGATGCATTCTGAAGTTGACTACTGGGCAATCTTGCTGAGTGGTCAGTCATACTGAGGACTCAAAAAACCCCAGATGTGATGTTGGCCATATAGGTCCCTTTTATGCCATAAACTTAAAAATCTAGTACACTTTTATTTGCTGGTGTGTTGAACTAATTGAGAAAGACCTTAATCATTTAGCTAACAAAGAAAATAAATTGGGACAGGCTACCTTTCTTTTCATGATGGAACTTTAGATGCAAGGCTAGTGCTAGAATTTTTCTCTTTTAATATGTTTGGACTTTTTTTGTTACATTGCATAATGATAGATCTAATGATACAATTTAAGGCCTTATATCATAAATTATTGTACTCTATAATGCTTTTAATATCAGTGGAAGTAATTATGAAAAGAGGAGTAAATCCATGTAGGTAAAGGTGTCAGTATCTGTCTCTTAAACCCATGGAAAATATTAGGAAGTCTTTTTGACAGATCTTGCCCTTAGTTCTCAGCACCATAAAATGTGAAGAACCATCAATACGTAGTGTGTTTCCAATATTTCATTCTAAGAATGACATACATTGCATGGAAGTCATTCTCAGGATGAAATTAAAAAATTTCTCAAACAATATTTCAGTGAATAATTTAGAAAGGGTTTCCTTCTTTCTCTATTTGCTTACATATTTATTTGTTCAGAAAAGCAAATTCAGTTATTTTCTGACTCTTAGCAGGAACCTTTTTTTTCTCCTTCTAGATATTCACAGGCCCATTGGTAACTAGTGGTTTATTAAATAACATTATAGCTTATCTCTATAAGCTCAAATCAATACAATGCTGCAAAGATAACATCATCCCCGACCTTTATGTTTCATATAATTTTTATTAAACTTAGATAACTCAGTAGCTCTTCATTCAGAGTTTGAAAATCAGCTTATAAAATGAAAATTTGAAACTTGGAGTAAAAGTTGCAGTCAATACTGCTATAGAGAGCCACAGTGTGAGCCTGCCACTTCATCTCCTTAGAAGAAATCTAATCTGGGCACATGAAACTATAAAAAAACCAATATTTTAAAAACTACGTCTATATACAATTTTATTCTTGCCAGCACTTTTCTAACATGCATGTTTTGACTTTTATGTTAAGTGTTCGCACAATATAAGAAAGGGTACCAAACATCCAAGTCTTACGATTTTTTAGAAATCTTCCTTAATGTATATATTAAAATGAAATATAGTTATGGGCCCTCCTCTCAGATAAGGACTTGCTGCTACAGAAAGTTTGATAGTTGTATCAAGTAAAGCAATTTTTTTAAGGAGATAAATATAAAAACCCACATTCTTGCTAGAAAAAAAAATAAAATGCTGTCTTAATTATTTTGGTAAAATCACAATGATTTCCAGTAACCATTATGATTGATCAAGTCAGTGTATTTATTACAGCATAATCATGAGTGGAATTCATTGCTGTTTAGCATTGTAGAGAACAAGTTTCCATATAAATGATTTTACAAAATCAATGCCCACATACACCAGGGAAATACAATTTCTAGAGAAGAAACAGCATTCAAAAGACCCAGTTTGCTTCCAGAATGATTCACATTTTCCCCTTCAAAAGAATGGTGGTTTAGGATATATTAACTTCATACCATAACATCCTTGATGATGGAAAGTTCTAGAATATCAAAGGATAGAGAATCTGTATTGGGTTTGTGTGGCAAGGTTTTGGTAGCTGGGGGGGCTACATGGATGGCTTCTGTGAGAAGATGCCAGAAGTTTCCCCAATGTCCAATAGAGCCAGTGCCAGCCAGCTCCAAGATGGACCAGCCACTGGCCAAGGCCGAGCCCATCAGTGACGGTGGTAGTGCCTCTCGGATAACAGATTTCAGAATGGCAGAAAAAAACCTGAGCAGCTGCAGCCGGAGGGAGGCATGAGAATATGTGTGAGAAACAACTCTGCAGACCCCAAGGTCAGTGAAGAAGGAGGGGGAGGAGGTGCTCCAGGTGCCGCAGCAGAGATTCCCCTGCAGCCCGTGGGGAAGACCATGGCGAGGCAGGCTGTCCCCCTGCAGTCCATGGAGGTCCACAGTGGAGCAGATATCCACCTGCAGCCTGGGGAGGACCCCACACCGGAGCAGGTGGATGCCTGAAGGAGGCAGCAGCCCTGTGGGAAGCCCATGCTGGAGCAGGCTCCTGGCAGGACCTGTGGCCCCATGCAGAGAGGAGCCCACACTGGAGCAGGTTTTCTGGCAGGGCTTGTGATCCCGCAGAGAACCCACGCTGGAGCAGTCTGTGCCTGAAGGACTGCAGCCCGTGGAACGGACCCCATACTGGAGCAGAGGAAGAGTGAGGAGTCCCCTCCCAAGGAGGAAGGAGCATAGAGACAACTTGTGATGAAGTGATCATAACCCTCATTCCCTGTCCTGTCATGAAAACACGTGTGTTAATATGTATAATCACAGGTAGTTCTTTGCCTCAAAATATCATTAAAAATATAACACAAAAATGTTATCTGCAGTCTGCTAAATGTATCTTAAGAAAATACTCTACCACAAACTGTCTGTAATATTAGGAATGTATAAATATAAAAATGAGAAAGGGGTAATTCACCTCCATCATTGCAGATGGACCATAAAGAGTGCTAAGTGTGTGTGTGTGGCTATTCTTTTAGAATAAGCTTACTTCTTGTGTGGGCCATTTACCCCATTTCCATATAAAAGGTTACTGGGACTTTATGCTTGCTAAAATTAAGGAAGAAAATGGAGATTTTATAGACCTTTCATCCATCTATGCAAACGCAACAATCTGGACTGGATTCTTTTCTACCTTACAGTTTGTGCTACCTGTGGTTCCCACATAGCTCAAAGTTAAAACTCCTCTTGGATTTCCAGATCAGGCTCTGAATGATTTTCAGGCACATTTTTATACAAAGGCTGCTAAAAATATGAATAATCAACTCTGCAGGCCACATTTGAGATACATAAATACTATTTTTATTTTATTTTTCTTAGATAGAGCTATGAACAGTTACTAGTGAGCATATTTTAAGACTAGTTGAATTTTTATATGCTCAACAGTACTATTTCTCCAGAGATTTAATGAAGATTTCAATCCTTATATCCTTAATCTTTATTTTACATATTTTTAGGAGCTTTATAGTCTAGAATATTTCATTGTTCAGTAGAGGCCTGAAGGCAATTGGCATCTTTGCAGTGATTTTAATGAGCTTTGGGTCAACTTTACTATGTTCTGGTACAACACAGTATTCCTAGATGACAACAAAAATTCAGATTTTGAGTAAAAGTAGGCATTCAAAGAAGTTAAGGCCAAAAAAGACTGTCATAATAATTTCATTTTCCATCCTGTGTAACACAGACTATAGTATCACACACAAATGACTGAATCAAACTGTGTACAAAATATTGAATTGAACTGGTGAAAAAGAAGATTACAAAAGGGATTGTGGAGCAAATGAAGATAATGGACAGAGAGAGAAATGAAACTGTTATGAGGTGGTAGAAGTGGAACTCTTCAAGTGGTCTTCCTCAAGGATAGACCTTACAGTGCATTCCAGGTAATATTTCTGTTAGCTACTGTGGCAGCATCTAGACTATGCACATATACATTCCAAGTTCTATTCTCATCTACCACTCCTCAATATGAGACTAGAAATCATCATAAACATCCCAGAAGGTACCATAACAGTAGTCCAGATTTGTCTGGATGGGAAAATTCAGGGCCTTTTGCCTCTTGCAACATCTCAAATGTTAACCTGTAAGGCAGAAGTGATGACTTGACACTTCAGAGCACCCCCCTACCTGAATATTGGCCAGTTCCTTACAGCACGAGATGTGGTGTTGAGGATCCAGCTAGAAAAGGCAAAGATTCAAATAGCAGGGTCACAACCCTGATTTTCAGGAGACCAGACTTGGACCTGTTCAGGGATCTTCTTGGAAGAGGCCCATGAGACATAGTCCTGGAGATGAGTCCAGGAGAGCTCAAGAACCAACAACTCTGAAACACAGAAAACAAAGCAAAGGCATCAGGAGGTGTGCATGGATGAACAAGGAGTTCCTGAAAAAACTCAGACATAAAAAAGACACATATAAGAAGTGGAAGCAGGGTCAGGTCACCCAGTAGCAAACAAGGACAGTGGCTGGTTATACAGGGATGAGGATAGGAAAGACAAAGTTGTGAGAGACTGAATTGGCCCCTGGAGC